>JARHVA010001842.1:2700000-2737500 GCA_037957365.1 Torreya grandis
AATAAATTATGCACTAAAGGGAACTACTATGAATTGATGGTAGTTTATAAGATAAAGTAGTTACAATGGGATGATGCTTTTGAATTGTTTTGAGATTGGTTACAAGTAACACATACCATTAGGGAACTATAACCATTATTTTAGGATGGATAATGTCTATAAATTAACATTTATAAGTGTGTATATGTATGGTCTATGTAGGGTGTAGAACCAAAATACTGGGTACATGTCTTCAGATATACACTAGAATCACTCCCAAAAACATGGTACATGCATCAAGAGTGCAAAATAGAGACTAAAATTAGCTGAAGGTCCAACAAAATTTTATTTAGACATTCTTTTTAGGATGAGAACCATGTGATACACCAAGCCCTATAAATAATGAAGATCTTCTTATGACATGGTTGAGTAGAGAACATTAGTAGTACATTAGAATCTACTTCATAGGAGGAAGTGACTAAAGACTTAAACATAACCTGAAAAATTTATAAGAATACATAGAGAGAACAATTTACAATAAAACATTGCAATCAAATAGTAGATGAGGAAGAACATGTCAATCCAAATGACAATGATGATGACTTAGATTTTAATGGATTCTTTGCTCCAAAATGAGATGCGAAGGAGCTTAGAGACAAAGTCTTAGACCAATATGAAGATTAACAATGGGAAAATATTAATACCTAGGAATAAGGAGAGATAATAGTTTAAGACTCAATTCTAATTAGTTATAATAAAATATATCAAAATCACTAAATAAGTTGGTATGGAATATTAGGATAGAGTCTATAGTAAAAATTGTGACTTTGGGGAATTACCAGATGTAAAATGAGGTTTCAATAGGATTGAAACTATTAGTATATTATCAAGATGTATTTACAACAAATTTCATAAAAGTAAAAGGGGTAGATCCTTCCCTAGGTGAGATGCACATAGAGATAAATGAGTTTAGACAACCTATGAAAAAATCCTATATATGTTAAACACCAACATGAATTTGAAGGTAAAGGTTGAGCTAGATTGAATATCAGACACATATTAACTATCCAATGGTGGTACAAGCTAAGAAGTCTGAAGAAATTAAGGTGTGTGGGGATTATCATGTACTAAATGATGCATGTATTAACAATCCATTCCTAAATTTGTTCGCAGATTAAATCTTGGAGTCAATCACAAGACATAAAGTGTTCTATTTTATAGATGGGTTTAGTGACTAACATTAGATACCAATTACAATAGAAGATAAAGTTAAAACAACATTCAAAAAAAAATGGGGATCTCTTGCATAGAAGGTAATGTTGTTTGGGCTGAAAATTTATCATTTTGTCTTTTCCTAGGCTCTAGTCACTACATTTAAGTATTTCATCCATGATTCCTTAGAATTATATTTACATTCAATTGGGTTATTTTTTATTTATTCAAGGAGCATCTATCCAAGCTGAGGTTGATTTTAAAATGATGCTTAGCTCTGCATATTACAGTAAACCTAAATAAGTGTTTATTCTTCACACCTTTTGGTGTCTTGTGGCATATAATATCTAGTGACAATATTTTGTTGGACAAATCTAAAATCATAATTATTATGGGCATGCCACCTCCTAAAATTAAGTTTTGATCTTTTTTAGGGCATATATGATATTATAGGAATTCATAAAAGGATACATAGATATAAGTGCCCTAGGGAAAATGTAATGCACAAAGACACTAAGTTTGAATGGATTAAAGAGTGCATTTGTTTTTATGGATCTAAAGTAAAGGCTAGTAACACCTCCCATTTTGATCTATCCTGTCTGGAGAAAACAATTTAATGTTCATGTAGATGCATGAATAACTTTGGTAGTAGTTTTTCTCCCACAACCAAGAGATAGAGTATTTGACAATCACATTTACTTTTCAATTCAAAAAAATTCTAATATAAAAATTATACAAACATAAAATGAGAAGCTCTAGGAATGGTGTTTGCACTATAGAACTTTAGAAACTACCTTTTAATAATGTCATTTGAATTTTTTCCTAATCATTAGGATGTGAGATACCTGTTAAATAATCATATAACAAGAGGGAGGATATCATGTTGGTTGATGTTTTTTAAAGAGTTTTAGTTCAAAATTAATGTGAAGCCTAGGAGGGGAAATGTGGGGATAGACCACTTAAGTTGAATATGCAATGGTGAAGAACCTAAAGGAATCTCATATGAATCACCAGATTCTCATTTATTTCATATCTCTATGATTCCTAAATATCATATAAGATATACATAATTTCATAGTACATGAATGTTTTCTTACAAAAATATGTAGGAAGGGACAAAAACCAATTAATCACAAGAGACTTTTTATTTAGCATAATAAATGATTTCCTATATAAAATGGTGAAAGAAGATGTATTGTGTAGAGTATATTTGAAGAATGAAAAAACATAAATTTTGAAAGAGGCACATCATAGAATCAAAGGTGGATATTTCATAGGATAATATATTTCAATAAATATATTACAAAGCAGACTATGGTGGACTATGTTTTATCAAGATGCACATTGAATAATAAAACACTATGACATCTACAAAAGGATGGGGAAGCCTAATAATAGAGATGAAATGCCATTGAATCCTATGCAATATGAACAATCATTTTAACAAGGGGAACCAAATTTTTAATACCAATAAATCCACCTAGTAAGTGCATTCATGAAAGGTACATAATTACTATAAAACATTATTTTACTAAATTGGTTAAAGTTAATACGACACCCATCTGTAGCACTAAGGACATAACCAAGTTTCTATATGAGAATATTATATCCATATTTAGATGACCTTTGAAGTTGATTAGTGAAGTAAGAATAAATTTAATAAATAGAACCATCAATAATCTAAGAAGGATTTTATGATATCAAGCCACAAAATCATAACATATCTTGTACAAGATAGTGGATAGGTTGTGGCATAAAAAAAGTCATTATTAATATTTATAAAAATATATTAAATGTGAAAATGGATGATTTGGAGGATCAATTTTTTGTGATCTTATGGGAATATAGAACATATTACAAGTGTGTGAAGGTTTTACATTGTTTCAGCTTGTTTCTGAACTAGGATTAGTCATGACAATGGTGTATATAGTTCCTAGTCTATGAATTCTAATGATCATGTGACTAGGGTATTGAGATTCTCTATAGGCATCGATGATGTATTTAACAAGGATGGAAGAAAACATGAAATGATAAAAATGTATACAAGAAGTTAAAAATCTAAGTTAGAAAGTGTATCATGATCAAAACCTATGATCCAAAGTTTTTTTTCCAAAACAAGATATATTACTATATGATAAAAGATTTAGAGCTTTTCCATTCAAGTTGTGCATTTGATGGAAAGGAGATTACATCATTCATGATGTATTGTAACAAGGAATTTTTTATATTAAATTATCTTTAGTGAACCATTCTACCAAGACATGTAAATGGTTGTAGGCTTAATCCTTACCTTCAATAACCTCTATCATATATTTAAAAAAATTGAAAGAACATGTTGAGTAGTACCATGTAGTTTAGTTTTTTTTGTTTAATGTGTTATTTTAATTTTTTGATTTTTGGTTTTTGTTTTTTTATACAATTCATTCTCTATATTTATGACATTAGAAATAGGTGGTATAATTCAAAGTCGTAGAATGCAATCTTTGAAGAAACCTAACATGAAATGAAAATGGCATGCATAGTATACATAGGGATCATTAGTTAAGTCTAGGAATGAGTAATTGACAAGAAAGGTACAATAAAATGATAATCAATGGTCATTTTAAAATATGTTAATGATGACACACTTTAAATATTGCATCTTTCCTAAAGTAGACTAAATGTCAACATTTAGAGATGTATAATAAAATAAAGTGGATCAGTTAAAAGATGGTGTGTCTCGTAAAACCATCTTCTAGATGAACCATTGTTAATATAAAGATAATTTTTAATGTCAATTGATAAAAACCCAGGTTAAATTAATTTGGAAAGCAAAGTGACATGCAGTTAACTCAAAACATTCAAAAAAATATGTTAGATGTATTCAAGTGTTAACAATTATATAAGTAAGGGAATGAAGAACACCATGACATTACACCCTCTTGAGAATAATATCTATCTATTATTTGTGCCTAATTTATTCAATTACATGATGATTATTC
Organism: Torreya grandis; assembly: GCA_037957365.1. Lineage (NCBI taxonomy): Eukaryota > Viridiplantae > Streptophyta > Pinopsida > Cupressales > Taxaceae > Torreya > Torreya grandis. Next base: position 2,704,173 of record JARHVA010001842.1, read on the forward strand.
ACCAACACCAATTTAACTGAAGAATCTGTTTAAATATGACAACAACAAAAACCATAGATCATGTACAAATTTTTATTACACTTATAGATGCATAGAAATAAGAAATGAGGATTAATATTGTAATCTGACAAAATAGATACCATGATTTAGACATGTTTGAATTAATCAACATAGTATAAGCTAATTTTTTTCATATCAAAGAAACCAAAAGTGGCATAAATAGTGGCTCTAGCTCTCCAAAACCGCTTATGAGGATATGATATGGAGAAACTCATTAATATCCATACATTCATGAAACTAGACAAAGTGATGATGTAAATTATAAACTAATATAATAAAGGTGTGATTATTCTCCCTTATTATATCATGATATTCATTAATACAATAACCATAGCATAGGAAACAAGACTACTGACTCAAGACAAGTCTCTTCTACAATATATAACCAAGGCTCTTCCCATTCATTTAGACATAAGGGAAATGTACAATAGGTCATCTATGGAGATCCTTGTCATTTTTTTGAGGATATTTACATGTACATCCTTTTTTAATGCATCTCCAAGCACTTCTGGTAGACCACCAAAAGTGTGAGACAAGCTAAAAAAGGGGTCATCAATATTGCATATTAGATGATCTAGTTGCATGAGAATTTTAACTGGAAATAATTTTTAGTCTCTATGCTCATCAACAATAGTTAGAGGGTTTTCTATGGAACATCACATGTTTTCTAATATTAGTTCTTATTACTACTCTATTTTATTTGATAGAAGTCTCTAAATGGGCTAGTCAACCTAGATGTGGATTTTTGGCTTGCAACTACATTTGGAAACATTTCTTAGACCAAAATGGGCAAATACTTTGAAAACATTGATAGACTTAATGCATGGTTGGTGGAAGTTTAGCATCTCATGCTTTCATAGCCTTGGATACCCATAGATGGTGTATAATATATGGGGAAACATGTTGTAATAACTATGCTCCAAGATGGGATGCAAATCAAAATTCACAAGTTTCTGTAGTCACCAATAACTTCCTTTCCATTTTTAATCAAAATTATTGATGCATAGGCATAAGTCTTATGAAAAAAATATATGGTCATTTAATTCATTACACCACTAAAAACCATACCTCGTAGAGCACAATAGCCATTGACTCAGCCTTTAGGAGTAAAATTATAAGTAAAAGCATAAACACTACTAGAAATAGAAATAACCCCATCATAGACTATTATAGGGAAGAGGAAGGCATTATTACATAGATCATTGTAGAATATGATATGAATTACAATAGGAATGTCCCATAGATAACTAGAGAATATGATCTAACTCATATTAGATTTACAGGGAAGGATGTGTAATAATATATGATTGAAGACATAGGCACTAATGTCTATAAAAAAGAAAAAGAAAAATAGTTTCTATTTTAGAAAGATGTGTGCACTTGTAAAGTGAAAAAAGATATTTCACATATCCTTCTAGTGGACATTCCTTCACCTCTTATGTCCATAATTATCAATACAATGGTATAAAAGTATGAATGTACATGAAGGATGGATTCAATCTTTGAGGGAACAACCAATGAAATGTCTTCATGGGTACAAACTATCCCAAAATAAGAAAAAAATCCAATAAAATCCATTTATATGAAATCCAAGGACCCATACTATGTCATAGTTATCACCATATATTGTAAAGTGCATGGGTTCCTTTTTCAAACCATAACCCATTAGGTAATTTGAGCCATAGAGGCTCAGGTGCCAAAATAATATCCCTAAAAGACAATCCATGATTATAAGAATTTGAAAAAGACTTTGGTTCCTATATCCAAATTGAATACAACATATAGGTGCATTGTGGCCATATTAACTTTTTCTTCTTATTATTAAAAGTTCTAGTCACTCTCATTACCTGATTATTCAAATCCTATATAGGATCCACATGAGGTTGACATATCATACCTAGAGTAGCTATCCACACAAGCATATCTCACAACATAGCCCAATAAATTTTTAAGGATCAAATCAAGCAAGAGGAGGCTATAAAGGTGGTTACAAAGAAGGATATAAAGGAGGAAAATTAAAAAAAGGAAGGAAGAAGTGGCACATAAGGATATTGAAGAGGAGGAATAGAGGAAGAATCAACAGGAAGAACATAATAATAACTATGAATAATATATGAGGAACGAGAAAGTGAAAATAAATCAATAAGCACAAGTAACACATAAATAGAAAGTTGAAGCTGATGCAGTAACAAAGGATGAAGAAGAGGATAAAGTTAAATAATCCTTGCAAAGGCAAGAGGAGGAAAACCAAAAGTATAGCTAGGATAAAGTGTCCAAGGAGTAGGTATAGGTCACTACCAAAGTAAAGGCAGAGGCATAGTAGAAATTGTAGTAAGAAGCCACAAAAAAGTAGGCAATAGAGTCTAGCAAGAAGGTGATGATACCTAAGGTTTAGAAACCATATTATACATCTAAATTCTTAGGGTCCACTCAATGGGGTACATAAGAGTAGGCTTCACATCATAAACCTCATTTCTATAACCAATGGATGTGGGACGTCCCTACACCCTCACCATGTTGCACAACCTTCTCTTTTCTAATGGAATAAATTAGGAAGGTATTTTTGATAACCATAGATTATAGTTTGGATCTTTCCAAAATGGTATAATAAGCATCACTTCATATGTTTCCTACTTACCCTTGTCAAATTAAATTAAGTAAGTAACAACATTCCAAGATTATATCACTCACAAGGCTTCTAAACTAGAACAAGATTCATCATAGTTAAAAGAGGTAAACATAGACCTACACATATACCTCTCAAATGTTCACTAATTGATATATTATATTTACATGCCTTAGTTACTCAAGCGTTGGGTACCTAAGTCATGTCTAATAAAAAATAGTTCACAACCCTCTTATCATAGCTAACAAAATACTAGCTCACTACACAAAAGATACAATAATTTTACACACAAGGTCAAAATCTCAAGGTAGAAACAAAGGCTACTTTTGAAATCCTATGAAAATATGAGCAAGTCTTGGATACTGCTACACTCAAAGATTAACACATAGACTGAGGCATTCTCAAATATAAGTATTAGTTGAACACCACCTGGAACATGGATAAACTAGAGTTCACCAAGGCCCACAAAGAAAAATAAGTAATGTGAAATCAATTTGATACCTATAACACAATAGATGGCACACTAAATCAATCAATTTAATCAAGAGACAATGTCATGAAAAAGTTACAAACATGGAAAAAAATTATGTTGCATGTAATACATTCATTAGCATTCAGATGCATAGGCATGTAGATAGATTGGAGAAGATATCACAAGAAATCCAACAAAAAGTGTAGGATTCTAGGGCCCTTATCACAATCATATAAAATGAGGACCTTCAAAATATGATGGGGTGCCAAGTCATAGTAAACATAATGATCACCATGGTACGATAAGTTCACACCAATTGGATAATGTTATAAAATAACTTTTCCCATTTAGATATATCTATCACAAAAATTAGTTAGGAGTCATAATTTATCCCTCCAAACCATCTTGAGTAGGATTTCAACTAGAAAAATATTTAAAAAAATACTCAACCACCAATACAACTTTATAAAAAACCTCCAACACCATATTCAATATCTATATCTTCATCAACAAGTCCAATAATATGATCTTCATAGTCTACATCAATTCCAATAATATAGCCTATGCCTTCACGTACTCTGTAAGTACTAGGAACAATCCAGTTTTTAAATTTTGAATATTTTTTTAGTAGGAAGGCCTTAAGAATTATGAGCAGGGATAGGTTAGTTGAAAACCTATAAAAAACTACCACCTAATTAGTATAATCTATTAAAAACTTGAAAAGGGTGGTAGATTAGTATGTTACTTATTTCAAAACTTAAAAGGGTAGCTAAGTAGAGTGCAAGAGGTGAAAATTGGTAAATGACATGTTGAGAGATTAACACAAGTAAAGTTTTTGGACTAGTTCCTTAGCCTAGGTAAATGACACCTTGAGATATTACTTGTTATGCATTTGAATCAAGATGAGACAAATATTTAAGTTTAGGAAAGTTTTGATAGTATAATATAATTGAAAAATTAATAGAGTATAGATGTTTAAAAAGTGTGTGATGGATATCTACCTTATAACATATTATATTTATGATGTACTCTTCCTATGTAAGTATTCCAAAAAGGTTGTAGAATACAAAAACACTTATTTGCACTTGAATCAAAAGAATGGAATGGGAAGTGACAATGTATTTTAAAAGTCTATAAATATTGATCAATTATAATGGAAAGTAGTTCCAAAAATATAGAGATATGATAATGGTTTTATCAAACATTTTATGCAAAGTGAATGCTTTATTTTTCTCAAATATGTTTAATCCTATAGAATTAATAGTGAATTTTTGGTACATGTTAATTTTCATTCCTAGAATAACTACATAATTCTTAATCTAAGAAATATGTTGTTTATTTTGTGATAATGATTGTATTATGATCCTACTTATTACTTCACGCATAAAACATAAATTAGCCTGTCCTAAAGGGTTTTATAAGAACCTATGATAACATATTCAAAAAATTATTTAAAAAACATTTATATTTTTAAATGGAATAATATAGTCATATAAACTATGAAATTAGATGACTTAAGCATGACTAATGACACCCAATCCATAGGTCTTCCTACTTGCTTACACAACCCTTTTAAGCTATTCTTTCACTGATTTCTAGTCATCCACATCCTTTTGGACCTAACCCTTATAGACCTAGGCAACTCTTTTAGACCTGGTTTCATCCCCCCATGTCTCATCCCCTTAGGAAAATATTGCTTAACTTTGACAAGAGCATTGGAACCCAGTGTGTCTTGATTGTGGCGCTGTTGTCCAAGTTCATTTTTGGTCCTAATGATTAGATTATTTTGGATCCTTATCTTTTTCCTTGTTAGACTAATGCAAATTCATTTAACCCATGATCATTAATTACCCTATAAAATTCCATTCAAAGTCCATTTAGAAGGGTTGACACTCATTTACAAGAGAAGAGCAAGAATACAAGTAAGTACACTAAAATACTCTTCCCTATTCTCTACATATAGCCTTCTAAGATCATTTAAAGCTTATTTAAACCTTTGCACTAGTCCCTAGCCACCCAAAGTACATCTAAGTTTGCATCTAGTTACATTTATCATACACAATTATACCAAGCACTTCAATGGGATAACTACATTAGCTTAGTATTGATATGTAGGTAGTGTGACCACACATAGGGTGTGAAGTGCATCCAATGTATCCTTTACACATTAACCCCTTCTCTATATTTTCCATGTTTTAATTCAAGTTCAATAAAAAAAATTCTAAGGCTTTGAGTATTTGAAATAGATGCACAACGAGATCTACAAGCTTCCAAAATTTGATATTTTACTAAAAGGGTAACACAGGCCTATCAAACAGAACCTAGAAAGCTCAGACTACTTAGACAACAATGTTGAAAAAGGACTACAGTGCTAGACAATAGGGTGTCCCACTTTCGATGCTCATGTCGAACATAGAAATGAACCTCAGGATCCATTTTTTGATAGTTTTTGAGTCCTGATCCTATAATATTAGACCGTATCTTAGTCTAGATCATTCAGAATAAGCTATGTTAGATTTCTCTTATTTATTACTATATTTAGAAAAGGCAAAAATCCAAATCTATTTACAAAAATCAGTAGCTTAATTCCTACATATTATTTATTGATTTACTTTGCTCAGACCTATTTATTTAACTAGGAATAAAACCCCATTATTATAAAAGTAATAAAATATTTAGTGACCCTGACTTACTTTGAATTTTCACACAAAAACCCTAGAAACCCTAGGGATAATTATTTTTGATTTTTTGCAATAATTTCTTAATTTTTCCTACATTTAAAAATCATAAATCTACAATTAATTTCACAAATATCATATATTTTATTAAAACACTAGTTTATATATATTAGGTTGTTCTTGCATACAAACACATTCCAAACACTAGGAAAAATATATTGTTAATTTTAGAAATATTTTCTAATTTTCCTAAAATTTTCAAGCAAAATTATACAAATTGTCTCTAAATTTTTAAAAATTATTACATTAATTTTAAAATAATTCATTCAAAATACCTATTTGTATATACTGACTCCTCTTTTGCTTTTTAAGGTGTCACCTTACATCCATAATTAAATTTACAAAAATGATGCTCATTTATTTACAAACTTTTCTTATATTTATTGAAAATAATAAGGAAACCTTAATGGGCCCTATCATGTATATGAATGATGAAGTCTACCATATGTTATTTCAAAGCTTCATTTTTTGCATTTCATGGTTATTTCTCATTATATGGGATGATGTTAAGCAAGTTATTCTTAAACATGTTAATCCATCTCCTACATCACCTCCCTTAGAACCGCTCCCCCATACCGATTCATGTTACATGGTCCATTTCACTCTTCCCCAGGTGACTACCCATCACTAGAGAGCCTAATTGACACATTTTGTACCTTTACCTCCTTGACCCATAAATTATCTTTTCTCTCCTCTTGTAGCTACTAATACTCCTACACAGATAGTAGATAATACAATTATAGCTATTACTTGATGTGATGCTATGCCTCCTCCATGCACCCAAGAGCCCCATCACCCCACTATTCCAACCCATCCTAGGCCCAACCCACCTACACAAGCAAATTTGCACAAGGCATATGACATTGTTGATCAGTTGAGAAACACTACAACTAAAATTTCCATTTTAGAACTACTTTAGAAAGCTAATGTATTCAAGGATATTCTTTATCAAAAACTCACTTAGAATTTTATGCCTATTGATTTGGATCCTTTTTATTTTACATTAGAGGTTAATAATTTAAAAACTATAGAATATGCAATTTATTTTGATCATGAGGACATGCCTTCTCAGATAGTTATTGATCAAAATTTTCCACTATTCATATAAGTACAAGTCAAAACTAACACAATCAAGAGAGTTCTTGTTGATAGTGGTTCTAGACTAAATTTATGTAATATCACATTCTTACAGGCCATGGGTGTAGATTTGTAATCAATGCAAAAAACATATAAGAACATTTGAGGGTTTGATGATATACCAGACAGACATTAGGCACTATTGCTTTAGATATCATGGTGGGACCAAAAACCCTCTCTACATAGTTTCAAGTCATGCAAGGTCATCTCCACTATAATATTTTACTCAGATGACCCTGGATACATACCATGGGGGTCATTACCTCCACTCTCCATCGATTTATTAAGTTTCTCCACAAGGGATATCTATACACATGTCCAACATACAACATCCATTTAGATATTATTGACTTACAAAGTCATATTCAACGATTTCACTAGATGGGACACCACATCTCATAGTAAAACCACCACCTCATACCATTTCTCTTGATTAGATACATACATATGAGGTTAGATAGACTAGCACTTATCGCGCTCCTCCACTTATAGTCACACCATTAGCACTAACTATTTTTGTAGTTATAGAAGTTTTAGCCATTCCAGTTACTTGATCAATCATAGTTTTGACACTTATTACACATCCACCATCACTGACAGTAATACCAATAGTTCTAGTTGATTCCAAAATTACTTCATCATTACAAACACATTTGAAGTAGTACCATCTCTATCATTATAGATGATCCTAATCCTATATCATAGTTACCCCTTATGGTGAATTCTAAGTTACCATATGTACATGATGTTAATACCAATTCACAAGATTTTTTAGATGATGATACAACACCCACACTTAAAGATGACTATTTGTGTGGATTGAGATTTACACTAGTCAGCCCAGGAGAGTATCAAGATGACTCTAGAGCTCTCATACCACATCCTACAACACTTTTAGCATCTCACACTACATTCACAAGATATACTCCACACTGACGACCTTATTCATACCATTTGACACATAAAGTTCACATGGTTACCTCTATGGATATAGAGCCAGTTATCTAGATTTAGGTAGGCAACACACAACATCAATGATAGTTTATATTATAGATATTACTTTATCATGGATTGATCACATTACCTATAATAAAACATAGATCTATCAATAGATTGTCACATCAGGATGGTCACCCATTTCATACTTTTCATAAGATTATAGGCCATGATACGAACTCATGTACAATTTTAAGATAGAAATTGGATAAACTATAGGATTAAGGAATTATTCAGATTATAGCACTACTAGTAACAATAGATCTACCACTTCCACTTAAGTCATCTACTAGCAAGACTAAACATCCTAGAGTAGAGTCAACATCTCCACCACCAGAGCAACTGTCAGTTCACATTTGACATGATGCCACCATAAACACATCATCTATAGAATATAATGATACTTATGATGATGATCTCGAGGCATTTGATGATGATCATGACCCTTTCCACCATTTCCATTTGTAGCAGGCTCCATCCTTGGATCCCTTCCCCCCACCATCCTAATCTTTTATTTTATCATGTACATATTACCTTATCTACATGCTTTTACATAGTTTATTTTCAAACATTGATTGTGTAAAATCTCTTATTCTTAATTTTAAATAGCTTATATCAAAATACAAAAATAATATAAAAAAACTCAAAATATAAAAACATTCAAATATGTCAAAAATACCAAAAATATTTTGATTATATGCATCATCCATGCTTTACATTACTACTATCATGCTATAACTTACATTTTCTATTTCATGTTATTGTATGTTTCTTTTTGTACATTACCATGCTTCATTCGATCTCTTTTGAGTGTGTGCAGTGACATCTAGCTACTTGATTGCTTCACTCTACCCATTGAGGGGGAATTCCTACTTCTACATTCGAGACACACATCAATAAACATACCCATTGGGAGCATATTCTACATTACTACACCATCTAGGTTATGTCATTCCTACACTACACACTCTAAGTTATCATACTAATGTATATTTATTGCTAGATTACATAGATTACTATATTGACATTTCACTAGTATCTAATAATTATGTATTTCTCAACATATATCTAGTCTTGTACTACACATGTTTTACACACTTTCACATTTGCTTTGATTATTTAGATGTGATTCTACCTTTTCAGTTATTATATGCATTCTCTTCTTGCTTAGCGTAGCTTGTGTGATTGTATTTCTAGTTCTTTCTTGTCTCCTATTTATGCCTTAGGACATTTGTCAATGTCTTTTACTTTTATTCATGTGTGTGCCTTAGGACATTTACCAATGTCCTTCACTTTTACTCTTCCATGTACCTATGGCCCCTATGCCAACTTTACTTGTTTCACTTGTATGTGTATGTGGAATTTGAACATGCCTTCTATGCTTGATTTCTAGTTTGAGTGACATGTGCCCATGCCCCTTGTTTGCATGGCATCTTGGCCATTCATTTATTCTTCTTGCTTATTACTTGTTTGATTGATTGCTTGTTTGCTTATAAATGTGTGTAATTCCATGATCCATATCATTCATTTACCTTACTTTCTTAGATGCCATGATGAACATCATGCTCCATCCCTCCAACTAACAACTAACATCTAACATTTTTAGTTTTAGTTCAGTACATTGCACATGATTTTACATTGTTATATCTATCTAGTCATAACCCTATTGATCTAAAAATATATCAATACAAACATTGCTATATCTAAAAATATCTTGTCAAATATCACTACTATATCATGTACCTATACAAAATAACATACTTGTAGGACTCTTTCTTCTAAGGGTAGTCATTACAAGTTCATCATTCTTACCCTCGAAAGAGGGGGAAACAAATACAGGTTTTATCATAGAGACAAAATCTCTTAAAATTTGAAATAGTAGCATTCAAATTATCCAGTTCAAAATCTAGAGGTCAAACTAGTCAGAACAAATCAAAAAAATAGTGATAGTTCTAGATTAGCAACCAATTCTAGCACATGATAGCAGTGTAAAAAATAAATAGTAGCATCATAAATGGATAGTAGCACCAAACATAGGGGTGTACTCATTCTGGTGCTCCTCTCTAGGCAAAAAACACAAAATTTTTCCAAAAATAGGTAAAAATATTAGTTTAGATACAATTTTTACACATCTAGATCAGTCAAAATCAGTAGTTTAGTATAGTTTTCTAAGAGAATATAGATATAGGGGGTTATCATGCATGACATGATGGTTCTCACTTTCAATTTTAGATTAGGTAGTTGACATAACTTCTAGATCAAAATCCATGTTCCAAACACTTTTGATTGTGGGTGATGTGCAGGGCACATTAGTCTTCTTTTATTTCTAAGTTCAATTTATTTTCCAAACATTCTTAGTAGTTGCATGCCTTACCCCATTTGTAGGTGGTTAGAATTACTAAAGTTGAAATTTCATACAATTTTAACTTTTTGAGTCCCTGAGTTCTCAATTTGGCTTTCATATAAGCCTAGTACATCAATTTTGAAGTGGCTTTCATACAAGCCCAACCTCCATCTTTCAAAATGGCCAAGAATGGCCTAGTTTCCAGTATACATTTAGGCTATCCATGACACATTTTTAGATTTATATAAACATCCATGGGCTCCATGATCCATCTCATATGATATTTATTATATATTGATATCACTTCATAGCTTCAATTCATGAGGTAACAATGAAACCAAAGGGCTAGTATTTGTATTATTGAGCCACCTATTCAGAGGGATTGGACACATAGTTTAAACATTAGTTAGCATACACATCATTCATTAAATTCACTTAGTTCATGATGATGGAGCCAAAGGGCCAACCTTTATGAGTCAGTGTTCAGAGAATTGAACACTCAACTCTATTGAACACTCAACTCTATTCATGATATTACTCTTGATTCAACACATACCCAACATCATCCAACACAATCCAACATCACAATAGGTTTTGTATTGGTTTACGTACCTGATGATATGTATTCATCACTTTTTCTTATTTTTTCTTAGCTTTTGTACGTTCTTATTTTAGATATAGCATATTTAGTAAAAATTGATCTACTTTTTTGTTTTCATTGTAGATTCACACTTCACAATGTGTTCTCTCTATGCACATTTAACATTACATAGATTCATGATCTTCTCTCTTATAGGTAAGTTCAGGTATTCTTTTAAATTTCTTTTATCCTTGTATTTCATTTTGTTGCATCACTAGAATAAAGGTGGGGGGAGGAGGGGGGGAATGTAGTCACATAAACTATAAAAATGGATGATTTAAGCATGGTTAATGACAACCAATCCATAGGTCTTCCTACTTACATACAAAACCCTTATGGGCTATTCTTTTACTGACTCCCAACCATCCACAACCTTATAGAGTTAACCCTTATAGACACAAGAAACTCTTTTAGACCTAGTTATATCCCTCCAAGTCTCATCCCGTTAGGATAATAGCACCCAGTCTTGATTTTTGTGTTATTGTCTAAGTTCATTTTTAGTCCTAATGATTGGATTATTTTATATCCTTATCCTTTTATTTATTATCCTAACATGAATTCATTTAATCCATGATCATTCATTACCTCTAAAAGACCATTTAAAGTCCATTTAGAAGGGTTGACAGTCATTTATAAGAGAGGAACAAGAATATAAGTAAGTGCACTGAAGTATTCTTCCCTATTCTCTGTATACAACCTCCTAAGATCATTTCAAGCTTATTCAAACCTTTCTACCAGTCCCTAGCCATCTGAAGTATATCTAGTTTTACATCTAATTACATTTATCATACAAAATTACACCAAACATGTCAATGTGAGAACTACATTAGCTTGATCCTCCTCAGAGCATTGGTATGTAGACAACATACCCACACACTAGGTGTAAAGTGCATCTAGCATATCCTTTGCACACTAACCCCTTCTCTATCTTTTTCAAGTTTCCTTTCAAGTTCAAGCACAAAGAGCTCTCATGGATTTGAAGATTTAAAATAGACACATAATGAGATCCATAGGCTTCTAGGTATACAAAGTATTAATTTTTTATGATATTGATGGTACATAGAAGTGAGCATTTTAAATTTTTATGTTTTTTAGCATGGGTTGATTTAACTAAATCAGTAATGCGATTGAGGTTCAATGATAGAAAATTTTCAAAAACATAGGCACCACTTCATGAGCCCAGTATATGGATCCCCCTTTCATCTTGAGGTTCAATATTAGTTAAACAAGTAGTGAGGTTGAGGTTCAATGACACTCAATGGCCTAGACACTACTAACTTACGTTTATGAGGGTCAAGGAATTTATCTTCCCAACTCATGGCCTTGTCTTAATACATATATTTTGTAATTAGAACCACCAATTCCAAAATCATTTAGTAGGAGGTACAATTTTATAATACTTCAGCAAGAAAGTATCATCTCCAAAATGTCATCAGGAAGCATGGTTCACCCACTTACATGTATATTTTTTCCTTACTCTTCAATTTTAAAATTTTTAATTTCATTTTAGATTTTGTTTTCATATATGGACATTGATATTTTCATGTTCAATGCATGTTTTCTTGTAACAAGATGCACACTCAGAGCCTCCTCCTAAAGATAAAGTGTGTTATACACATTTAGGTACATATATTTATCCTTTTACTCTAGGATTGTATTTTCTTTCAATATTAAAATAATTGAAGACATTTTTACACACTATAATATGGTATTATATACCTATAAATGTCAATCTTGACTTAATTTTAGCTTTCATAGCTTGTGTGTACACATATGGCTCTTAGATACCCTTCTCTCACATCCATATGATTTCCTATTGTTTGAACTTCTTGTTTTTCTATCATTCACCTACAAAAGTTACCTAGTATATGCCTAACCTATGCATTATCATACTCAAGCTATCTCTAGATCATAAGAACAATATTTAAGCTTTAGACGAGTCTATCAAACTCAAATTCTTGTAGAATTCAATAGACATTCTGACTTTGAGAAATTCATCCTCATGATAATAAATGGTTATCTTTAGAATTTAAAGTATCTTCATTGGTTATCTTGTACATTTTACATGTTAGTAGTATGAGAAAGTACTCAAATAATCTCATATAAATACATAGTAACTCTAAGCTTATTTCATGATTTGGCATTTTCAAGCAAATCTATTCTAACACATGGACATTCAAATGGACAACTCTAAACACTATAATTCAATAATAAGTCATACAGTTAAGGTTCCAACCAAAATCTAAAGCACTCAAGCCAAGCCAAAGTTATCATTTTCTAAGTGTCAAAAGTTAGATTACTTGTTGTATTCATTAAAAGAGCACTATTCCACACATACACCTAATACAAAGAACTACATGAAATTTGACTTCCCTCTTTGGAGTGTTGGATATGTAGGCAACACTCAAACACTCATTTGAGAGTTGTTAAGGTTATATTAACCCATAGTTATTCTCTTTTTATAGGCCTAATCCTAGCATTGAAAGTGGACCTAGGGTTTCCAAGAGAAGGAGATAAGTTTTTTCCATGTTACACACATTGCAATCCTCCTATATTTTACATAAAGGCATATTACAAGTATGCAAAGTAGCATGTATTGAAACAAAGATCCATTGTACATACAGGCAAATTCGGTAGAAGTTAAAGATTATTTTCTCATATAAGCATCCACAGATTAATGAATACATCCTGGGAATTCTAGATACCCAGCTCCTATTATAAAAGATTCATGGTGTACTTCCAACCATTCTATCACCTATATTCAATCTAAAACATGCACAAAATAGTAAACACATTAATTATCTTAATCCCTTAAATCATTTCGATTTATAACAAATGTAATTAATTTAATCAAATCGTATTTTATCTTTTACATTTAGATTCATATGCTATTTCTTTACTTCATATAATTTGAATTTATCAATGTTTTATCTTATTTAAATTAATAGAGATTTTAATTTTTAACTTTGTCTTTACAAATGATGTTATTAATTTTCCAAACAATTTCACTAACTTAAAAATGTGAAGTAATATTGATGTTTACATCCACACAAAAAAATAGATTTCTTCATTTTTAACCACACTCACAAAAGTCAATTTCTTAGAATTCACAACCCAATTTATAAATTGTTTTTAACATGTTTCTTAAAATTTTCCTTACCTAAAAATTTGGATTTGAATTAGATTTGAATTAGAGAAGCTGAAAAGGATCATATTCTTCACTATAGATATGCATCTCAAGAATAATTTTCCAATGTGGGAAAATGTCTAAAACAAAATTCTGACTTCTATGTTTCTCCATCTAGCTATTTTATTCAATTCCATGCTCTCACGTTTCACACTGCGACACGTGTGTGGATATAATAGTTAAATCTATGACTTATATTGTTAATAAAAATAGATTTGAGGGAGTTTCGAGGCTGGGCAAAGGCAGATAGGGAGGATAGGGGTAGGTTTACGTTGTGTGTGACTAATGTCTAGTAACTATCGTGTAACACTCAAACCTCGTAAAGTACAATAATGAAATCACTGGAAACCTTCAAACAATAGAATTTATGTTTCATATATCAACAATATTCTCAATACAAAATGTGCCATCAATGACCAGATGAAATACACCACTTATTTATTTGTAAACGACTTTGAATTTAAATTTCTCTATATTGGTACACAAGCCGATTTCCAATGTCTAGAAACAAAAGAGCATAAAGAAGAAGGTAAGTTCATGATCGTATAATAATATTATTTTACGCAACTTTGAAAACATTGGCATCATTCATAACCATATTAATAATTAATTGTAAAATAAAAATCTGGCCACATAAAAACTTTTACGGTTTCGTTTCATGCTGATCTGCAACAGCATTAGCATGATTCGTGGTCGAACCATGAGTTCCGATAGAAGTAATGGCACTAGCCCCACCAGTAGGAGACACATTAATTATAACTCCCACAGAAGCACTCCCAGTCACATACATTGGCTGGGCTTGCATAGGGGACAACTCTGACATTATGCATAAAATCAAAACTAGACTGAGATTGCACTGAAATTTCCTCATCCTTCTGGATCACAAAAAATATGAACTCCCAACCTGTGAAATTCGGAGGAATGAGGCTTCATATAAGGATCTAAATATCCCATTCAACCTAATTTTTTAGGGCAAAACCTTCGTTAGTTGTATAGTAGCTGGCCTTGTTATGGAACTTAGCTAATACAAAATTGAAGAAGGTATCTGAATCACATGATGTTCTCTATTTAAATATTAAGTGAAAGTGCATTGTTTGTTGGATTCTGGCAGGTCTCACGTTCTCTGCAGCAACCATAACATATAAAATGCAACACCCACTGTCTTAAATTGTATGCGTATGCATTTTGTCCCTTTAACGAACCTCCCGTGATATTTGATTGCATTGTTCAATAAGATATGCCCAAAATGAAAAATGAGAGACTCGCCGAGCTTTAGTTTTGTATCATTAATATTGTATTATAAATTTTTATATAAATAAAAATATTTTTTAATTTAAAATATTTTTTATTTTATATATTTAATATTTTTTATTTTATATATTCATATCTTTTTTAAAGAGTAGTAAAATAATATATTATTCTTCTAAAATTTCAAACAATAATTAATTGCTGCAAAGATACAATAAATGTGTTCAATACTTTAAAATAGGGGATTAATATTTTAAACTCGAAATGTAATGTGGATTGGACGCTTTCCTTCTAATTTTTCTAAATTAAAGGCTAGAAATATACATCTTAAACTCTAGATGTGCTGGAGATTAATGCTCTCCTTTCAATTTTTTTTAAATATTGGATTTTACTTCCATGTGTATTTCTTTTCAAATTAAAAATGATTTTTTTTTTTAAAAAAATTCCTTGATTTTTAAGGTTGTTTTTATTTCTTGATTTTATTTTATAGTTTTTGGGGTGTTAATATGTTGTTAAAGTAGATAAAGTGATGTAGAAAAAATAGGCTAATTTTTTGAAAGTTATAATTTTTGATATGTAAATTCGTTTGAGCTCTTTCACGTACCAAAATGATTGTATTGAAAAGTTTGATTTTGTCATAAATCACTCTATTCGTTTAGAGTTGATTTCGATATTTTTTGGAGGACAAATGTAATCATCTAAAAGTCCAAAATTAACATTTAATGATTTTTTTGGAAAATTTTAATTTCTAAAAATGATATATTTTTAGAACCGAACATCAATTTAAGTTGAATTTTGTTCCATAAAGTAATTTTAGTATTTAAGTTATTTAAGAAAATTTTCTAAGTTACAATGCTTGCATGCGAAACTTACTATAAATAGCGACTACTAAAAATAGACGTTTTACTAGATTTTAGATTTTTCAATTTTTTGCATGTCAATTCTAAATTACGAATTGAGGCTTATTTAAGCATAATTTAAGTTTGTAATTATTTCAAATTATTCAATACGAATCAATACAAATTATTGTTCAGAATCTTCTTATTGATAATTTTATTTGTCTTGTTAATTTTCAAATTCATTATAAATATTTATTTTTAAATTATAAAATTTTATATTTAAGAAATTTATAAATAAATAAAATAATTTATATTATAAAAGAGTAAGTTTATTTGTTTTTTGAGAAAAAAATGATATATTATAATAGAGGAGGTTTAAATTTCTTAATGTTTATTATTTAAATTACTAATTTGAAATATGATTTTCATAAAATATTTTTTGGGGACTGATTTTTCTTCTATTTAATTTTTAAGATTAAAAAATAAAATTAGATAAAACTTTGTTATACATATAATTATTGGATAAATTTTAAAAAAATGAATAAAAAATAAAATATTCATTATTATTTTTTATTGTTAAAAATATTCTTTAACATTTTTCCATATATTTAATAAAATATATAAGTCATATTATTAATTGTTTTTTATTATTTTGATTTCTAACTTTTAATTTTCTTCTAAAATTTTAAATTATAGTATAATACTATTATTTAGTAATGTAATATAACTTAAAAATACTAACAATAAATATTAAAAGATTGACTTATAAATTATATTGTAAAAAATTCTAAGAAATAAAATAAGGAAATTCAAAAAAAAATTTAAAAAATATAAACATTATAAATTATATTTATAATTTAAAGCATATTTTTATGTGAATACATTACCTTACCTTAACTTGTCATAACATCACATTTCATAGACAATGATAAGAATTATTTAATTTATTATTCTTATATAATTGTAAAAAATAAATTTTAAAGTTAATATTTATTTCCATATTATATACATATAAATACATGAAATTAATTTAGATATTTAATTTATATATTCACCTTTCACCTATTTACCATGACGACCATATTTAAAAAATGATCATATTTTGACAATTAAAATTTCTAATAACTTTCAAATTATAATGCTTCCACAAAGAGGAACAACCAACTTTAAAATTTAATATGGGGATTGTGTTCTCCATTTATAATACATTTAGCTCACATATCAAGCTGTATCGACTTTAAGTACAAATAGAATCTTCAAACCATATGTTCCAATTTATGTTATTAAGACTATTAAATAATGTGCAAGCTAAAATATGTGCCAATGTACTATAGTGGTAAGTATCCATGATTATCATGCGTGTGACAATTAAGTATAATATGCATGTAAAACATAATAATAGTGTTTAATTGATATTTTCAAGTCTATCGAGAATGCATATAGAATTTAAAGTTATATATATTTTAGAGTATGATTTTGTTTGAATTTTAACATATAAATATGTATGTAGAAGTACTAAAAACCTTACTTAAAAATGTAAATCTGATCAGATATAAATGTCAAAAATGTTTAAACACTTATGGTATATATTAACAATATTGGGATGATTTTGACCAATGACACTTATGGTCTAAATGAGTTTATATTTCATGAAATTTATTCACTTTAATCTATGCATTGTGACATATGTAATTGACAAAACAAAACTTGTTTTCTTTTCCCTATGGTGGGAATAATTGTTGTATATAAAAATTAAATTTACATAAAAATATAATACACTACCTATACTACTTTGTAGTCAAATATAACAAGATTAAACCTAATAAAATAGTAAAAGTAATGACATGGGCCCTTGTTGTCTATTTAAGGTGTTATTATATCTAGACAAAGCAAAGGCTCATCTATCTATGGCAGATAGAAAAGACAAAGGCTTGTAGGGTAAGCATTCATTTGTTATTGTAGTTGTAAGAAATGTCAGGGAAAGACTACGAACTTTGATACAAAAAATCTGATAATTCTTTTTGAAAAAAGGCTTTGGGAGTGATCTTAGAAAAGGAAAAAATAGCTTTCTTTGAATGTTATGATCTATAGGTTTATTGGATTATGGTCTAGTCTTTCAGACATCCACTATTGGATCATGGGTTACTAGAAAGCGCTACATGAAGGTAAAATTAAGATTAGACTTTGTGCAAGAGGTATATCCATACTATTTTTTTTATTTTACTAAAGATAAATATTTTATTTTCAATGAATACTCCTAGGCTTGGGAGTAACAGCATATGTTTTTGGCTAAATCTTAGCATTCTAATTTCAATGGGATCATACTAAAAAAAATAATACAAAATCAAATTGGCTGTGGCTTTCAAACCTACATCTTTAACTTTGGGATCATACTATTTTTAAAGCCATAGGTAATTCTATTGGTGAATTTAGGCATGAGAATCCCATAACAAAAGAAACGGCCCACTCAACTTATGCCTAAATTCTCATCAATTTTGATGTTATAAAAGATCTTCCAGCTTGGGTCACCTTGATTATAAGAAATAGAACTCAGGTACAACCTATTGATTATAAATGCTTACCTTTTAGATGTAATAGTTATTTTATTACTAGTTATTCGATCAATTTCAAAAGCATCGAGCATAAAATAGATATGCATGGTGGAAAGATACAGGTTTACAACATATAATAGTTCAAACTAATATTGAGAGTGAAGTTGAAAGTGAAGTTTTGAATATGGTCTATTAGTGCCCAAAATTGCACTGCGGCAATTGGACCCCTGTCACTTAAATTTCCACATCCAAACTAAATGAGTGTCAATGTTAAATCACTTGCCCTAGTCCTTATAAGGTTAGAATATATGTTCATAATTAATCATTTCCTTTGGCTTAATAGCTGGGAGTGTTCTTCCAATCCTAGTCAAACTCCAAAGGGGCATTTCCTGAAGATAGAAGATATTCTCAATAGCTCTAGGGGAAGTAACCTTGCTGCACCTTTAGTGGTTTTAATGGTTAAGTTATGAAAGTATATTTGTGCAATGCAATAATCTTGTACTCCTTCTTGTATCAATACAATGGTGCGAAGGAAAGTAAGTGACCGAGAATCCAAGCTCATGTCTAGTTGGGACACGTGGCAGATTCTCAAGGGTTTTAAGTATTGAGTCATTTTCTAAAGAGTGTACCAATTAGTTTTTATTGGAAACATACAAAAAATTCCCAGGGGTCAAATATATGAGTAAATAAGTAAAAGAGGATGCCACATATCAGCTCCTTGTGCTTTTTGAGTTTTGATCCTCATCTAAAGATCACCATATTTACCTTTCAAGGATCAAGGTTCAAAAGGTCTCTGAGGTGCAAGAACCAAAGCATGAAAGGAAGATTAAGGACATGAGGTAGGATCTCAGAGATTTTCATGATCAAGCCCTTTTTGAAGATTACCTCGCTTGAGAGTTGGGCAAGGTTCAAGAGGTCCTTAGAGGCCCAAGTGCTCAATGTGATGAAATGTGGCATTTATATGCTCCATTAAAGACTTGAGATGTATTTTACTAATTTAAGAAGGGAAGTGATGGGAGAGAAGATGCAAAAAATCCATGTGAACCCAAAAAGGCACTAAAAGGTGAAATTTGCTTAAGCAGGTCCATGTGTTGCAAAGAAAGATGCAAGTATGCTTCCCTCTATTTTTCAAAAGGTTGCTTGAGTAGTCAATGTGGTAACTGATAATTAGCCATTTCACTTCAAAGCATTAATGATAACCCTAAGCTTAAAGGGAATGGATTATAACTAATCATTTATCTTCATTTGAATTCACCCTTTGCATTCAAAGCTAATACTTGTGCCTTTAAGTGATATGTGTGCCAAAAGCTAGTTACAACATGAATACTAGTGATCATAGTGAATTCTTCAAGGATTTTCTAATTCCATTTGCGTGAAAATATCATGATTACTAGTAGTCATTCTTTGACTCTCTAGTGTTGTGTTCCTAAAGGGATTTCAAGGGTCTTTGGAGAGTTATTAATGTGAAAAATTTGTTCTAGATTTTGATATTAAATTTAGTGAGTTAGGAAGAAATGGATTCATCTGATACAATAATGAAAAGCAATATTAAATCCATTCTTGATGAAATTATAGACATAAATATTCAAGGGTTAGTTTTTGTAGCTTTGTTGACTATTTTACAGTAGAAAAATCCTCTCCAAGTTGTCACCAACCTTGGTATGAGTTATATGGTCCTTGTAACAACATTCCCTTTGACTGCCCCATATCTTGATCTGGTGATTGCATGTGTCCAAGTTTATCTCCAAGAAACTAGGACTGTTGTGGATGAGAGTCAATCAATTATATGTTTGTTCACACCCAAGACGCTCAGTGCCATGCTTGAAATCCCTCTCGAGCCTGATAGTATCATGCTTACCATGGAGGAGTGCCAAAAATATGTGAATACACATGATAAGATTTTATGGTATGTTATGAATTCTTGATGGCTTGAAAATAAGAGGAAAAAGGTCTCCTAATTGTCAAGAAACCTAAAATTGATAGAATTCAATCATTTGCCTTAGTGTATTATCGACGTGGTTGCCGAGATCTATGGACTACCCACAACAAAAAAGTTTGAACCATGAATGTTTTTAGTCCTAATCTACATGTTGGAAGGGAAAAGGAAGTTTGACTGGGAAACTATCTTGAGCAATAACTTTCACAACCAAATGATGCAATTACATTGTGCAATCTTCTCGAAGGAAAAATTCATGGGTACTTTCTATATGTCTTCTTATTTGATGTATAGCCCGGTTCACAATAAGACCTTCCCAGGTGTTACGAGGAATCTTTCAGGATTAAGGATATATGAGATTTACCTAGAGGTCACTTTATAATGGTTCAATAAAAACTATTATAGAGTATACAATTATTTATTCAATGCTATGATGATCATTTTCTTCCCTTTGAGAAGTCTGAATAGAATGACCAAGGAAGCCCAATAGATAATTAACAGATTTTTTGTGTCATATATTCAGTTCAAAATGTTCACACACATCAGGATGAGTGGCTACTTAGGGGCCCCTCACAAATTGCCAAGGTACTTGGATGATAAAGTTGTTGTCATGGAATTGTGTAGACAAATGCTACACCTGCATTAAATGATTGTAGCCAAGAAAATAAATAATCCTTTCAAGTTCCCAGTTGAAATAAGATATTACACATGTCCTTCTCTAGCTAAAGCAAAGGGATTGGACTGGGAAATGGGCCTATATAGGATCACCTAGACATAACTATGATTTAAGATGGTTGATAAATATTTCAATAGGTGTAATCTTACACCAAACACACTTTGAAGATATGTGGTCTAACTGCACTACTGAGGAAAAAATAGATTACATGAGACTCACTATGTAGGAAGTACTCACCTATAGCATCTCCCCAATCCCCAAAGACAAGGTGAATGACAAGATGAAAGTGGCATCAATATATATAGAAAGGAATATTGAAACACAACCTATAACACAAGTAGATTTTACTACCAATGAAAATGAATATATTACATGAAGGGATTTTCATATTACGAGGATAATATTTAGGTGGTTGAATGAGCATGGGGTTGACCTTAGTACATATGACAAACCCACTCTCTAAGAACTTTAACAAGTTGTAAAACTCAAAGCGTTCCTACCATCATACGTAGGAGATCTTCCAACACCATCAATGGTGGCAAGAGGCAAGGGGAAGCAAAAGGTGAGTGATGTTGACTTCTCCAAAAATATTGATGTAGAATCAATAATAGCTATCCAATCTAAAATAGGGATGTCATTTCAAAGTTGACAAGTCTAGCCGAGAACTAGGATAAAATAATTGTAGGTGAGGTGTAACTAGCCAGTGCCACTCCCATATCCATCACAACTGAGTGAGCTCCCATAATGTCAGTTATTCAAACTGTTTCTCTGCTTGCCCCACCTACACAACAACCAACAACAGGTCATTCCCCAAAGACTTACATGAGGAAGAGAGGAGTGGAATAATCAGAGTAGCCAAGGCCTAAGAGAACCAAGAAAGTATTACAGCCTCCTATGGGGATCCCCAAGAAAAAAAATAGGTAATGTTCAAGGACCTACCCCCTAAGGTAGCCTTTGTGAAGCCATGATAAGATAAGTCCTTATATGCCCAGAGGTTAAGGGATATGAGTGATGAATATGGTTCATATAAGCAAAGGCCAATCATGAAGGTAATGAAGAAATAAAGGGCCTTCACTTCTCCCCAGATGAAGACTAGACATAGAAATTTAAGGGAAATACCACATACCCTAGTGAAACCTTTAGCCATGGGATTTTTCAAGCAGTTGGGACCCTTAGGATTGAAAGGAAAATATGATGAAGAAGATGTTTTATCTTTAGATGATCTTTTGTCCTTTGATGATGTATTGAAAGTTAGGATTGAGGTGGATACATAGGTTTAAGCTCCCCAATAAAAGGAAACAATCTCCTCAGACATGGAGATGTTTGTAGAAAATGTTATCACCCAGCAACCAAGCCATGACAAGGGTGATGAAATTAGGAATGTACATGAATCTAGGGATGAAATCAGGAAGGAGCTGATGCATAATGATCAATCCCCCACTAGTAATGAAATTTTGGGAATACATAAAGAGGAATAATTGGATGTTACTTCTAATGTCAAAGCAATACTACAGGTTATTCCCACTTTAATGCATCAATATCAGCACCAAAGGGAGAAGTTGATATTGGGAAAGGTAGGGGATCAAGCCTACAAATGGGTACCCATACCCCTAAAAAAATAAATAAAGAAGTAGATCAATTGGATAAAACTATTGATATGGGAGTCTCTAAGGTACTACCTCAATTGAAGTACCCCCAGGGTATTCTCCCCAATAGTAAGGTCCATGATCCTGCTAAGCAAAAAGATGTTAAAGCTATGATTGGTTAAGAGTTACCTAGGAGTTACAAAGAGGGATGCTCCCCTTGAGAGCTATGTAGTGTATAGATATGATCTAGGGGAGCCATCAAGGAACGAAATAAAACATACTTCACAAGTCCTAGAAAGCATGGTGGCGTAACAAATAGATAAAGACAAAGCTTTAATGGAGGAGCTGAAGGTACAAGACCAGGACATGATCCAATAATTATAAAAACTACTGAGTGAGCCCAAAGAGTAACCCCAATTATGAGAAATGCCCTAGATGCTCTTATAATTTCCTTAGGTGCACTTGATTTTGGCCATGGTGAGGACTTGAAAACCAGAGGCTGGGAAACATAATATTGGAAAAAGGATTTGACCACCTAATCTAAATAAATAATCTGCTTGACACTAGAATGTCTAGATGACATACTTGATAAACAAGGAGAATGTGATTCACAGATGTTCATTTATGATGCAGACATAAAGAATTGGTAGAAACTCATGCCAAAGTTGGATGAGATTTGTAATATGGGTGTTGATACATTAATAGTAGAAAAGATCATCTCCTTAGATGATTTCAAGCAACCCAAAGAGTATCAACTAGTGATTAAGCATCGATTGGTGGTACTTAAGGAGGACAATTATGATTTAAAGGGTGTAAAGTAGTCTCTCTCAAATGCAGAGAATGAGATTGAAGCTGCCCTAAAGAAGATGGTGAAGATTAAAAATGCATGTGACATGATAGAGGAGAAATTAGATATTTCCCTAAAAAACTTCATTTATGCACCTCACAGAGCCTTCGATGTCTAGAAGATTAGAGAGCTAGTGTCACTTGAAAAGTCTTGTGACTAGTTAAAAGCATTATTCAAGAAAAATAAGGTAATGCTCCAAAAGGTCACGAGTTGGATTGAGGAATATAGTGCCAAATTCAAATACCAAACAAGTTCAGACAAAAGGATTTTTGCCACCATAATTTAAGGGTATACTGCATACAAAAATAGGTTGGTAAAGGGCTCGGTCATCAGCATTGATTCTGCAACATGACCAAATATTTTTATTTCTTTTGAACTAGTGTTATGCCATTCCTCCCTCCCTTCTTTTATTCTCTCTCTTTCTTATTTACTCTTTTCTCATTTCCCATTAGGAAACCATCGTACCTTGCCTATTAGTGGCACGTCCCTTTTGAAGTTATTTTGTTTTGTTACTTTAGTTAAGAAAAGAACATCTTTGTTTGTTGTGCAAGTGGACAAAGTTTTGTTTTATCCCTCTTAGGAATGATCTCCATGTATATAACTGAAAATATTCCACTACAATGGAGTATCAAGTTTTTCATCATCACACAGGCATGAGCATAATCCAAGGAATCATATTTGTTACACCTTTGAATAGATTCCAGGCCCACAAAAGAATTTTCCATATAGAGCATCTTTAGGAATATGTTAGGCATAGCTATAATTATATAAGTAAAGGGGGTGTGTCCCTTTACAAGGGTCAATTAAATTTTTGAGTTTGATGCTATAGCTTGGAGAGTTGTTATAAAATCATTGCTAAGCTCTGAGAACATTCAAGATGTTTCCCTTGTTACAAAATTATTTTACATAGTGCTCTATTATATAATATTCAAGACATATTATATTAAATTTTTATTCAGTTGCTAAGTGAAATCTATCATGGTTTATCATTCCTTTTTATTGTTTAAGTACAATGTTTTATCTTACATGTTCAATAGATTAGTTTTCTGATGTATTCTTCTTTATGATAGTCATCTAGGGTTTACAATCAGAATATAAAATTATTTCATTTTCAAGATTTGAAAATAGAGCATTGATAGTCTTCTTAAGGGTAGTCCCAGGCTCATTAATTTAGCTAGATGGAGTTATTGAAGGGAGATTTGCAATTTACTTATAATATTTTAAGGATCATTTTTGCATGATTTTATTTATACTAATATTTAAATTGAACAACATTTGTTAATGAAGGTAGTATAACTATCTCATGAACTCCTTCATGCTCATTTACTAGCAATCTAAATCTTTATCTATCATTCAAAAAAATATGGTTTCACTCTCTTTTAAACTTACAGATAACATGTTGTTTGCATATAATAATTTTTATTTTCTTGATAGACACATGAGATCTTGTCTACTTAAAATGTGCTTGTAGTTTATGCTTGAAATCCTAGCACTACATTTTTTCATTTCACCCGTATTATCGAATACTTTACAAAATAGAAATTGCAGTCATCTAATCATCTATCTTTAGTATCTTGTGTATGTCATAAATAATTTGTGCATTTTATGTGACAAACCTCAATGGGTAAAGTGTATAAGTCAAGTTATGATTCGGTCATATTTCCATATTTGTATATGTGATCCTCACGAAGATTGAAGTGTTAAAATCCTTCATGTGAGCAAGCTACCTCAGTAGGTTCTCTCACCTTGATTCAGGTAGAGCCAAAAGTAATAGGGAATTAACCATACCCTCTGTAGGTGCCTCCCTATAATTTCCTTCATGTATTCCTCTTTTGATGTTAAAACCTTCCCTAGCCATAATGACATATTCAGTGGTTTCTCATTTTGGTTTTACCATTATTCTCAAGAATGAAAGGTTGAATGTTAGGGGTGTACAAATAAGAACCAACACTTTTTTGGAACCACTGTTAGGGATGTATTTTGTTACCTTTGTTATGGGAACATGATTACAAAAGAGTTATAAGTGTTTTATTTATTTCAGTCTCTGTTGTTACTACAATGAACTATTCATCTTAGGTTCATTGACATCTTTATAGCCTTTTGGATGACTCTAATAAGGATATCCATCCCTATTTTTATAGAGGTACTTTATATTATTGATGTTCTTTTCAATATGTAAGGGTTAGTATCTCATCATTTGTTGTGTATATCTTTTATTTTATGGTCTAGAAATCTTGCTTCTAGTGTTGACTCTATTATATCAAGGTTTAAATATCACTACCTAATATATGTTCCCTTCTCTATTTTCAATAATTTTCTTTAGATCTACACACTTGGAGGTTACTAGGTCTTCCTTTCAAAGGAACCCATAAAAAGATATTTTCCTTGAGTTAAAAGTCCCATCCAAAAGAAAACAAGTGTGGAAACCAGTTTTGGGATAGAGCCCAGGTAATCAAATAAGACCTGATCAGTTCATTCCCCAATATATTTACCCTCTTTTCTCTAATATCCCTTTGGCTGAAGGATACCAGAGAAACTCTAATAAATCTAAACTCCTAATGAGTCAAACTCCTTCTTTACAAAGGATTCTTTCTCCTTTTGCTAGGCCATTAAAGATTCACTCTATTTCCACTTCTTCAATTCCTTCACATAGCGTTCATCCTCAACCATCCTCTAGTTCATCTTCAACTTCAAATTTAGGGATGGGAGACTATGACTTGAGGAAAATGATGTTCAATATGGACAATGATAATGATGGAGATGATGATCAAGACTTGGATAATATACTTAGACCGTTTATGATCCCAAGGTTTAGACCTATTAAATTTAATGGCATGCCTAGTTTCCCTATTGAGGTCCCTGTGAATATTATAAATTTACTACCTAAGTTTCAAGGAAATAATGTAGTGTTTGGGGAACAACATCTGAGAGCCTTCTTAAATGTCATTAAGTATTATGAGATAGATCTAGAAGATGTATGTATAAAACTCTTTGTGAACACACTTGAGGATGAGGCTAAGGAATGGTTCAAATCCCTCCCTAATGAATCACTAGACACATGGAAAACTATTATTGATGCATTTAAAATGCAATATGGTGATAGTATAAACCCTATATTATTGCTTTCTAACTTTTAAAACCTCAAGAATAATCCTAATGAGGGTGTGAAGAACTTCAATTCTAGAATCAGTAAGGTAGTAAGGAGGCTACCAAAAGATATCATACCTAGTTTTGTTGCTTCTTTGATTAATTATTGTGATTCATTCAACAAGAAGGCAACATATTATCTCATAGATAAGGCTCTCACAAATCTAAGGATGGCTTTCAATTTGGCTACCCAAATGGAAAATAATATCAGAGCCATGGGTAAGCCTTTGAATATGAGGGCTGATGTCAAGTTGGTAAAGACTAAAAAGCCTCAATCATCCCACAAGAGTGTAAACCTAGAGGAAACGGTAAAGACTTTGGCCACTGTAGTGAATGAAATATCTTACAAATTGTCGAGAACCAAAAAGGGGCTATTTCAGGGTCCTACTAACCATGATGACAAGAGAGATTATAAGAGAAATGAAAATAATCATCCCTGAGATCATGGTTAAGGTAGGCCACCTTTCCAATATAAAAATAATTAGGGAAAAGGCCTAGCAAGGGATGATAGACACCAAAGAAATCAGAATCAAGGTAGTGGAAGGGAAGTACTGGATCTTTTAGCTACAAAAATCAACACAGTTGATTGCAACATCAACTGGTGTGATAAGTGTTTCCTCCCTCATCCCCCTTGTGGCATAATTGGTGATGGTGGTCAAGATGTAGATGACTTTGAAAATACATCTGATGAAGATAATATCTAGATTGTTGACTTCCAAGAAATGGAAAGTTACACTTTAAAAGAGGAATCCATGAATGCCTTAACTATACCTAATTTTGAGGATACATTGGCATATAAACATTTTATGTTCCAATTTGATGAACCAGTTGTGATGGATGATTCTTCATCAATGAAGTTGATGAGTGCTACAACTACTTGAGCATGTTGGAGAGCATGTGAAAAAGTAAGGGCCCCATTCCCAAAGTTTATCTGTGAAATAGACATGATGCATGAGTTACCAATTCATGACTTTGAGTTCCTAAGATCAATGATGAAAGAAAAATATGGAGACTACCCTCCATAAATTGAGAATTGAAATTTGATGATCCATGTTGCAATTTCCCAAGAAAAGGAGTAAAATTTGAGAAGTAAGGACCAAAGTGTTCCTCCAAAAGATAAATATTTTGCTTCCCTTAGAGTAGAGACTAATAAAAAAGGGACCATAAGAAGTAAGGAAGCCCAAGGTTCCACCAAGCTTGGTTTTGTACCCTATAGTGTCACACCAAGAAATACCCATGCCAAGAATTGAACTCCTTTATTGTCTAGCATTCCTAGGAAGGATGAACCTAGGAAGCCTCCCTTGAAAAGTGAAGTTAACAATGTTACTTCCCCTAATTCTATTCCCCTGACTCTTGAAGAATACATCCCAAATTAAAATGTTGCAAGCCTACCTACTAACATTCCTTTTCCAAAATATAATATTTATGATGTGGCCCATGTATGAAGTCAGCTAAAAGTCATGATACCCTTTGTAGAATTGATTAGAATCCTAGAGCATAGGAAAAGAGATTTTGAGTATTTGGGATTCACAAAGAAAATCAGTACCAATGAAATTATTGAAGTTGAGCTTCCTCTCACTCTCTTTGTGGAAGGTGAGTACACCTCAAGGTCTCTTGAGCATCACCTAAAGGTATACTTGGGAACAATATTAGTAGAGAGTTAGATGGATGTTGACATATTCTATACCACCTTGCTAATTAATGGACTAATTATCCACAACTGCATGTTTAACACCAGTGCATCTTGTAATATCATACTGCGGGTTGTGTTGAATGAGCTTTACATAAGCATAACTACAACATATGGGTGATGCCTTTCTATGGATTCTAGAGAAGTACCTATTGTTGGTGTAGTCAAAGGATTGTTGGTGCAAATCATGCAATACCCTGATAAATTTTTGAGCATGGATGTCATTGTTGTAGATTACCTACTAAAATGGGGTATGTTGCTATCCTGAAAATGGGCTACTAGAATTGGAGGTAGTGTTTAGATGGATCTGTCCCATACCACTAGATGGGAAATTGGTTCACTTAAACCATGAGCCACAAATGCTCCATATATTAGAGGATCCTAAGTACCAATTGAATAAAGTGTTATATGTGGATACAAACATTAGGAGTTTTGTGGGAAATTTTGAGTACATAGAGATGCCTCCTAACTCTAGTGTTAATGATGAAGAATCCATTTGGATCATGTATTTTGATGGATCATGTTCAAGTATTGAAAATGGGGATGGGGTTATTTTTTATACCCCTAGGGATTAGGTTTATAAGTAATCTCTTCAATTCACCTTTGAGTGCATGAACAATATTGTAGAATATGAAGCACTCCTAATTGGCCTTCAAAGCACATAAAAATATAGATTCAAGAAGTTGATGCTTAAGGGCAATTTTTAACTAGTGGTGAACTAGGTTTGAGCTATTTACACCACAAAGTAGAAGAGGTTGAAGCAATACCAAAAAGCTATGTGGGACTACTTGGAATGGTTTGATGCCTATAATATTGAGTACCATGCTTGAGAACTTAATCACATGGAAGATATACTGGAGAAGAGGGATAAATAATTTAAATTTGAACATGGAAGTCCTTCTTGTGAGTATGAGGTTGAGATATTGGTAATACCCTTTGTCCTGGATAACATTGATCATTGACAAGTCTTTGATAATGATGACCAAATAAAGAGGTTTATGTGATGTATGGATGAGTTTGGGTGAACCATTACAGAGTGGGACTCTATGGTACATGTCTTTAATGGAAAAAAAATCTTGTATAGAAAGGAAAGAGTTCAATTAAGGACTAATACTATCACTAGGGTTGGTTAGTCTAGAAACAGACTTCGATTGAGCTGACAGAGTCAAATCTAGAAACATTTCCATGTCAAAATATGTGACTTAAATTAATATTGGGACAATAGAAAATCCAACAAGGATTTGGCTCGGTTCTCACTTGAGTGGAAATGAAAAGGGAGCATTCATCATGCAATTAAAAATTTACCAATATTACGTAGCGTGGTCATATTCAGAGTTTAAAGCTTATAGGGAATATTTGTTCTATCATTTTATTCCTCTTCAACCCATTGCAAAACCATTCCTCTAAAAGTAGTAGCCCATCAACCCCATCTTATCCACTAAGATGTAGGAAGAATTGAAAAAATTAAGAGATAGTGGGATCATTCAACCCATCAAGTATTCATTATGGGTGCAAATCCGGTCCCTGTCAGAAAGAAAAATAGAGACATTTGGCTCTACATTAATTTTTGAAACCTAAATAAGGCTTCTATGAAGGATAATTATTTATTTCCTAACATGGCTAACATGCTCCAAGATGTCACTAGATCTAAGCTATTTTTGACTTTGGATGGATTTTTTGGATGGTAAAGGAGTCTAAAAGGTCCGAGAATGCTTTCACTACCCCATTAGGAACTTATGTGTATGTTTGAATGCATTTTGGTTTGATTAATACATGTGCCACTTTCTAGAGAGCCATGGATGTAGCCTTCACTAGATTAATCAACCAATTCTTTATTTTATACTAGGATGATGTTACAATATAATCCATGAGAGAAGTGACCACTTGATGCATTTGGGAAAAATGCTTGACAGATGTAGATATTTTAGGATTTCCCTCAATCCTATAAAATGCCACTTTGGGGTACAAAAGGCAAAGTTACTAAGACATATTGTGTCCCAACAAGGTGTCATGATATATTCTAAAAGGGTGGAGGCCATCAATAAATTACCCATCCCATAGACCAAGAAAGGTATTCATCATTCTTTGGGCAGATTAATTTTACTAGATGGTTTGATTCCAAATTTACAGAAATTACCCTACCTATCACTTCAATGTTGAATAAAGATTAAAATATAAAGTGGGAGGAAAAGGACACCTAGTCATTAAAATATATCAAAGATTCTTGAAAATACCCATAGTGCTTGCTATTATGGTGTATATAAAAGACTTCCAAATCTTTTCATTTGCCTCTATACAAATTATTACTGCGGTGCTGCTACAAAAGAATGATGAAGGTCATGAGAAACTAATTGCATTATTTAGCAAAGTGTTGCAAGGATCTGAGCTGAGATATACCATAATGAAGAAAAAAGATTTTTCCCTTTTAAAGGTTATCAAGTAATTTAGATCTTACATTTTAAGTTCAAATATTGTGGCCTATGTTCTATACATAATGGTGAAGGACATATTAACTCAAAATCAATCTATTGATAAAAGGTATTGATGGGTCGATACAATTCAAGAATATGACTTAGAAATACAAACTACTAATTTGGTCATAGGCATGGGTATGACTAAGCTAATGGTCAAATCAAATTTATAGTCTAAGGAAGTAAATAATATATAAGGGGTGGTTGACAACCCTGAATCCAAGTGCAACCAATCCCCATGGAATAAAGATATAGTCTATTATCTGAAGACTCTAAATTGTCCCTTCCACTTAGGTAAAAATCAAAGGAGAACACTAAAGTTAGTATCATAAAATTATCTCCTATTTCAAGATGACTTAGCCTAGAATAACCTAGATGGTGTTCTCTTGAGATGTTTGGTGGAGAATGAGATCTCTTCAATGGTTTCAAAGTTTCATAGTGGTGTGTGTGGTGGTCACTTCACTCCTCAAGTCATTGTACACAAAATGTTGAGGGTCAGGTATTGGTGGCCCACAATATTCAAGGATGTGTCTATGATGGTAAGAAGATGTGAAGAATGCTAGTAGTTCTCTAGAAGAACGTAGGCATCTGAATCACTTTTCTTACAATTTATCTCTATCAAGGGACATTTTAGGCAATGGGGGATGGAATTCATAGGTGAAATATTAGATTCTTCAAGTGATGGTCATAAATGGATCCTAGTGGCTACTGACTACTTCAAAAAATAGGTCAAATCAATCCCTACTAGGAGATCAACCCACTAGGTAGTCATTGATTTCTTGTTAAATAATGTTTTTATCAATTTGGGGTGCCAATCAAAATCATGTATGACAATGTTATGTGCTTTAGATCCAAACAATTAAGTACATTGTGCAAAGACTATGGGATTAATTTAGCATATGCCTCCAATCACAATCCATAAGGAAATGGGCAAGCTGAGTCCAATAATAAGAACCTATTGAAGATAATCAAAAGAACTTGGATGCTAAAAATAAAATGTGAGGTGAACAGTTGAATTTCATTATCTAGGCAGATAGGCTAACTCCTAAGAGATTTACTAGGAAAATCCCCTTTGAGCTTATTTATGGAACTCAGGCTAGCATGCCCCTGAACCTGCATTTGTCCACTTACCAATTCATACAAAAAATAGCTGATAATGAAGAAGAAATGAGCCACTATGAAGAGAGGATTGACCAAATCATCAAACTTGATAAGTCTCAAAGACAAGCTCATTAAAGGCATACAAAGTTCAAGGATCATCTTAAAAATATCTTTGACAAGAAAGTCACCCCAAGATATTTTCAAATCGGTGATCTAGTTATACTCTAGGATAGTAGGAATGAGGACAGGGGAAAGCATGGTAAATTTGATTCCCTATGGATGGACCCCTACATTGTTGATTATTAGATAGGGAATCATACATTCTTTCTTAGAGATATTAATGGATAAATTTTAGAATTTTTGGCTAATGGTAGACATCTCAAGAATTTCTTAGATTGAGTCCATGATTACCTTTATATATATATGTATATGGTGTGTTGTCCTTTTTGTCTTTATGGTCCTATTGTGTTTTGTATTTGTCTAGTTTGCATTTTCCTTTTCCTTCATTGTGTTTGTTCCTGGTTACTTTATTTTTTTTGTGTTTCTATGATGAAATCCTTTGACCCCATGACTCAATGGATAGGTGACTGGTCTAGTGTTCTCTACTTACCCACTAGGGGTACCTATCTCTGAGTAGGAGCCTATGTTAGTGCTAAAAATTACACTAGGGCAATTGGGCCCCTATCGCTTAAATCCCTATGTCCAAACTAAATGAGTGCCAATGTTCAGTCACTTGCCCCAGTCTTTCAAAAGGTTTGAATATATGTTCATAATTAATTATATCCTTTGTCTTACTAGGTGGGAGTGTTCTTCCACTCTTAGCCAAATTCTCAATAGCTCTATGGGAAGTAGCCTTGTTGCACATTTAGTGGTTTGAATGATTAAGTTATGAAATTATTTTTAGCTATTGGGAGAATCCTTCAATCCTTCCCATATCAAAAGAATGGTGCAAAGGTAAGTAAGTGATAGAGAATCTGAACTAATGTCTAGTTGGGATGCTTGGTGAGTTCTTAGGGGTTTTATGTTTCAGGTCCA
>JARHVA010001842.1:2742500-2865000 GCA_037957365.1 Torreya grandis
GGCAAAAGGATTTGACCACCCAAGCCAAAGAAATAATCTACTTAGTAGTAGAACATCTAGATGACATACTAGATAAACAAGGAGAATGTGATTCTCAGATGTTCATTTACGATGTAGACATCAAGAATTTGGAGAAACATAGGCCAAGTTTGGATGAAATTTATAATATGGGTGTTGAAACTTTAATAGAAGAAAATATCATCTCCTTGGATGATCGCAAGTAGCCTAGAGAATATCAACTAGTGATTAAGTATCAGTTGGTGGTGCTTAAGAAGGGTGTTTTTTATTTAAATGAAGAAAAGTAGTCTCTCTCAAATGTAGAGAAGGAAATTGAAGCTATCCTAAGGTAGATGGTGAACCTTGATAGTGCATGTGACATGACAGAGGAGGCATTAGATATTGTCCTGAAAAACCTCTTTGATACACCTCACCGAGCCTTTGATATCTAAAATATTAGATAGTTAGTGTCACTTGAAAAGTTTTGTGACTAATTAAACGCATTAGTCAAGAAAAAATAGGTAATTCTCCAAAAGGTTATGAGTTATTTTGAGAAATATAATTCTAAATTCAAATATGAAGTAGGCCCGGACCAAAGGATTCTTTCCACCATAATTTAAGGGTATAATTCATACATAAATAGCTTGGCAAAGGACTCAGTCATCAAGATTGATTCTGTAACATGACCAAATTTTTATGTTTCTTTTGAACTACCATTATGTTGTTCCTACCTCCCTTCATTTATTCTCTCTCTTTTTTATTTCCTCTTTTCTCATTTCCTATTGGGAAACCATTGTACCTTTCCCATTAGTGGCATGTCCATTTCAAAGTTGTTTTTTTTGGTTTAAGAAAGGGATATCTTTATTTGTTGCACAAGTGGACAAAGGTTTGTTTTGTCCCTTTTAGGAATGATCTCTAGGTATATAATTGAAAATATTTTGTTGTAGTTGAGTAACAAGTTTGCCATCATCACACATGCATGATCATAATCTAAGGAATCATATTTATTACACCATTGAACAGATTCCAAGCCCACGAAAGAATTTTCCAGCTAGAGCATCTTTAGGACTAAGTTAGGCATAGATAGAATTGTATAAGTAAAAGGTTTATGTCCCTTTACAAGAGTCAGTTAAATTTTTGAGTTTGAAGTTATAGCTTGGAGAGTCCTCCCAATGTGATTTTATGGTGCCAAATTGATTTTTGTTATAAAATCATTCGCAGGCTCTAAGAACATTCAAGATGTTTCCCTTTTTATAGAATTATTTTGCATAGTGATCTGCTATATAATTTTCAATATATATTGTATTCAGTTTTGATTCACTTGTTAAATGAAATCTATCATGGTTTGTTTATCCTTATTGTTGTTAAAGTACAATGTTCTATCTGACATGTTCGTTAGATTGGTCGTCTGATGTATTCTTCTTTGTGGTAGTCATCTAGGGTCTACAATCAAAATATAAAATCCTTTCTAATTCAAGATTTGAAAACAAGCATTGATAGTATTCTTAAGGATAGTCTTGGGCTCATGAATTTAGTTGGAGGGAGTTATTGAAGGGTGATTTGTAGTATTGCTTATAATATTTTAAGGATCATTTGTGAATGATTTTATTTTTACCGGTATTTAAATTGAAACACAATTGTTAATGAAGGTAGTATATCCATCTTGTGAATTTGTCCATGCTCATTTATTAGTCATCCAAATCTTTATCTATCATTTAACAAATATGGTTTCACTCTATTTTAAACTTACATATAACATGTTTTTTGGTATATCATAAGTATTATTTTCTTTGTAGACACATGAGATCTTGTGTCCTTAAAATGTGCTTGCAATTTGTGCTTGAAATCCTAGCATTGTATTTTTTTCATTTGACCCCTATTGTCAAATATTTTAAAAAATAAAAATTGTAATCATCTCATCATATGTCTTTAGTAGATTGTTTATGACCTAAATCATTTGTGCGTTTGTGCATTTTTTTAATCTTTTATTCTCATGAAGATTGAAGTGTTAAACTCCTTCATGTGAGCAAGCTACCTTAGTAGGTTATCTCACCTTCATCTAGGTAGAGCCAAAAGTAGTAGGGAATTAACCATATCCTCTATAGGTGTCTCCCAATCATTTCCTTCATTCAGTCCTCTTTGGATGTTAAACCCTTCCCTAACCATAATGACATATTCAATGGTTTCTCATTTTGATTTACCATTCTTCTCAAGAATGCAAGGTTGAATATTATGGGTGTACAACTGGGAACCAACATGTTCTAGGAAATTCTTGTGAAAATATCTCCATGAAAGGAGGTTGAGGCCAAGGTTTCAGAAAATAACACTACATGTAAACTTAGTGAGGTTTTGTTATCTTGGACTCCATTACAATGCAATTTGGAAGGTGAAGGTTTGTTAGCCAGAGTTCCATTGTTGAATAATACTTTAGATGAATTTATTATTCTCTCCATTCCTATATTGTCTGATTTAGGAGGAGGGGAATGGATGATGGTGAATTAAAAAAGGAAATTTAAATGAAATAAAGAGTTAGAACCATTTAATATGGCCCTTAGATTGTAAAAATAAATTAGTTTTGAAGGGTCTTAACTTTTTTTAGTTTATTATCATTTAGCAGTTGTTTCTATTTTTTGATTTTATTATTGTGTTGGGTTATCTTTAGATCATTTTTGCAGGCATTGTATTTTCATCTTATTGTTGGCCATGCCTATTTGTTTCATGTAAAGGGTAGGGTCCCTCTTTAAAACCCATATTTAATATTAATAAAAAAATTGTAAAATTAAACCTAATTTCATTGATAAACTATACGAGAATAAATTATAAGTATAAAGAAAGGGTTATATAGGTTTTTTTTAAATTAAAAATATCCATATATATCCATAAAAAATAAACAATGTAAACTAGGGTTAGAGTGAGTCAAATAAAACCTATAAAAATCAACTAAAATGTAAAAAAAACAACCATAACCATAGAATTATAGCTGTAAGAATTATCGTTTACAATGAAATTAATTAATAACCCTTTTATTTTGTTGGTGTCCTACAAAAATCTTGCTCTCTTTTCAAAAATTTCTTACAAGTCATTAGGAAATAACTATTCTTACTTGGAACCTTTGTAAGCCTAAAATTCCTTGTGAAAATATAAAAAATAGGGAGTTAATGGAGTCCTTTGTTATCCCTGATTATTATCAATTGCCTAAATATTTGAGTTTAAAAATCAACACATAAATATATTGTAGCTATGTATGAAGTCTAGTATAATGCAAGTGTCACAACATAAAAAATAAACCGTGTAAAGTAGGGTTAGAGTGAGTCAAATAAAATCTATAAAAATCAACTGAAATGTAAAAAAAACAACCATAACCATAGAATTATAGCTGTAAGAATTATCGTTTACAATGAAATTAATTTATAACCCTTTTATTTTGCTGATGTCCTCCAAAAATCTTGCTCTCTTTTCAAAAATTTCTTACAAGTCATTAGGAAATAACTATTCTTACTTGGAACCTTTTTAAGCCTAAAATTCCTTGTGAAAATATAAAAAACAGGGAGTTAATGAAGTCCTTTGTTATCCCTAAGTATTATCAATTGCCTAAATATTTGAGTTTAAAAATCAACACATCAATATAATGTAGCTATGTCTGAAGTCTAGTATAATCCAAGTGTTACAACCATTTTCCTTTCAATAAATACTATAAGTAATATGTAATATATATTCTTTTATAAAAATATTAATTATATTTTTAGCATGCAATTTTTTTTTTAAATTAAAAAATTAATAGAGAACTCTTTTGTAAATGTATTTTCTTAAATATATTAATACTCTTATGTATTTATAAACTTATTTAATTCGTATGAAGACTTTATAAATATATATGTAAATATAAAATAGGAGACTATAAAATTTCAAAGAAAAGGACCAAAAAAAACCTCTTAAAATATCAAACAATTGTCAAATGACCCACAATAAAAAGATGACTAAATGTACAGTAATATAAGTTCAATATGCCAAAATCATACTATATTTTTAAAAAAAAAACATTCATAAATATAAAAAATGAAAAAATGAAAATAAAAATATATATATATATATATATATATATATAAAGTAAGTCAAGAAAAACCTAATATTAAAAATGTTGTCTACTAAACAAAACCCAAAAAAAACCATACATAAAAAAAAATTAAACTAATAATTAATTACAAAATAAATACATGAGTTAAATTTGGGTTTAAAAAAATAAAATAAACACACCACAACCAAAAAAAAACACGGCTTAATATTAATGTGTAAACTATTACTATACACAATAGCAACATGATACTAAAAGAACTATCCAACAATCAAACTATTTCTATACACAATATCAAATTGATTCTAAAAGAACATGTCTCCCTTCCCCCTGCAGCGTCCCCCTACCCCTCACCTCCCCCTTCTCCTCCCCCTCAAATTGATGTTAAAACTATTATTTCTTAAGTTTTCGTGAGTGTGTTATGTTACATTTTTTTAAAGATAATATTTTGTCTCAAGTTTTATTTGTGTAGAGAATTTGTATTTATATAAATTATTAATTCAAATAAATTTACATTTTATTAGATGTCATATTTATTCTTTTAATTTTATTTATTTTTAATTTAATGATTTTGGGATTTATTTGTATGTAATTCTTCTTTCTTCACATATCACACACATATTTTTAATTTGTAATAAGATTAGGGACATTTGACACCCATGCTAAATCTTACATTTGTTATTTTTTACTTCTCTTAAATTTTTTACAAAGATTTTTTTTCTTCTCTTCTTACTTTTTGATAGTGGTATAGTCTTGATCCTACTCTTATTTTTGAATCTTTGTAATATGATTTTGGCTTAAGTCCATCATCTATCTCTTTTAGCTTCTACATCTACATTTAGAGATATATTATTTCAAGACTTCTAATATATTATGAGATTTTTGTCTATTTGTAAAATCTCTATTTGTAAAATCTCTTGGCTTAGATGTGTGGTTTACTCACATTGACAAGGTAAAATTTTTGCATTGCTTGTTTTTAATGTTATTTAATATCTATTTTAGAATAAATCATAATATGGTATCAGATATTTATAGTTTCTAATGTTGATTGTTAATAAATTTATAGTTTTGAAGGTGAAAAATAATTTTTTTTTTCTAATAATTTATTTTTCTCATGATTCGTTTATTTTTCTCTCTATTTTAAATGTATTAAGAGTAAAATTTGTTTGTCTTTTAACGTCTTTTTTAAGGTTTATAAATAATTTTTTTTAATATTTATTTTGGTTTATTTTCCACTATGTTTAGAACTCTAATTTAATTTTTTTGACATTTTAAAACTATTTTTACCTTAAAATAATTTTTAAAAAGGGTAATATATTCTTATTAACAACATAAATTTCTAAAATATTTTTGAGTTTTACAAACTAGTCATATAATATGATGTTGTCTAAATTTAAAAAAAAAACATAGTTTGTATTTTTTGAGATATCATAAAAAATGTATTTATAAGTTTTTAAACAATGCAATTAAAAATTCTATTTTTTTAAAATTTTCTTCACTTTATTTTTTAGACTATATATAACATTGGTAAGTGTTGTTTAATAAATATCAAATTCAAATTTTAAAAAAATAATAATAAATTTCAAAATAAAGTTTTAAGTCCACCACCAAAAAGAAAAAAGAAAAAAGAAAAAAAAAGGGATTTTAAAATTAATTTAATCATTTTATTAAATTTTTAAAAAAAAAACTTCTCTTCAAATCAATTAAAATCAAAGGTTTAAATTTAAGTTCTTATGTAAAAGTATTTTTTCTATAATATTTTTGGTATTTCAAAAATAAACAAACATTTATATATTATTTTTTTAATACTTTAAATTAAAAAATATGTATTTGTTAACTTTAAAATAATTTCTAGGAATTAACAAGTCACTTTGACAATCTTTGTGGACTTATATTTACAAGTTAAAATTAAGGCTTAGCTGTTTATGCCAACTCTTTTTTAAGCATTTTTTTAAAATTTTAATGCTTAAAACTTGTTTCTATGACATTTTAACTTACCATTGTTTTAGAAGTAAATATTTCATAGTAAATATATTTAAAAATTAATGAAATTAGTGCATTTAAATATCAAATTATATATCAAAATGACACTGTAAATATATTACAAACATTTTTTTTATTGAGAAAATACAAACTATGTAATTTTACATTGACACTTTAAATTTTAAATTTATATTTTTTACACATGATAATAGTTTTAATGTTGAAATACATTGTGATTATAGAAAACCTAAAATTTATTTGAACACTTACTTTACCAACTCCGCCTTACAAATTATGCATAGTATGGGCTATTCGGGTAGTGATCTTGGTAAGTGCAAAGATGATATTATTGAACCTATTTTACTTAGTTCAAATACAAATTTTAAAGATATTGGCTATAATAATTCAAATACTTCTAATAAAAAATTTAAATCATATCATGTATCGCATCGAAGGACCTATAATGTAATTTATTTATAAATATAATGCTTTTACAACCATAAAAATCATAATCTTTATGTGTATTAGTGAAAACACTAGCCTCATATCTTTAAATATTTATAATTGTATCTATGTAAATTTTGTGATAAATCTATTCATGACACTTTATTATTAAAAAATAATTAAATTTCCTACCTCTAATAGTAAAACGATTTATATTCTTAAAAATGATGGATCTTCTAGATATTTTAATGTGTCTTTATATTACCCTTCTTCAATTGTTTCTCAATGTAAGGGTTTTCAATTGACACATCTTCTTTGTCTTCATTGTAATTATATTAATCTCTTTTTGTTTTCCTTATTTTTATGTTGTAAAGGAAATATGCTTTGTGGACTGACTTCTTTTCATGTAGGATTTTGTATTTTGTAATAGAAGTTGTCTTTGATCAATTTTATCTAGTTGTGTACATAATTTTATTAATGTGTGTGTGTGTGT
Organism: Torreya grandis; assembly: GCA_037957365.1. NCBI lineage: Eukaryota > Viridiplantae > Streptophyta > Pinopsida > Cupressales > Taxaceae > Torreya > Torreya grandis. The sequence goes on from JARHVA010001842.1 coordinate 2,749,490, forward strand.
GTGTGTGTGTGTGTGTGTGTGTGTGTGTGTGTGTGTGTGTGTGTGTGTGTGTGTGTGTGTGTGTGTGTGTGTGTGTGTGTGCGTGTGTGTGTGTGAGACTTATATATTGTTTAAATATTAGTGTTAGCTTATTTGTTTTGTAGGATTTCATAGATCACTTCTCCTTTCGGTTGGTCTTTGTTCCATTATAGATTGACCAAATTGTCTAAGGATGATTATTTGAGATTCTTCATTATCACACTTTGATTCTCATGACTTTTGGCACCACTTTCACTTCTTCTTTATTTGTCAAAGAATTGTACTTTCTCTTGAAAGAAGTTTATATTAAGGGATAATACTATGTAATTTTAACTCTCTTCTTTGTTTGAAAAAGGTTTTCTATTTTTTGTAATCCTAAATTAAGATTAAGTGAGAGTTTTAGAAAATTAATATTATTTGGTTCATTTCTTAAGTCTTTAGGAGTGTGTGAGGTTACCATTTAATTTTCATAATTTTTTGTCATAAGTTTTATTCACGTGTAAAAAAATTGTATCTATGTGAATTTTTAATTCACAAAAATCTAGATTTTATGAGGTGTCACTCACCACTTTGTTAGTTTTAGGTTTTTGAGAGTTACTTTCATGTAAATATTCTTCCCATACATATAACACATATATTATTTACTTCTAAGATGATTAGAGACACTGACATATATGCTAAATCTTGCATATGTAACTCTTTAATCCTCCAAGCTCTATTTATTGAGTTATTTTTTCTCTTTTGATAGTAGTACAACATTGATCTTCATTTTACTCTTGTATTATTGTAATGATATTTTGGATTAATTTTATTTTCTCTTTTAGTTTCTATATGCTATGTATTTGAATATCTATTATCAAAAGACTTCTAATATATTGCATGGTTTTTTCTATTTGATAATTTTTCCACTTGTGAAATCTCTTGTCTCGGATTTATAATTTACTTATTTTATTAAGGAAACATTGTATCATTGATTGTTTTCAATGTTATTTAATGTTTATCATAAAATAAATTTTAATAAATAATATTTGTATAGGAGGGAAGAGAAACTTGGAAGGAAATTAATCTTATTAATTTCAGTGCCTTCCCTTTAGCTTGATTCTAAACTGATCAATGACACTCAAATTTTATTTTAATTATTTAAAATCCTTCTTTTGACAATGATTTTGTGAATATATCCCTGTTGCATTTCTAACTTGTAAAATTTTAATTTTATTTCTCTATTCTTAACTAATTTTATTATAAAGTGATATGTTATGGATATGTGCTTTTTAAGTGAATGAGAATCTGCATTCTCTTATAGAGATCTATAAGATAAAATATTAAAAAATGTTGTGTTGTTTCTTTTTGCTACTCATTCAAATACCATAATATTTTTATTATCTGAATAAATTCACAAGATTTTGAATTTTTTATACTCAAGTTCTACTATAGAAAGTGATACAACAAGTTGTTTCTTTAAAGACCATAAAAAGTGATATTTTATCTTATAGATCTTTATCAAAGAATGTTATCTTTTTATCATCAATTTTATATATATATATATATATATATATATATATATATATATATAAATATAAATATAAATATAAATTAGCCCTTGGTATCGTTGATATATCTTAATATTTCTTTCCCTATTTTCCAATGTGCTTTATTTGGAGTTTGCATGAACCCAAAGATTTAATTAACTTCATACACAATGCCAAATATTTTTGTTTTAAAATACATTAATGTTCAAGCAAAACTCATATATCTTTTTGGATCCACATTCTTTTTTGCAATGAAATTTGCTTAGCTTTTGACCTTTTGCTTCTAGTTTTGATGCAAGTTTGTTATTCAATGTTATAAATTTCTTACAAAAAACCATTTACATATTTGTATTGTGATATGAAAATATAATTATTTAATGTGTTTAACATTATGAAATTAATTCAATAGATCTAAATTTTTTATTTTAAATTCTTTCATCATTGTTGATTTAAATTCTTTTGTATAAACTTTTCATTTCCAATAAAAATTAAGTCATATATATATATATATATATATATATATATATGAATGGGTAAATAATTAATATTTCACCTTGATTTATGGATTTAATGTAGAGTATTTGTTCACTTCTACTCTTGATAAAATCATTGCTCAAAAAATATGATTCAACATGGATATACCAAGCCCTAAGCACTTGCTTAAAAATATATAATATTTTATTTAAATTATATACCTTATTTTCATGGAATAGAATCTCATAATGTAGAGGCTACTACACACACACTTATTCCTCCAATAATCCAATCAAAAAATCTGATTTCACTTCCATTAAATATACTTTTCATCTATGTTGAGATGCTATTATTTGAATAACTCTTACTATTTCTAACCTTGTTACATGAGAAAAACATTTATTATAGTCTCTTTTAATCAGTTTCTTATATTCTAAATGACAACTAGCCTTTCCTTGTATGTTTAAATTTCCCTATTTGTGGTGTTCTTGGTTTTATAAACCCACCTGACACCAATAAATCCATTGCCTATTGGAATGTTCACTAACTCCCAACTCTTATTTTTATCAATTACTTTCATTTATTCATCCATAAATTCATACCATTTTTGTCCTTTATAGATTCAAAATAAACAGGATCAAATTCATTAAATATATATATTTTTATGAATACATTATAATATTCTTTTTACTTATATTCATGATATGGCTCCTTCAATTTTTTTATTTTCTTTAAGTATCGCCTATGTGATACGTCAAATGTGATGGAGTAATCCTTTCTCCTACGTTGGGAGTGACAAATGAATGTGTCCTTTGAGTGATACCTTATGATGGATGTCTCAAAGGTGACGGATTAATAAACAACTGTGTTTCTTGAATGAGACCTTGAGCTCTAGGATGATTTCTACTACTTTGGGAATCCATTAGAGGTATCTCTAGTTAAACAAGACTCGAGCTAAGTATTGAATTTGAATATCCACTTGATTATTTATTATTTTCATCTCATATATCATTTTCGTCAAATATGACATCTCTATTGATAATGACCTCTTTTGTAAGTAAATTATACAATATGTAAGATTTTGATAACTCATTAAAATAAAGAAGCATTCATCTCTTTTATCATCTAATTTATTCATTATTTCTTCAAACACATATGCACACAGCCAAGAAATATTAAATATTCAACATTGGGAATTTTATTACTCCATAGCTCATGAGGAGTCATATCACAAACATTTTGTGTGGGACATCTATTTATTAAACAAATTTCACACACTACAACTTCAACCCATATTTCATTTGACAAGTTTGTAGCCTTTAATATACTCTTAAGAATTTATTGAATGCTTATATTTTTATATTTTATGACACCATTTTATTGTGGTTTATACTTGCTAGTAAATTGTTTCTTAATTATATTTCATTTGGAAAAGTTTAAAAAACTCATTTGTCATGGATTCACCACCTCTATAAGTTTTAAGGACTTTACATAGCGTTTGGTATGTTTTATAACCTATCCTTGAATTGTTTGAAGATCCCAAAGCTCTTATATTTATGATTTAGGAACTAAACCCATGTTTTTATATTGAAATCATATATGAATGATATGAAATACTAATTTTTTATAAGAGAAGTTTTGGATAAGAACATATAAATCTAAATCAATAAATTCAAGTGGAGATCTGGCTCTCCATAATTTCTTAGAGATAAAAGCATTTATATGTTGCATTCTGAAATTTTAACCCTCACAAATTTAATTAAGTTGTTCAATCAAATGTGGCCCTTTTACCATTTAATTTTTTACAACAAATTCAGCCCATTTAATCTGAAGCGATTAAATATAAAATTCCACAAAGTACGTTGGTATATTATGATAGTTTTGATTACAAGAAATGGTTCATTTTTCATTCTTAAGGAAAACATTTTATTCGTTGTCATTTTAGTAGTTGTAATTTTTCTAATGCCACCATTGCATTAAAAATAACAGTCCATTCTTAAATTGAAGCATGTATCATTTTAGAATTAATTATTCAATACTAATAAAATTATGTTTTAATCCAAAGATATAGTATATATATTGTATTTTTTTCTTATATCACTTTGCTTGATGTGAATGGAAACACATCCTTTATCCATGACTGGTACTTTATGTTTTCCATTTTCACTTCAGATTTTATAGTTTCATCAATATTAGAAAAAACATCTTTATTTTCACTTATATAATTATTGCATCCACTATCTAAGTACAATACCTCATTGTTTCTTTCATCATCATCATCATCATCATCATCATCATCATCATCATCATCATCATCATCATCATCATCATCATCATCATCATCATCATCATCATCATCATCATCATCATCATCATCATTTCTTCCTTTGCAAAGTTTGCATTCAATTTGAACATATCATACTAATTTATCCTACATTCACTTGAAAAATATCCATATATTTTATAGTAGCAGCCTTGGGTATTAGATTTATCATATGTTTGTGAAGAGCTTCCATGTGAAGTTCTCATTCTCATTCCTCTTCCATGTGATTTTAAATAGTTGTGTCTTCGTCCTTCATAATTGCTGCTAGTTCTTCTTATTGCAATGTTTTTTCAACATTTATCATTGGCTCCTCTCTCTTTATGTTTGATTCCAACTTGAAATTTAAAATATTGCTTAAAAGAAAAGCTAATTATGCTACTCGATTTTTATTCATGGGTATACGCAGAACACATAAGTTCATTAACACTCATTTTCCTTGAGTCTTTAAACTCTTTTATTGCTACTATAATAGAATCAAATTTAGTAAGAAAACTTCTTAATACCTTTTCTACTATTCTTTGATCATCCAATGTATCTCCATTATATCTAATTTTATTAAATATACTCATAGTGCAAGTAAATAAATTATTTACATACATTTTTTAATTATCTTCTTAATATCTTTAACTTAATTATTTTTATCTTGATGCTGCCTTGGTATGCATTTTTTAAAATATTCCATGCTTAATTGGATCTTGTAGTTACTACTATTTGTGAGAAAATGAAGATTTCAATTGTTATTTTGTATGAAAAAGAGAGTCTTGGCATCATTCTTTTTGTTCCCTTCACTATGTTTTTCTTATCTTATGTGAGCCCATTATATGCATTTTAATTAGCAAGCTCATAAAATTCATTTTCAACAAGCTCTTGTAAGAGTAAAATATGGTTTTCATTTTAATACACTAAACATTATTTCTTTTACCATCAAAAATGGTATTTGTGGCCACATGATTCTATCCCTAGCCATAACCAAGTAAACCAAGCTATGATACAATTGTTTTTAGAAAAGAGATATACGTGCTCTATTCTTTAGAAAAAAAAGAAAATACTGTTATAATTAATCACCAAAGAATGGTATTGCAATGTAAAAAAAAACAGTTAATCAGAGTATCTCTCACACACACAAAATACATTGTATTGATAAAAATATATTGCTTCATATTTATTAAAAAAATCAAATTGTTTTGTTTGACAGCTGCTACTTTGTTATTTTATTATTTTATAGGTCAATTGCTTTACTTTCTGCGCTGCTCTGTTCTACTTTTTAGATCCAGCTGCTCCGTTATGTCGTTTTGTCTGCTATGTTCTTCTTTCCTTCTTTATATTTAATAGCAAAATACACACTATATTTTATGCCAGCATGTTATAAAATGCACCATTTTGCAGTTGTTTACTAAACCAAAAACTTGAGATAATTCATTTCCTTCTAACAAAGGACAATCTAGAGCATTCTAATAGATTAAAATAATTTTGTGTATCTAGCTTGGAAGGAAGTCAAGCTTATTAACTTCAACAACCATCTCATTCAAACCAATTTTTGCTTAGTTGTATAGTTGCTGGCCTTGTTATGCAGCTTAGCTATACAAAATTGAAGAGGGTATCTGAATCACATGATGTTCCCTAGTAAAATATTTAGGAAAGTACACATTGTTTTATTGGATTTTGGCAGGTCTCACGTTCTATGCTGCAACAATAACCTATAAAATTCAACACCTATTGTCTGGAATTACAGGCCTCAACATGCCATTGAAAAATTCTATTGAGACGAAAATAGACTCTCATTTCGAAAATGTAAAGAAGGTAGGGTAAATAATTAGTTAGATCTAGTGTGGATCGTACATGACAGCTAATAGTTGGAGTCGGTGACGACATCCTTTCCTCTAGGATCCTGGGGAAGAGGATCAAGTTGGCCCTGGCGAATTGCATGCGTATGCATTTTGTTCTTTTAACTAACCTCCCCTGATATTTGTTTGGATTGCTCAATAAGATGAACCAATTATGAAAAATGAGAAATTCCCGAGCGTTCGTTTATAGCTTGTAAAAAGACGGATTATACATTTTTATGAAGAATCGGATGAAGTTTGGATTCTAGTCAACAACATTTCAGGATGGGCTTATCTAGTGTGGGCTTATTTAAGGATGGGCTTATCTAGATTTATTTTTTCCTAAATTAATTAAATATTTTTATTTATTTTATTTTTATTTATTTATTTTATTTTTATTTATTTATTTATTTAATTTTATTTTTTTAATTTTTTATTTTTTTGGTTTGTTTGTTTGTTTGGGTTGGGAGTTAAAACTATCAAATGACTATAACTGGTTTATAAGTATCTAATGAATCAGGGTTGATTTATCTATCTTTTTTAAACATTTTTTTACATTAATTAGTTTTTTCATGTGTAATTTAATAAATATATATTATTTTGATGTTGAGATTAATTTTTTTATACAATAAGATTGTTTTAACTTGGATTAATTATTTTATAAAATTGAATATATGTAATTAAAGTAATAAAATAATATATTATTATAAGAGTTTCGATGTTTTTATAAACTATAAAATTGATATAATAATTTAAAATTTGTGTTATTTTAATTTTAAAGTATTTTGAATTATTAACATGCGAAAAATGGATCATGGTCCATGATGCAAAATATATTGAATCTAAAATATAACAGATTTTTTCCTGAAAATAAATCATGATTGATGTTTTTCTTTTAGTTTTTTAATTTTAAAATCAGAGTTTTAGTTAGTTATAAAGACATTTTTTCTTTAAATATGAAATTTTATTTTTAGGTTGGGATAACTATTTGATTTTATTCAACTTTTCTTAATATTAGATTTTACTTTTGCATATGATTTTTGAAATGAGAGAGAAATGATTTTTAAATAAAAATATAAAAATAAATAAATAAATACATTTTTTTTTGGGATCAAAAGTATTATTTTTATTTTATAAATTTTTGGCATATTAATAAATAGTTAAACTAGATAATTTTAATTTTATAAACTCTTTCATATTTAAGATGATTTAGTCTTTAATAATTTTTCAAAGTGGTATTTTAAAAAGTGATTGTTAACTATTAGAATTTGAGGTTAAACCTTACATATTGCAATAATGTTCTATCCCTATCTAGATAATTGTAAGATTTTAAGGCTATAGTAAAGTTTGCTTCAATATCTTATTTCTAATATTAAAATTATGTTACACAACCTAAGTATGTTATTGCCGGTCATTTATCTCTCTTCTGTTATTATTATTTGTTATCCAGCAATCAAATGATGTTTTGACTCATTATTTTAGGTATTAGGGAATCTTTAGATCTATAATTTACTATATTTTTTTAGGTGTGTTTTGTATCATATTTTTTAGTAGGTAGTGGAGAGTGTGTTTATATATTAAATATATATTTTATAATTATATATATTAATATCAAAATCATTAATTTTATATATAAGATGTAATTGAGAATTTAATTCTATATAATTTATTATTAGGTTCTTAGGTATAATTATGTACTGATTGTTTTTTAATAGATATAATTGAGAAAAAGGTTAGAAATCTTTAGATATATTCTTTATAATTATATGAATATACAATGTAATTGTGTTATCACTCAAATATATTAGAATATATAATTTGTATATATATATACTTCTTAAGATAAAATTAAAGATCTATTAGTATTAAAATTGATTTTTTTTAAAAGTACAATAGAAAATTTAACAAAATAAGTCCAAACAAACGAAAACTTTAACCTAAGAGTTATAGGGGCCTAAAAATTACAATGACCAGCAATGGATCATTTCAATATAAATTTAATAATTATATAAATGAATTTAATATATATAAGTAAGAAAATTAGAATTAAAGAAATAAAAATAATGAATCCAATATTTTTTTTAAAAAAAAGAAAAAAGAAAAGATAAAATCAAAAAACAAAAATAACATATTACTACATAAAATAGAATATAAAATTTAAAAAAATGTATTAATAAAAAATTGAACTGAATTAATAATTCATATTCACAAAAACATGTTAATAATGTTATAATTATAAAAAAAACCAAAAAATGAGGTGTTTATATATATCTAACCAAAGGATGAAATATTTAAGATTAGCAGTTGCCCCCATGGTACAAGAAAAGCTAGAGGTAAGATAAAAGTAATTCATATTTGGTTTATTACAATGATAAATTACCCTTTTTTTTAATTTCATATTTGGTTTATTATAATGATAAAGTACACTTTTTTTAATTGCTAAGTATTTTGTTCTTCACTATCACTTTTTTTAAATATTTTTGGTTTTAATTTGCGTAATTCAATTATCAATTTTTTTGATCACTTTAATTTTTTCAAATTTGAAATAAACACATAAACAAGCATGTAAATAAATATTATTATGATTTTTATTTGTTGTCATTTAAATGCATAAACTATCTTAATGAGTTACTATAAATTTATTTTCTATATTTTTAAGAAAGTATATATTTTAATATATTTATTATATCCTGAAATACATAATTTAATATTATAACAAATGATATAATCTATATTTAAATTAAAAAATTCAACAAAAATTATATGTTATTTTACATATTATGTTATACAATATATATAATTTATGTCTCTATATTATATTAAATTTATATTTTATATTACTTCTTTAAAATGTAAATTTAAAACTAATATAATTTGAGTGTATATATATATATATATATATATATATATATATATATATATATATATTGGCCCTCATTATTATTGTAGCAATGCATGAGTTGAGCAAATGCAAGCTCCATCATCACAATGATCATGCTATTCCCTGAACGTCCTCTCCTCCCTGCTCTAAATGAAGTAGATAATTTTGGTTTTGTGAGGGATAAAATATTTATTAACCACACAAACTTGAGTTGATTTGTGAGGCAATAACAAAGGAACAACTGGATACAATCTCATAAGTTATTTTACCCCGCATGTTTTAAACAAAACCATATAATTTTTAATAGAATATATATTTTCAATATTTTTATTGATTGAAGAAGAAATAGATTAATTAAAAAATTAAATTTATAATACCAATCAAAGATTACAATTAAAATATGTTTTTACATATATTATTATTGATCACATTAATTAATATCTACATATTCATTTTATTTATATAATAGTGACGTATGATTAAATTTTATTGTGTTTGGGATTGACAAATTACATGAATTCAAAATCATATTAATTGTAGCCTAATTATATTAATGGTAATTAATATTGCACATGAATGCTAATTAACTTTCGTTAATAGATTACAAACTCCAAGTAAGACTACATCATTATTTATTATTCATATATATAAGTTAGTTCACAGACTTTCACAACCACGTCTGAATACATAGAGGAATATATGACAAAATTTCAAAATATAATTTCTCCCAAGTTTATATTCTTTTTAAAGGACATCCATTCTATTTATTATTCATTATTAAACTTAAGTGTGGAAGCAATGTAACATAATTTCTCACTGACATGGCTCCTGTGTTCACTTTTTTTAAAGTAGAAGTTAATCAAATGACAGAAATACTGCATCTTTTAAGTTGGGAATCCCCTTTGCTTAAATATTTTTATTCTTATAGTGGTAACATGGGCATTTTAACATATGTGTGGTGATAAATATTTTCCCCTATTCCGTGTATTCTTTTATAATTAAGTCTGCATTAACGGAAAAAAGGTACTCGTCGAATCTCAGCGCTGGTTTGATGTAATTTTGCAGCATCGTTACGTTCTACCACTGATCTATAACTTCAGAAAATGAGGAAAATATCAAAATTAAAAGGTCAAAATATAAATTAACGTCAATTATACAGATGTTTGGTGGTCACTGCAGTAAACACGAAAGATTAAAACAAAGCAAAAAACCAAAAACAATGTCAAACCATACTTATGTAGGTATAAAAGATATGTCAAGTTCGATGATAACCATTTCCTACCTGCCATGCGCTTCATGTTGTACCTCTCCAGAAAACCACTCAAATTCTGATTTTTACAATATTATAGATATATTTAACAAAATCAAAACGTGGTAATCTGTATGCCAAAAATACAGATCATAACATGGTGGTCAACATGTATGCCAAATGCATGACAAGGGAGGACGCTCGCAAGGTGCCTTGAATATCGGTCAGTTGGGTGTTTGGAGAGTTTTACGGCTATGTATTTGACATTAAAATTCACCTGTGGTATCAAGGCACACCGGGATCTACATACTACACTAGGGTATGGGTAGTGATTTATCATGTAGTTATTCACAGAGCCCCTCATTTTTTGCCATCGACAGGTTTTGCTTTTGAGAAATAGACACTGCGAGGCTGCTAACAAAAACATAGAGAGACCAAACTGGGTATGTGTCGAGTGTGCAGTACGCTATAGAGCCAAGAGCCTTGATTTCTTCCTGCCATTCATTTAAGCCGACAGTGATAGAATTGAGACTGCTCGGGTGGATAGCTCACTGTTTGGTTGCAGGCTCCATACTGATTAAATATTACACATGATTGAGACCCCAGAATTGATGGAAGAGCTCTTAGCAGGTGGAGAATTCCTATAGTAGGCCATGAAAATGGGCGAGTGTTAGAATATCAAAGTTAATTTCTACACATGCAAGTTGTTAAGCATCAGTTAGTAAACTGACAGTTAGGATTGAGTTAGTTAACAATCAGTTAGATATGAGTTTGTTTGAGCACTTAACAAGAAGTTAGTTAAGTACTTAGATGTTTAGTTAACAATTAGTTTATTTTTGGATTCAATTATATTTAAAGACGTTTTGGGCGCACATTGTAAGCAAAGTAAAATTGAAGATCAATAAAATTTTGTTTTTCAAGAAACAGTAGCTTTCTGAGTTCTGAGTTAACAGTTCTTGTTTTCTTGTTTATTTTTCTGCTCTGTATTTCCCTTTAGCGAGGGCATGGTAGGAAAAACAAGAAGCAAAACGCACAAAACTAGAGCTATTAAACTTTTAACATGACATTCATCTGGGAAATACATGTATTATTACTTCTGTCTGTCTTGACAGATTCTTTGGTTTATTTGAGTTTTTGATTTAGCAGGTGCTAACATTTTCAAAACCTTTCATTCTCTAGAATGCATACTAGATTTTAGGGTCGAATTTTTCAAATGGTGATTATTTATTTAACATTGGCCTCTAAATAGTACTATAAACAATAGAATCCATATTTTTATTTATTATAATACTTTACTGTTACAGTTTATGACAGTCTGCCTAAAATTTATACCTTTCATCGAAATATAGTATTATAGAAATACTAATTATGTTTATTAAAGACAAATATTAAAAACTTATATACAGCCAGTTGAAGGAAAATATGAATAGAAAATAAACAAGAAAACAAGAACTATTAACTCAGAACTCAGAAAGCTACAGCAATCTTGAGAAACACAATTCTATTCATCTTCTAATTTCCCTTGATTACAATGTGCGCCCATAGGGTCTTTAAATAGAATTAAAAACTAAACAATAACTGAAAATAGACTCATCTATTATTAGCTTCAACTACTTAACTAACTGCTTGTTCAAACAAACTCATATCTAACCGATTGTTAACTAACTCAATCCTAACTGTCAGTTTACTAACTGTTTGTTTAACTGCTTGCTTGCATGATAAAGGAGGGAGGTGGGAGAAATTATCTCCAATTAACTTGACTTTCTAACACTCCCCCTTAATTTCTACCACTTACAATTTTAGCATTTACAATGCCTAAATTTTGTCTCAAATAATCAAAGGTCTCTTTAGGTAATGCCTTTGTGAATATATCTGCTAGTTGATCTTCAGATCTACAAAAATCTAGATGGATTTCTCCATTGTTCACTAATTCTCTGATAAAGTGAAATCTTGTATCTATGTGCTTGCTCCTCTTGTGAAACACATGATTTTTTGATAAAGCGATTGCTGATTTGTTATCACAGAAGATTGGTGTTGACTCTTTCTGTGCCTGTAATAAATCTTTCAATATTCTTCTCATCCATGTTGCTTGACATGCTGCTGATGTGGCTGCAACATACTCTGCTTCAGCTGATGAAAGTGTAACTATAGGCTGCTTTTTGGATGCCCATGTGACCACATCTGTGCCTAAAATAAAGGCATGTCCAGAAGTACTCTTCCTATCATCAACGCTCCCTGCAAAATCACTATCTGTAAAACCAATCAAACTAAAATCGTTAGTTGTGGAATATAAAATTTCATAATCTGTAGTTCCTGCCACATATCTTAATATCCTTTTTCCAACTTGCCAATGTGAGTCTTTTGGTGACTCCATGAATCTTGAGATTAAGCTAACCCCATAACTGATATCTGGTCTAGTAGCTGTAAGATACATCAAACTACCAACTAGCCTTTTGAATATTGTAGAATCAACATTGGATCCTTTGTCTTCTTTGCTAAGTTTAGTCCCTATAGCAACTGGTGTAAGTGCTGGTTTACAATTCAGCATCTTAAATCTTTTTAACACATCTTTTGCATACTTTGTTTGACAGATAAATATTCCTTTCTCTGATTGTTCAACTTCTATTCCCAAAAAATACTTCATTAATCCCAAATCTGTCATTTCAAATTCATTCTTCATTGCTGATTTAAAAGTGTCTACAGACAAGTTTCCCGTAAAAATCAAATCATCAACATATAAACACACAATTAAAATTTGACCTTCTTTGCTGATTTTTGTGTACAAAGTAGGCTCACTATCGCTTCTGCTGAATCCTTTGCTTATCATATAAGAATCTATCCTGCTATACCATGCTCTTGGTGCTTGCTTAAGACCATAAAGAGCTTTCTTCAATCTGTAAACTTTTTCTTCATGTCCTTGAACTTCATAACCTGTGGGCTGTTTCACATATACTTCTTCATCTAGAAATCCATTCAAAAAAGCTGATTTTACATCCATTTGATATACATACCAATTATTCTGAGCAGCTATGGATAATACCATTCTTACAGTATCCAATCTAGCAACTGGTACAAATGTTTCATTATAGTCCACTCCATGTTCTTGTGCAAAACCTTTTGCAACTAACTTTGCTTTGTGCTTTTCAACATTTCCATCTGCATCAAATTTAGTCTTATAAACCCATTTAACTCCAATACAATCCTTACCTTCAGGTAGAGTAGTTAGATCTCATGTTTGATTTCTTTCAATAGCATTCAATTCTTCATCCATTGCTTTTAGCCAATGTTCCTCATTCACTGCTTCTTCATAAGACATAGGGTCATGAGTGAAAAGAGCAAAATTTGAAACCAAATCTAATTTTTCTTCTTCTTGATTGTAAATCTCATTTAAACTTTTCATCTTCTTACCTTTAAATCTTGCTCTTAAAGTAGCAAGAGTTGGATCTGATTCATTACTTACTTGTGAATTTGGAGTAGGGTGACCTGCATGACTAGATTCACCTTGTTCAAACCTCTTGGGGGTTCTTGCTGGAGTGTTTGTACATGTTTGTGTAGAGGATTGTCCACCTTGCAAATTTTGTTCTTCAGAAACTTCTTCATCCTGTGGAATTGGTGCCCCAACAATGATGGTGCTACCATCCCATGCTTCTGCTTCCTTAAATTCAACATCCCTGCTAATAATCACTTGCTTTGAAACTGGGTTATATAACTTATATGCCTTTGATTCTTCAGAATAGCCAATAAAAATGCATTTCTCACCTCTATCATCAAGTTTCTTTCTCAATTTAGATGGTATAAGAGAATATGCTACACAACCAAAAATTCTGAAATGATATACACTATATTTCTTACCATTCCATGCTTCTTGTGGAATTCGATCTCTGACACTCTTTGTTGGGCTTCTGTTCAGAATATACACTGCACAAGCTACTGCTTCTGCCCAATATTCATTTGACAAGTGTTTAGCTTTCAACATGCTTCTTGCCATTTCCATGATTGTTCTGTTCTTTCTTTCTGCTACACTATTCTGCTGTGGTGTGTACCTTGTAGTCAACTGTCTTTTGATTCCATGATATCTGCAAAAATCTTGAAATTGATTAGACATATATTCACCACCTCTATCAGATCTGAGTACTTTGATATATCGGCCACTCTGCTTTTCAACCATTGCCTTGAATTCTTTAAACTTTCCAAATGCTTCAGATTTGTTTTTGAGAAAGTAGATCCAAGTCTTTCTGCTAAAGTCATCAATGAATGTTAGAAAATAAGTACTACCTCCAAATGATGGAGTTTGCATTGGTCCACATAAATCACTATGGACTAACTCCAATATTACCTTAGCTCTATATGAGCCTCCTACTGGAAAACTCTCTCTATGCTGTTTTGCCAGAATACAACTGTCACATGAACTTCCTGGCTGTTCTATTGGTGGTAAACCCTTCACCATATTTTTCTTCTGTAACAAATTTAAAGCTCCAAAATGTAAGTGTCCGTACCTTAAGTGCCATAACCATGATTGATCTAGCTGTATGGATTTGTAGTGAGCTTCTTCTTCTCCTTGGATGCACTGAATATGAAGAGGGAACATGCGATTCTTGGTCATCTCCACTTTTTCTATCAACCTGTCACTTGGAACCTTGTCCAATATTGTGCAGACATTATCCATAAAAGATACTCTGTAACTTTTCTGCACTAACTGACCAACACTCAAAAGATTATGTTTTAATCTAGGTACAAAATAAACATCAGGTATAAATCTTCTTTCACCATTCTTGGCCAAAACATTTATGACACCTTTACCCATGACATCTACAGTGATATCATTTCCTAGTTTCACTTCTGATCTTACAGAATCATCAAGACTAGCAAAAAATTCTTTATTTCCTGTCATATGATTACTGCATCCACTGTCTAAAAACCAAATATCTTTAGTTTTTTCTTGAGTAACATTACAAGTAAGAAACATGCTTCCGGAATTAGAACTAGATTCATCTGTGTAATTAGCATTCTGTTTGTACACATATCCTGGTTTATTTCTGCAGTCACTAGCATAATGACCATATTTCTTGCAATAATAACATTGAACATTAGATTTATCAAACCTTTGAGAACCTTGCTGTGAGTGGTTGTGACCACGTCCTCTGTTGTTGTAGTTTCCTCTACTACTGTAGTTTTTATTGTTCTCATCTTCCTCTGAATTGTTCTTTCCATATCTGCCTCTGCCTCTTCCTCTGAAGCTTGACCTGGCTCTTCCTCTTCCTCTGCCAACTGATACCTGTGACTTGAATGCATTCTCAAGCGAAGAGTTATTCCTATTCATTCTGGATTCATGTGTTAACAAAGAACCCATTAATTCATCTACAGATAATTGTTCCAAATCTTTAGTTTCTTCAATAGCTACTACTATAGCATCGAACTTACTGGGTAAACATCTGAGTACTTTCTCTATAATCTTCTGATCTGTTATCGTTTCTCCATTAGATCTAATCTGATTCACTATATTCAAAACTTGACCCATAAACTGATCTATTGATTCTGATTCATTCATTTGCAAATTTTTAAAAGTTCTTCTTAGAGATTGCAATTTAGCAATTTTTACCTTCGTATTACCTCTATAAGTGGTCTCCAAGATTTTCCATGCCTCTCTGGATCGCGTTGCTGCTGCAACTCTGGAAAATATCGATTCATCCAATCCCTGTTGGATTATAAATAAGGCTTTTGCATCTTTCTTTCTGTTCTCTTTAAGGTGGTCCTTTTGTGCTTGATTTAACGCCAGATGGGCTGCCTCGTCCTGCGGTTCTACAAAACCACTTTCTACCAAATCCCATACATCTTGTGAGCAAAATAAAGTTCGCATCTTAATTGCCCAAAAATCGTAATTCTTACCATCGAAAACGGGAATTTGAGGCTGTGAAATACTGTTATATGCTGCCATTTCTTAAGCTTGAATGACTTTCTGGTCACTATTTCTGACACACAGTCACCACCGTCGGTTACACTGCCGAGGTCGGTCGCTGAAATCGCCGACGTCAGTTCTTTCTGCTGTCGTCGGTCACTTGTTGGTCTGGGGTCGGCCGATGTCGGTCTATAACTGCCGATGTCGGTCTCTGCGCTGCCTGCTGGCAATACCTGCGCTTTTCCTTCACCCGACTGCTTCGCTCCCCTTGCTGGCTGCTTTTCTAACCAGGGTTTTCTCTTTCTAACCTGCGCTCTTCTGCCACAACCTGTGCTCTGATACCAATTTGAAGGAAAATATGAATAGAAAATAAACAAGAAAACAAGAACTATTAACTCAGAATTCAGAAAGCTACAGCAATCTTGAAAAACACAATTCTATTCATCTTCTAATTTCCCTTGATTACAATGTGCGCCCATAGGGTCTTTAAATAGAATTAAAAACTAAACAATAACTGAAAATAGACTCATCTATTATTAGCTTCAACTACTTAACTAACTGCTTGTTCAAACAAACTCATATCTAACTGATTGTTAACTAACTCAATCCTAACTGTCAGTTTACTAACTGATGCTTAACACCCAGTTTACTAACTGTTTGTTTAACTGCTTGCTTGCATGATAAAGGAGGGAGGTGGGAGAAATTATCTCCAATTAACTTGACTTTCTAACACCAGTCGCGCAAAACGTATACCTTCTGATTTCGTAGAACACAAAAACATTCTACAAACTACAATCCTCTTCATTATATCTATAATTTTACTTCTACCGAATAACTCTCACCAAGAAGTTTGAATGATTGCAGTGCATCTTAGTCCTCATTCTTTTGCAGCAGTCAATAGCAGAACAACCACTATACAGATTTTCAAAAACACTTGCAAATTTTCTCCTCCCACGCCTTTATGTTATTTCTCTTTTCGGAGAGGCTTTGAACGCTGCGCGGAACACGTCCGATCGGTTTGCCTGCACAATCATCAATCCGTAAAGAAACTTTGGAAAATTATATTGGCTCAAAAGCATAAAAAATCTAGAGTACTCACTAATATGAGAGTCTATGCGGAACTAAAACTGTTGCCTCTGCTATAAGTTTCCTTTTGTAAGTTTTCTGTTCTCACCTAGATTTCATCTCCCCCACATCCATGAGATTAACAGAACTGGAGATGGCAAACCAGTAAGACAGAAGCCCAACTCCCTCAAGAGTAAAATTTCAGTGCTGGCTTTGTCACAAAGGTATATCATCGATGAAGAAGATGACGAAGCTCTTTCCCTCGAATTGCTCTTCATGTCTGTCGGAGATGCCTTGGGCTTCAAACGGATTCCACCTGCCCAAAAAACTTGGTAACAACAAATCCATACATCTGACAGTGCTGGAATGGGCCAAAATAACATCTATTTTTTTTATTTCTTTGTGAAACGAATTTTGGAGCTTCACCCCTCCGTAATAAGCCTCCGACTTAATTAGCCTTCTAAGACTAAAATTTCATCTATGTTACCCACTATCCAAATTTTAAAACACCTTTTCGTCTAAAATAAATGCCAAGTCGCAAGGTTGAGGCATACAAAAAGATGATTTGTACTTAAAAATTTAGGATAAGTTTGGCGGCAACCAGCTGAACACACATAAATAGGATTAAAAATTAAGATATGAGATTGAGAGTACAATGGGACTCATGAACTTACTATTGAGATACGAGATTTGTAATTTTCTACGTATGTGGAGATACCATAATTACGTGGTGATTTTTGTTATCGTGTAGTGTTACTTGTATTTCCACAATGATGTTATTATGATGCAAACTTTTTATACTGTGATGTTTTGCATGGTGACTAATTTAGTTCAGTGAATTTTTCGGTACGTAAATTTTTTTAATCGAATCTCCTTTATTTTAATATTAAGTTGAAGGTTTTTATAAATAGTTTTAATTTCATATTAGTGAAATTTTTATTAAATAAATTTGAATGAGTCTAATTTGTTAATAATTATTTTAATTTTTAATTTAATTTTTATAATTAAATCAATTAAATAATTTTATTATATTATAATTGCGATGTAATATTTATGTTTATAATTATTATTATTTTTTGAATTTTTGAATTTTTTCTACAATTTTAAAGGTCAATTCTTTGAGATTCACTATTTGATTTATAATTTTTTTTTTAAAAGTTTCTTAAAACTTAATTTACTTAAAAATTTGTATTTGAATAAGAGAAGGTTACAAACATAATATACTAGATAAGTTTTTTGAGAATAATTTTTCAATCTAAATAAAATGTTTGAAACAAAAATATGAATTCTAAGTTTTGATCATCTAACTATTTTATTCACTTACATGTCCTCGATATGCACAATGTAACAAGTAATAGTTAAATCTCTGACTTAGATTATTAAGAAAAATAGATTTGAAAAAGGTGTGGTGATGGGGATAGAGGGATGGGATGGACAAAAGTATGTTTACAACTTGCATTATTAGTATCCACTAATTATCTTCTAACATTCAAACTATGTGAAATATAAAAATGAAATCAATAAGAAATTTGTAATAATAGAATATGTGTTTTATGTTTCAAAATTATTCTCAATGCAAAATGTATCATCGATGATCAAATGAAATACTTTATTTGTCTATTTATATATAACTTTAAATTCAAATTTCTTTATATTGATATATATGTCGACTTCCAACAACTAAAAAAAAAAAGAGGCAAACATATCCATTTGACCAAAGTGTGGGAGATAATTAACTGAGAGGACCATATAATATAGTCTAAAAAGTGAAATCAAAATTAAAAAAAGTTTATGCAAAAATCGTTTGAAGAAAACATGAAAAAAGACTAAGATTCAAAAATTAACAACATTATTAATATTGTTGAATTCAAACCAAACTAAATATACAAATGTACCAATATACTTCAATCAACCTAAAATAAAGGTCGAGGTAACATTTCTCATTACTACACATACAAATTCACTTTCTAATATAAATTTAATTTTATATTTTTTATGATTAATATAACCATTTATATATAATAACATAAACAACAATAACAATGTCGTCCAACAGTTATCTAGAAATACTCCTCCCACGACCTAAATGTTCCCTTCTCAATTTCTTGTCGTAGTGAATTTATCGATGCCAGTGTTATCACGAAAGCTAAACACAAACACTCGCCTTTAACAACATAATTTATTGATGAGTTAATCCGACCTTTTCACGGCCTGTTTCATCCACTTGGGATCAAATATCCAGATGTTCCATAAATGTCAATTATGTAGTCCACCTCTAACGGCATTGCTGCTGTAACAAAGAAAACAGAATTGAGTACTCGTTGTAATTGCAGTTATGAAATACAAAGGACAATAGAATTCGCTTGTGTGTTTGGTTTTGGTGCGTAGGTGTAGATCAGACACCTCCTCTCTGTAAATTTAATACATGAAAGTTAAACTTCGTTAGTTGTGTGCTAATACTGAAATTGTTTGGGCATTTAATCAAACAATATTCTGCATCAATCACATAGCTATAGAAAATTAGTTAGTTGTATGATAGTTGGCCTTGTTATGGAACTTAGCTATTCAAAATTGAAGAAGGTATCTGAATCACATGATTTTCTCTAGTAAAATATTAAGTGAAAGTGCAGTGTTTGTTGGCTTCTGGCAGGTCTCACGTTCTACACTGCAACCATAACATATAAAATTCAACACTCAGAGTCTTAAATTGTTTGCGTATGCATTTTGTCCCTTTAACGAACCTCACGTGATATTTGATTGGATTCTATGAAAAATGAGATATTTGGCGAGCGTTCGTTCTTTTGCATGTAAAAATATGGAGTGTGCTTAGTAGTAATCAGCATGGTTGTCTTATGGGTACGTGATTTTTCTTAGCCTTTATTTTACTTTGTCCAGGCAACGAAGAGGTTGTGAGGACTGGTATCATGTTTTATCGGTTGTTTTATTGTATAATTTTTGTTTTATTATTTTTAATAATAAAATTATTTTTAGGCATTCCAATTATTTATGCTCACAAACAATTGATGGAAGAGAGAAATTTATATACACCTTAAAAAAGGTGCTTTATAGTCCCTTATTCTTTAAGCTCTTTCAAAATGGTTGGATCTTTTGTTTGCTAAAAACATATTGAAAGTGTAAGAAAATATTAAACCTTGATTGCTTTGAAATGGAGATGATTTGGGACATACTCTCTATCCCAACAATTTTATGGTATTCAATTATAATCAATTTTCATTAAGTTTTCCAACATTTTATAGGGTAGTTACTTATAATCAATTTCTATTAGGTTTTTCTAGTTGAAAAAGTCTTATAGATGTTTACTTTCAGACTTTTTAGATCAAGAATGAACAATGTGCAAGATATTTTCTACAAATAGATTATCATATATCTTTCTTGTCTAGATATTAAGGATAAGTTTCATCTAAATGATAACGATAATAAGCCTCACTAAGAGATTATTTAGGGTATACTTACAAAGATACTTCATAAAATTTCAATCACTTTAGCTCACACATGGTAGAAGAAACGTAAGTGGTATGTTGAAATTTCCTTTCAAAACTATACTCCTAATAAGGAATATGAAAGACTATTGCGTCGTTTACTTATGATTGAGAAGCTTAATGCTCATTGTTTTCTTCACTTTGTTGTTCACATTTGGAGTAGATACTTTCAAACAATGTAGTGTGTTATTCTTGAATCTAAGCTCACGAATTTTATATGGTGTCTCTTATATCAAAGCCTCCTCTTTGTCATTGTCTTGTTTAGTTTGGAGTTACTCAGCCCAAATGTCATTCTATGGTTATTTTAAGACTCTTATGTATTTTTTTGGGTTTCGTACAAAAACTCAAAATGTTTAGTCATAGATCTAATTTTCAATCAATTTTAGTTAAACCCATTCATATGATAGAATATCTTTTTGGTGGACTAGCCCATACTTATTGAAACATTATCATAGATGTCATACTTTCAAAGTGAAGATTCTTTTTTATATATAAAAATAAATAAATAAATAACTATATTTACTTACTTTTTTATAAATGTCTGATTTTTTTTTTTACAAAAATTTGTTTATCAGTTAATTTTATTTAACAATTAATTTTTTTATATAATTTTTTTTTTTGATGTTAATGAAAAGTAAAAATGCATAAAACTTTATTTCTCCTTACATAAGAGTTTGTTTATCAATTAATTTTATTTTATAAAATTTAGGGTTAAAGAGTAATTAAACTACATAAAGCTTTCCTTTTAGAACCTTCTTCGTTTTAAAGATGACTTTATCTAAGGTAGTTTTTTGGTACGGTGTTTGAATTTGACGTTCTACGTTATATGTCATCAGAAAATAGATGGGAGTCTAGATGTATGGTCATGTCTAACAATTAGCAGGAGTAAATTTTTAATGAGCAAATCCAAGGATTTGTAAATCATCTTATAAGAGACATTTTCTAGTATGATCGGCTGCCAATTCTAAATCAATTCCATATCACTAGCCTTAGGTACGAGTTGCGTCTGCTCCTCGTTAATAATTTTGTATAGAGTTTTGGTTTCAAAGTCTTCCGATTAAACTTGATAAAATTTATTTCCTCCAGCATCCTAAAGGAATTTTTATAACTCTGTTAAATTCATCAAACCTTGTTTGTCGTTTTTTTCATTTGCATATATAGCTTCATGAAGGTCACAAGCAATGCACTGAGATTGAGAATGCTTATAAGGAACTATATGTAAGCATTGTGGAAAGATTTCTCTCGCGTAGGAGAAGGGATTCATGCACTTTAAAAATTTCTTTGTTATGGTGAACAAAAGCTTGAAAATTATGCAGTAAATCAATAAGTAGCCATGCTTCTATGACAGCTTTGATCTTCTCGGATGAATTTTTGGTTTTCAACATGTGAAAGAAGTACTTAAAAATCATCTCCTACTTTAAGACAATTTAAATCGTTCTTGGTCTGAGCACCACGAGCATTATACACATTGATGGTAATTTGAATGTTATGTCATAGCTGAGCAACATGCAAATAGAGGAGCTCATGAAAATGCTGAAGTTCTGCGAGAGTGGATGCATGGCATAGCTTATTAGAGATAGCAAAGAAAGACTTGAACGGAGCATGTACAACATCGTGGTCATAAAATCATCGAAAGCGCGCAATGTATTTAGTTTTATCTGATCGCCACTTAATCTAAGCAAATTTACATGTGAGAGAGGAAACTAAATTCCAATTCCGGCGGATATGGATGAGAATGGTACTGTGAGGAGTTGGAAACCCTCATACAAGGTAGTTGTGTGAGGCATTATCTAGGGAGCTAGAATACCTCCCTAGATGAGGGAAACGGTTGTTTAATGGAAAAAAAAAATGCAGTTCGTGAAGTGGATTTAGGCACAGATAAGTGATTGAGTTGGGATGCAACTCAAGATGAGTCTAATTCATGTGTGAGATGCTAACCCAGGTTAAGAACCAACATTGATGTGATGGATGCAACATTTGGATGTTATGGTTTTTGGTCAGTATTGGGAGTGAGGCATAGTCTTGGTGTCCTCAAAAAGATATTTTTAAAGCCAGAAAGCAAGCTAGGTGATGGACCAAATGCTACAAGAGTGCATTAAAGAGTCTAGCCCTATGACATTTGGTATTAAAGTAATAAATTGATTTGATGGGAATCTCAGCTTGTGTAAGGTGATGGCATTAGACATTGTTAGATAATGCAATTGAGAAGAAAAATTATGTAGTTGTGCATTAGAATGGGCATGAAAGATTAGCAAGAAGAGTAATGATCCTACCCAATATGATGGGTCAAATGTGTAAAAACTTTAGTGCAAGTGTGTAGTGCTTGTGAAGCGAATGTTGAACTAGTTGGAACACTTATGCTTAGAAAGTAAGTTAGAATAGGGATTACTTGAGGTTCTATGGAGGAAAAATACTGATGTTGGAAAAAAACTACTCATATAGCCACAAGGAGTTGATAAGTGTATACGGTGGTTTGCATTTGAGCTAAAGCGAGCAACTATGAAGACCAAAGCAAGACTAAATTTAGGGCATGAAAAGTGTAATGAAAACATGAAGAAGAGCTCAAGAGAAATTTTGATGTGAGTTCAAAACTCGGTAGATGAAGTGATGTGATGGGTAGTGCAATAGCTTCCTATTGTCTATAAATAATATTATTTTGTGTAGGAAGGGTGTGACTGAAAACATGAAAATAAGGAGTGTACTTTAGAAGATTAATTCAAATCAAAAGAGACTTGAGGTTCTATGGAGGGAGAATGCTGATGTTGAAGCACACAACCCAGAGATGCAATAAGTTGAGAGTTTCATGCAGTGAGGATTGCATTTGAGCATTAAAGTGAGTAGTCAAGCTGACCAAAGTAGGACTAACTTTGGGGCATAACGTGTAATTTTGGAGAAATGTAGTAGAGATCTAGAGGTATTTGAATACAAGCTCAAAACCTTGGTAGGTTTCTTTATTCACTGAGTAATGTGATGACTTCCTAGGAATTTTGGATGGGGAACTTGTGCCATGCAATGATGATGATTGATGTGAGATGGCTTAAGTAGTGAGAGGCTCGATGTGAGTGTTGTGCATTCCTTTATCATGCCATGTGATCCGATTCTCATGTGAAGCATGAAGAGAAACCACACCAACACCAAAGGTGTCACCACTAAGAATGGGAGCGTTATGAGGTGTTGGAAACCCTCAAATAGGGTAGCTATCGAGGGACTACCCAGGGAGTTAGAAGAACTCCTTAGTTGAGGAAAATAATTATCCAATGTATAAATTGGGGTTCATGAAGTGGATTTAGAAATATATAAGTTAACGAGTTAAAATGTGACTTGAGATGAGTTTGACTCATGCATGTGATGTTGGCCTAGGTTGAGAACTAGCATTCATTTGATAAATGCAACATTTGGATGTTAGTCATTTAGGTCAATGTTGGGGGTGAGGCATAGTCTAGGTGTCTTCAAAACATTGCTTTCAGAAGCAAAAAGTAGGTTAGGTGATGGACCCAAAATTGTATAAGTGAATTATAAAGTCTAGTCCCACAACACTGACCATTAATTTATATTGATATAAAAATACATTTGTCTACCTTCAACCAATTGAAATTATATTCAATATTACTCTAATTATGAAGTGCTTAGAAAGAACAATACCAGACAAGGCTAATACTAACAAAGATAAACAAAAGGCAAAGAAAAAGCACGAATGTGCAAAAAAATGTGGTCATTTCAATTGATTTGAATACACTTATAGAAATTAGACTAAGTATACCATAAAAAATCAAAATCTGACTAGCGAGAACTTTTTAAATCATAGAAACTAAATTTATTAGGGAATAAAACAACATATTGCCACCACTCCAAATCGAACATGTACCTAGATGTTTAGACAGGGTCCACTTTCTGTCTAATACGTGGCCAATAAATAATAATAAATGTTGATTGGTAAAGTCCACGCATTTAGCAAGATGAGGTCCTAGGTTCAATCCCCATTGGCTTGTTTGCTTGCGATAGGAGTAATATGACCGGAGTTCCTACATGCTGTCAGAGTAGTCCGACCAATGTCTCTAAGACCAACATTCATGAGTGTTCATCAACGATACGAAGGCGATATGAAATTTAAGAACCAGCGTTACAAAGGCAGTATAAAACTTGAGCTCCTAGTGATCCGTACTCACACCATTCCCTAATTTAACGAGATGGTGGAAGATAATTCTCAAATTATAAAATATAATGATCCCCCTAAATTCAAAAAAATAATAATAAAAAAAAAAAAAACAATAAAATCTTCCTCAATACAACTTTATATATATATATATATATATATATATATATATATATAAACATAATATTTTATATATATCTGAAAATTATTTCTTTCCTTATTTAATTTCTATACTTATATTTACTTAGATAAATTTAATTTTATACAATACACAAATATCTTATTATTATAGTGTGTCTCATGTCTTCTGAAGGATTTGGATGAAAACCTCTTCCGTTACACAAAATTTAATCCTAAGTGAAGAACATGACACACTCTTACAACTAAGAACCAATTAACTTAGAACCTCATACGCCCATCTTAAAATTTTATTTTGCAGGTGTCACTCATTGGGTATCTTTTTAGAGCGCATTGGCTCAATAGTTAGAACTATTTTCAGTTGAACCCATTTCTCTCCGTGCACTGTAATCGGATACAAATACTGGGCTACTAAGTGGATCTCCATAATCAATGTCAATCTCTTCAGAAAGGTCTACACTGGCTGCATCATATTGGATAGCCTCTTTCATCTCTACCACAACTCTGCTTATACTAGGCCTTGACGATGGCTCACCTCCAACACATCTAATGGCTAGCTTGGCCACATGGGCGATAGATTTTATGCTGTAATCCTTACCCAATCTCTCGTCCACTATTTCTGCAATTTTTCCAGGATTTTCATCCATCTCCAAAAATGGTGTGACCTGTTCAGTAAAAAATTACATTGTTACTTTCAAGTATATGGGACACCACAAATGATTACCTTAATGGAATGATGGAAGGTTAATAGGACTTCTTACCCATCTAATGAGACTAATTTTCTCCTCAGGAAGTTTAGCATCTATAGGTGGCCTACCGCATATGATCTCTAACAAAACCGCCCCAAAACTATAAACATCACTTTTGTCAGTCAACATTTGTGTAATAAAATACCTGACACAGATAAAAAGAAAACATTCAACATTAGAAATTAGTTATTTTTATATGTAGTATTACTGATTATACAGATAGAGTGCAAGTACATAATTACTCTGGATCAAGGTATCCTGCTGTTCCTTTCACATTAGTAGTCACATGAGAAGCCTCTCCATCAATTGTTACTCTTGAAAGGCCGAAATCTGCCAGTTTTCCATTTAAATTGGCATCCAGGAGAATGTTGGCAGTCTTAATATCTCTGTGGAATATTTTTGAGGTACAACTTACGTGCAGGTATTCCAATCCTTTAAAAGTAGCACACGTAGAATCAGATCAAGGATACCGATCTTTATTGTTAGAATTATGATACAGAAAATATTTACCTTGTGCTGCATCTAAAGCTATGTTAAGCCTGGTTTTCCAATCTAGATTCGGATATTGCTGTGCAATGGGACCTGGGAGAAGAAATTGATAGCCATTTCAATGCATTTTTATTAGTTATTGTTTATTTAAAATGTAGAGCAAACGGAAGAAATGTTTAGGCTGGATATCTAATTACCATAGAGGTGGTCCTTTAGCGATCCTCCAGACATGTATTCGTATACAAGCATGAGCTCTCTGGATTCGTTGCAGTAACCCAGTAAAGACACCAAGTTCTTGTGATGCACTCTTGACAGAAGATCAATCTGCACAGGAAATTGAAACCAGTAATATGTATTAGATTTCTCTTATTATTGATTCCCCTGTGAATGAGATTAAACATTGTTAGGTTAGAGACAAAAATGAACCATAGGGTGCTTTAAGGATCTTAGCATTACCTCGTTCAGAAACTCTGCAACTCCTTGTTTGGAAAAGAGAGAGAGAACTTTTACTGCTATTCGTTTTCCTTCACCTAATTTACCCCAGAACACAGATCCAAAACCACCTTGTCCGATCTTATAGCTAAAATTTTCCGTTGCTGTCATCATCTCCTCTAGAGTAAAGGCACGAGATTTTGATGGATTGGGCACAAAAACCATTGAGTGGTCTACAATACAATTTAGTTTGACTTAAATTTACCTATTAGTATTTCTTCTCCACATTTAAGTGGTTTACACTGTATGATACTCAAATGTTGAATGAGTTTTTTTTTCCTACCTTGACCATGAACATATTCCGATTTGTTCCCTTTAGTATCTGCAATGATAATTTCTTTTCTTCTGAATTTCTTTCGGTACACAGTAACACACACTAACAAAAGTATAATTATTATTACAGATCCCCCAGCAACAGTAATCCCTACTATGCGCCCCGTTGAGTTGGAGGAGTGGGTTGAATTCTTGGAGGGCATACCGTACTCCTTATTCATAGAAAGGTACGGGTTTCCACTGTAACTGTATCATATCACACAGGTTAAACAATCAAATATTGTCATGTTATATAAAAATCAATCCTATAATTGAGAAGTAAAAGCGAAATCACATGGCATCATGGAATTTGTTTGGTGAAACTTGGGCACACAAGGATTGATAAAAAATTACTTGAGCAGAAATAAACGCTTATCCAGAAGTTGCTGAGGAACTACACCACTGAACTTGTTGTTTTGTATGAATCTGTCGCAATAGAGAATAGTCATCAATATCAGGTTTCAGAAATATTTACAGCTATTGCTCATTATTAATTACAGGTGAAAAAATAAAACTTACAATTCTTTGAGATTATGTAATTGGCTTAGCCAGCTGGGAACTTCGCCACTTAAGCTGTTGTTTTGTAGATGCCTGCACATCTCAATCATTGACCTCTATAAATTGGTAATTTATTTGATGTAAAATATGGACTTGTTCACTCGAATAAAAGAACGTCAAAGATTTTAGTTTGAAGAAACTTACAGTCTCTCCAACTTGGCTAAGTTGGACAAATTTGGCAAGGGTCCCATCAGATTATTATTGGCAAGGGATCTGGTCATAAATTCAAAGTTTGCCAGAATAGATTAAGGTTTAGATCAAACTAATTTCGAAAGCAAGCTGTCTTTCATTCGTGAAAATTAGTACCATAAAATTCAATCAATATTAGAGATGAAAGTTTATGAACATTTCACATTCCTACACAATAGTGAGAAAAGTGATTGATTAACCATTTAATTGCTCCTCTAGTTACTAAAGATCATCCGCAAGATGGCATTGGAAATGTTTCATTGAATAACATGATACACTCTTTATTCATAACCTTTGATATATAAGTTGTGGAAATAAACCAAAACAGAAAATTGGTGCAACCATATCTAATGGGAAAATTGTTGGTGGACGTGGATTCCAGCGCAGCAAATAGTATTCTTTCCTGCCACGTCATCTCGCTCCACAGTTGTGTCACCGCCAATCTTCGTTGAATGCTGACTATTAATGACAGCAAATAAATCTCTTCCGAATATTCATTTTGCTCTGCTGTTATTTACGCCTTCTTTAATACATATAAAATACTTTTTCTCTCTCTCTTTCGAGTAGCTTCGAGAGTCTTCCAGCGAAGGCAACCAGATGCATTGTTTTTGATGTATCTGTCAATTTTGATATACTAAATAGAAATACTCTTTTTTAAATATATAGTGAAAGAAGGCAAAACCAAGCAGCGAAGTCCTGCTAATTTGTGTGCAACAAGTCTGTATTCTGAAGAGCAACGCAGCTCTGTTAAAGTATCAATAAAATATAAATTCTGTGGTTTCTACTTTGTGTGCATTGTCTGAGTTTTATTTGCTGTAAAAAATAGTCTATCTTCTCACTTACAAACTGGTATCAGGCTGTAGTTCTCAACAAATCGGTATCAGAGCACTGCAAAGATCCTGAGGAGATCAGTAATTTTAAAAAAGGGTTTTTTTTCAACGTAGAAGCATATATCATCATTCAAAGGAGAGGCTCTAGCTGCCCTATCATTCCAACATATGTTGCTCACAAAAACCTAGAGGTGAGGCAGAGATTTATAAATAGGAG
The DNA here is from genome assembly GCA_037957365.1 of Torreya grandis. NCBI lineage: Eukaryota > Viridiplantae > Streptophyta > Pinopsida > Cupressales > Taxaceae > Torreya > Torreya grandis. Next base: position 2,778,375 of record JARHVA010001842.1, read on the forward strand.
AAAGATAAACCCTAACAGCAGAAAGCAAAAAGGAGTTTTGTTTTAGAAGAGCTATGGCAGGAATAAGTGGTAGCATTTATCAACTCCAAATACCAATATTCAATGGGAAAAATTATGGTTTTTGGTGTATAAAAATGAAAACCCTGTTTTGTTTACAAGATATTTGGGACTTGGTTGAAAATGGGTTTTCTGACCCAGCAAAGCAATAGGTATTTCAGGGACTGTTACAAGCAGAGGACTTATTGAAAGAAAATAAATAAAAAAGACGATAAAGCATTGCTTTTCATTCAATAAGCCATGGAGGAATCAATATTTCCATGGGTTGTAGCTGCCATAAGGTCAAAACAAGAATGAGAAACCTTGCAAATAACATGTCAATGTACAAACAAAGTTAAAACTGCCAAGTTGCAAATACTTAGAAGAGATTTTGAGAATATTCACATGAAAGAATCAAATAACATAAACTCATTTTTTACACATGTAATGGGCATTGAAAATCAAATAAAAACTCATGTTGAGAGTATAAAATATTAAAAGGTTGTCGAAAGAGTACTTAGAAGCTTGCCTGCAAAATTTGATTCAGTAGTAGTACTATTGAAGAATTTAAGGATTTAACTCAGCTATCAGTTGATGAATTAATGCGGTCACTTCTATCACATTAGCAAAGGCTAAATGATTGAGGGACATCTTCATTAGAAATTGCATTCAAAACTTAGCTTTTAGTCATTAGAACAAGAGGGAGATCAATAAAAACAAAGGTAGAGGTCAATTTTCATCAAGAGGAGGTGGAGAATCTAATCAATTTGAAAGCAAACCAACATTAAGCCCACATATATCTTTCACACCATCAAGAGGAAGAGCTAGCAACCATTTTCATAACCATAATCAAGGAGAAAGGTATGATAAATCCAACATCCAATGTCATTATTATAAAATATTTTTTGCATTTCACATCTGAATGTAGAAAAAAGCAATATAATATAAATAAATAAAAGACAAATTTTACAAATAAAAACTAGCCTAAAACTAGTGAACAAAACATAATGTTGATAACATGTAATGTTGCATAAGAAAGCTCAAAGCAAGTATGGTTCTTAGATAGCAGGTGTATCAATCATAGGAGTGGAAATAAGGAGATGTTCGCAATAATAGATGATTTAGTAAAATAAGAAGTGAAATTATAAAATGATCACCAAGTATTCATCATGGGAAAATAATCAATTAACATAAGAAGTAAATAAGGTTAAAAGAAGCATATCCCCGATCTATACTATGTTTCTAGATTGTAACACAATCTTATAAGCATTGGTCAATTTGTGCAAAAAAGGTATATGATATACTTTGAGAATGGTGAATTTGTGATTTTGGACAAGAAACCTAGCAATAGGTTAATTGTAAAAGTTGAAATGATGAGAAATAAAATATTTCCCCATAAGATCCAAAGTGAACTATGTTTAGAACCTCGAAGATTGCAAATAATTGTTAAAGCAACATTTAAAATAGCATGCAAAGATCAGTCTTAGTTATGACACTTAAGATTTGGACATCTAAACTTTAAAAGTTTGCATCTGTTATATAGAAAGAGAATTGTATATGGATTGCCACCAATAAATCCATTTGAAACAACATTTAAGAGTTTCATACTAGCAAAGCAATATAGACAAAAATTTATAACTAAAAAATCTTATACGACAAGGCATCCACTTGAGATAGTCCATTCATAATGTTGTGGACCGATGCAAACACCATCTATAAGTGGAAATCTATACTTTTTGACATTCATTGATGAATTTAGCCACAACACTTGAGTTTATTTCTTGAAATACAAATCAAATGTGTGTGTTTTGTTTTTAAGGAGTTTAAAGCAAAAGCTTTAAAAAAAAGTGGATATTATATCAAAATATTGAGAACCAATCAATGTAGTGAATACATATCAAATGATTTTTTAAAATTTTACAAGTCACATAGAACAAGAAAACAATTCAAAACAAGATATACACCTCATAAGAATGGAGTGGTGGAAATAAATATTAAGACAATTATGAAAATGACATGAAACATGACAAAAACTAAACATATAGCAAATGAATATTGCGCTGAAATGATTACATGTGTAGTATACATTTTGAATAGGTGTCCAACAAAAATAGTGATAAATAAGATACAACAATAAGTTTGGAGCAAAAATAAACATAGTGTTTCACATTTGAGAGTATTTAGATGTGTAACATACTCTTTGATAGCTCAAAAATTGAGAAAGAAGTTGGATGATAGAGGTGAAAATTACATTTTTATGGGATATAATGAATAATTCAAAGCATACAAATTATACAATCCAATTACAAAGAAGGTAACAATCAGTCGTGATGTAGAATTTTTTGAATAAGAAGCATGGGATGGAAGCATTGACAAAAAAACTACAATTGCATCTATTGTTCCACATGAAAATGAGGAAAATGAAATTCAAAGTGTGAATCCTACTACACAAGTAAATGTTCTTCAAGATCCACAAGCAAATGTTCCTACAATGCCTTATAATGTACCTACCACTCCAAATCCATCGACTCCAACTAGTAATAACAATAGTGAATCATTTAATCCAACACTTGCATCATTGAGATCATGATCGATAAACACTTCAAAAAAGACTCATAGTCTAAAAGAGATTTATGATGAGTCACAAGAAGCTGAAAATATAGATTTATGTTCTATTTTTTTATTCTTAACACAAGCTGATCCAATTTACTTTGAGGATGAAATTAAAGATGACAATTGGATTACAACTATCGATAAAGAAATTTAGTCAATTAAAAATAATCAAATTTTGGATCTTGGAGACCTTCTTAAAGGAAAGGACATGATTGAATTAAAATGAATTTATAAATAAAGTTTAATGTAGATGGGAAAGTTGAGAAACACAAAGCAAGACTAGTAGTTAAGGGCTCCACACAATAGCCAGGTATAGATTATAATGAAATATTTACACCAGTAGCAAGACTAGACACTATTAGAATGGTGTTATCTATTGCATCTCAAAACAATTTGAAGGTTTATTAAATGGATGTCAAATCAATATTTTTGAATGGTATTTTAGAAGAAGAAGTTTATATAAAACAACCACTTGGTTATGAAGTTTTAGGAGAAGAGCACAAGGTCTACAAGTTGAAAAAGGCCTTATATGGATTGAAGAATGGTGTTATCTATTGCATCTCAAAATAGTTGGAAGGTTTATCAAATGGATGTCAAGTCAACATTTTTGAGTGGCATTTTAGAAGAAGTTTATATAAAATAACTATCTGATTATGAAGTTTTAGGAGAAGAGCACAAGGTCTACAAGCTGAAAAATGCCTTATGTGGATTAAAGCAAACTCCTAGAGCTTGGTATAGTAGAATAGATTCTTATTTTGAAACAATGTGTTTAGCAAGTGTCGTAATGAACCAAATTTATATGTCAAAGTGAATGATGGAGGACAAATCTTAGTAGTATGTTTTTATGTGGATGACTTGATTTTTAATGAAAACTTGTCAATTGAAACATTTAAGGCAGCCATAAAAACTATATTTGAGATGACTGATTTGGGGCTTATGAGATATTTTCTTAGCATATAAGTAAGTCAATCCAAGCAAGTCATTTTCATATGTTAATCAAAGTATGTTAATGATTTGTTGAAAAAGTTTAAGATGTTGAATGTTAGTTTAGCTCCTACACCAATTGCAATGGGTTTAAAACATAGTAAGGAGGGAAAAAGTTCAAGTGTTGATACAACATTACTCAAAAGATTAATAGATAGCTTCATGTATCTAACTACCACAAGATTGGACATTTTGTATGGGGTTAGTCTTATCTCAAGATTCATGGATAATCCAAAACAATCTCAATTGAAAGCTAGGAAAAGAATACAGAAATATATAGTTGGAACAAAGAATTTTGAGATAACATATACATCATCAAATGATTTCAAGCCGATTGGTTATACAGATAGTGATTGAGGAGATAACATGGATAATAGAAAAAAACACTTCAGGATATGTTTTTCATCTTGGACTGGGTGCTATCTCTTAGGCATTGAAGAAACAACCAATTGTAACACATTCTTCATTGGACATGAAAAATGTTGCAGCCACATTAGCAGCCTGTCAGGGACTGTGGATGAGAAAAATATTTTCAGATTTGATGCATAATCAAGAAGAAGCTACAAAGATATATTGTGACAATAATTCAGCCATTGTTTTATCTAAAACCAATGTGTTTCATAAACGCAACAAGCATATTGATACTAAATATCATTTCATTCGTGAATTGGTGAACGATGGTGATATATATATTGAGTTTTTCAGGACTGAAGAGCAACTAACAGACATCTTTACAAAGCCTCTTGCAAAGAACGTGTTTGAGCATTTTCGAGAAAACATAGGCATCGCTGATATACATGACAGTGAAGATTAAGGGCGAGTGTTGGTGAACGTGGACTCCAGTACAACAAATATTTATCTCCCTTGCCACATTATCTCACTCCACAGTTCTTCCACCGCCAAACTTCATTGAATGCTCGCTATTAATGATAGCAAAGAAATCTCTTCGGAATATCTCTTTTGCTCAGCTATTATTGACGCCTTCTTTAATACATATTGAATTCTCTATCTTTCTCTCTCGAGTTTCTTTGAGAGTCTTCCAGCAAAGACAACCAAATGCATTATTTTTTATATATCTGTCAATTTTGATATACTCTATTTTTAGATAGAAATAATCTGTTTTTAATATGTGGTGAATGAAGGTAAAAGCTAGCAACGAAGTCCTGCTAATTTGTATGGAACAAATCTTTGTTCTGAAGAGCAACGCAGCTCTGTTACAGTATCAATAAAATATAAATTCTGTGGTTTCTACGTTGTGTGCACTGTCTGAGTTTTATTCGCTGTGGAAAATAGTCCATCTTCTCACTTACAAACTGGTATCAGGCTGTAGTACTCAACCAAAATTAAAGAGACCACAATATCCATTTGAGCTTTTTTGAGAAGATATTCTTGTTGGAAAATATGAATCAAGCAATCTTATTTAGTTAGTAGTTATGATCTTAATTGTGAATATAGATTTTGTGATAAAAATTAAAAATAAAGAAAAATAATACTACATATATATATTTTTTTCAATTTGTCTTAGATTTGAATGTAATTTCATTTCTAACAAGATTTATATTTTAATGAATGGTATGATGACTCACTTTTACTATCATTCATATTATTGAATTACAACCTATTCATTTCACGGCTTATAATTTTATTTCCGAAATTATGAAATTTCAATTTATAAACTCTTGCAGTTTATAAATAACTGCAGGTTTTCAACACAAATCTACAGAATGAATTCCGTGGAAATCCTTATTCTTATTAGGTTAGTCAACTCGAGGGTTCCATGAAAGGCATAGAAATACATATAAATTTCAAGTTGCTTACATGTTAATGAGTTCAGTCATCTCCTCAAGTGTTTGGGGTATCGCTCCCGTGAGATTCCTTCCTGACAAGTTGCTGAAAAAGTAAACAAAAAATTATTAAATAGTTCTTTTCCTTTCATGTTCCACAATAATGGCATTAAGTAAATAAATAACACTATGACTGAAAGTACATTTCTAAAACTCTGACAGATGAGGTGCTGTTATTGCACTGGATTCCCTTCCATGGAAGACCAAAGCAAGGATCGGAAACCCATTCTTTTATTTCGAAATTTTGTTTCAGAGCAGCAAGAGCATTAACTGCAGGTTAACCAATTAGACGAGTTTTTAAGATTGTTTAAGTTATAATACCAAGTTACGTTTAATTAACAATTTCAAAGAAGGGTGAGTTCCTGACCATCCCCTGAAGATGTTGCAGCTGCGGTGGGAGTCAGCTGGTAGTACTCAAAAGCGTTTATGATAGGACCCGGACTGGAGTTTGGGGGCTTGTATACAGTTAGCGAAAACAGCGCTGTTTCATCAGAAGTGAATGCTAGCTCTGTTGCGGAGAAATTTCTTTGCAGACTGATATTTGCCAATGAAATATAATTATTTTTTCGAATTTCGAAGCTTCTTGATTCAGACGGGTTAAGCAATTCTATCTCTGCAAAATACAGTAGTAGTAAAGAGTTATTTATTCCTTTGAAATTGAAAATCATAATGTTCTGGTTGTTAACCGCTGCCACAGCAGTTTGCATAACAGCAGTTGGAGGAAGGTCCTGGGTGTTATTAGTTGAGATTGTCTCCTGCAACTCGACATTCCGTAGTTCTTGATTGCCTAAGGGATACCAAAGACGGTCGAATTGATCTTCAGGATACCTATACAATTAGTCAAACAAGCATAACAAAAGGTAAAAGCAAAGCTCAAACCTAAATCCAAAGAGAATAAATTTTCTTTTGAAAAACGAACCAGAGCAGTAAACCGTATAGGATTTGTTACCTGATTATGGATTTTCCACCTGCATCATTTCTTGCTTCTAAACGCAACATTGTTCCTGACTTAACTTGATGATACATGCCTTGTCGAAGGGTTCTCAATTCCATAGCCGAGATAAAAGGATCATCGACCTCTGAGGCTCTGATCAAGCAAAAATATAGGACTTCCCCAGAACTAAGCAAAATCCTCTCACCCCATATGCTATCCTCTGGAGTTTGTAATTTTATGTTTCTGAGGGACAACATATCCGTAGTCTCAATAGAGTAGCTGAAGCTCGGCAATTCTGGGAGTCCGGTGTAATTGCCTTTATAAAACCATATTCTGAAGAGGTAGAGCACGTTGGGGATGATCGGCAACTGATAACAAGACTTGTTGAGAGGCTGTGGAAAGACTCGCAGGCTTTGCTGGTAAATTGGCAAAGCAGAGTCGTTTATGTCTGCCTTCCGGCCGACGTCTATGTAATTGTCATCAGTAAGCCATTGTATATTGTTTGCATCCGTGTGATTTGTTTTTGCACCACAATTAATGCTGAGAAATCCTGCTACAACAGACATACAAAAAATGGAGTGCTCAGTTGCAGTAAAAAAACAAGGCGATTGACTGATAGAGAATGTATTTGATTACGAAATACTGACCTGGTTGAGCAATGGCAAAGAGTATACGCCACAAAATGACGAGACTCACTACCGGTACGAATTTAATGGAGCTGATAACTACCATTGTTGTGGATATTTTTAAAGCAATTTCAAGACTCTTTTCATGATATGCACTTCACATCTATTTTATCGCATATATGCTATAGACCATGGAACACAGAAAACTGTGAGGAATCATCCCACCAGCATATCATTCAATCAGATATGACAATAACTCTACGTATCTGCGTGTTAAGTGGGACTTGCGGGGCACTAACAACATTAAATAAATCCCATATTATACAATTAAAATGTTTTTCAAACACACTAGACAAGCCGAAAAGAAAACGACAATATTTTGTTTTGATGATGTGTCCGTGCTTTCAATGAGAAGCTAGAAGATATACGGCCGAAAAGAAAACGACAATAATTTCACGGTGAACAGTCATACTTCGCGTAAGCCTCTAGGCTTGTAAAATAAAACGCCTCCATACTTAAAGCAAGAAGATGCAGAATCAATTAATGCAACACTAGTGTGTGGAACATGGCCGTGGTCCCTCAATATGATGAAATGAGCTCGACTCGCTGAAACGGGTTAAATTTTTTGGTTTCTTTTATTGGACTTTGTTGACCTGAATTGTCGAGATTCCTTCTTTGATTTTGACAATTTGTCTGTTGTTAAGTTCATTCACGTGGGCGTCATTAGCAAGTGCGCCTTAAAAAGGGTTTTTTTTTGGGGTACACATCCTCTTTTTTATTCTTAAAATGGGTACATATTTATTTATTAGGCACAAAATTATATGATTATTGGGTACATATTAATTTATTAGGCACAAAATTATATGATTAGAGTGTAATTGTTTATTTATTGATAATTGGTTTAAATTAATTATTATTGGTGTATTTTGTTATATTTTATCATTATTTTTTTTAGATTTTTTTAAATGTTTTTAGACATATTATGTAGGATGTCGACAATATTCTTGGATCCATCTTTTGAGTCCCTTAAAAATAAGGTGTACTCATTTATTTTATTTCTTATGTTTTTTTTTATTATTGTGTGTCAATTTGACATCAATAGATTGATAATTTGAATTCAATTTTTTTTATAAATACATAAATATTATAATTTATTTATATCTAAAAAATTATTAAAATAACCCACTTATTTTTTTTAGCACTCAGATTAATTCTAAAGAGATAAATATGTCATTTTTCTATTGTTCCACACACATTTATGTTAGAGAAATTATTAGGAGGGGCACATACATTGCACATTTCCAAGGTTTTTCGTATATTACAAAATTATTTTTTAATTATGAAATTTACTTTTATTATTTAGAGACTTGATAATTAAATAGTACTTTAAAACCAACAAAATTGCATTATATGTTTATAAATATTCATTATTTTCCTTAATTTTCAGATATCATTATCAATTTAGGACAAAAAGAATAGAAGTTTTTTTCAGCTTACATATCTCAAAATGTGAAGATCTAAGTGAATAAATATATGTTTCATAACAACTTCACAATTTTCAAATTAGTTTTGAGTTTTCTATCATTTGTTAGGACCAAATATGTATATATTCTCAGTGTTTATCATATCTTTAGCGAGATCTTTGTCACTTTAAAATACAAATTTACACAATGAAATTTTGATGTTTATCACTAGATCAAATGATATTTAAGATATTCTTTTGAACCCTATGTGAATACCATTGTTCTAAATTTAGAATAATCAATTAAATCTAGATTTAAAATAATCAATTAGCTTCAATTAATTTTGTTACATGTTTATTATGATTTATTGAAAATAATTATGTTGATTGTGTTAAATCTAATTATAATTCTTTTCTTCATAATTTTTTTTAAGAAATGAAATTCTATTATATATTCCTTATACACCCTTAGGTATTTTTCGTATTGTGAGATATGTTAATTTATTATTTTTTATATGATTTATCATGTTAGAAGTTCAAATCCCTAGATCATTTGTGCTTAATTTTATTTATCCCAAGCTCTAAGTGTGTGTTTTCTCAAACCTTAATGTGCTTTTATAGTAGATATTTTTCATATTTAATTTAATTTAATTTAATTTAATTTAATTTAATTTAATTTAATTTAATTTAATTTAATTTAATTAAATAATTTATTGTAATTATAAAACATTATTATCTTAATCAAAATGTCATATATTATATGTTATTCTTTTTTTTTAACCATAGATCAAATTTTAAAAATGAAATAGAATCTATAAATGTGTCTTATGATACAAATATTAATGTTTATTTAACTAAATATAGGAATGACATGTCCTTTCAAAATTTTAATCCATTTACTTTAAATGAAAATGATGAATATAATATAAATTTTAATGGATCACAAGATGTTCATGTAAAATATTTAGGCCAGGGAAATTGTGGTAGAGACTAATAGATAAAACATTTTTGAAAGTAGTTCTCAACCCAACCTAATGAAATACTTAAATTCATGAATTTTATGAAGGAAATTGTATGTTAAAGTGAGCTTCGTATTGTAATCATTTCTTAATTTTCTATCTTTTTATTAATTTCCAACATCTGTTTTTAAATATTAATTCAATCACTTCTAACATTCCTCAAATTGCTTTTCAACATATTTTTATTTCTTCTCAAAATATTTTTATTTCTTCTCAAAATGGTTATATTTTTTCTTAGCACCTGAAGCTTATATTTCTTCTCTACATGTTTCTATTGCCTCTATTATTACTTCTATCTCTCAAAATTCATATGCTCACAAGTTTCCTCTTGCTTCTTAAGATGGTGACAATCCTTCAATTTTTAAAATTATTTTATTGTAACTTATGTTATTGGTTTAGATTCTAATTCTTATCCAAATCTTAAAATGACTACTATGATACATAATTCATTTTTAATGCATATTTAAATTTAGACTGTCATTTAGTGGTATTATACATATAAAACAATGAGTTTAGTGATTATATTCTTAAATCACATTGAAATCAGCATTGAGATGATTGTAAAATTTTTAAAATTATTTCAAATTAAATAAAGATAATATAAAATAAGTAGAGGTCATATTCATTATTGAAAAACTATATTCGTTATTAAAATTAAGATGAAAATATCAACCACTAAATAGTGATGTCCAAATTATTTTTGTTGATATTTTTCTTTTAAATATTAAAAAAAAACTGATTTTCAACATTTATTCATTTAAAAAAATATGTTAATCTATAATAAATTTTAGGATCATAAATTTAGATACAAATAAATTTAAATGTATATGAAATAATATGCTTTCTATTACTTCAAAATTTTCAAATAAGTCAACTCTTAAAATTGAGAAAAATGAAAATAATTTTTAACCAAAGAATGATGTTTAGAATTTATTTAATACCACTGAGAAATCATTTCAAATACTTATTTTACTTCATTAAAAAGAGCATGCATTCCATAAAAATTTCAATATATTTTTTTAGATGAAACTTCAATTTGTAATTACAATAACATTCTAGATCATTCTACAAATAGTTAGATATTTATAAAACATAAAAATAAAAAACCTGAATGAAAATATTTAAACCCAAATGGGCAGAACCAAGAATAGTTTCAATGAATTTGTAGAACCTTTAAAGGTTTTTAAAAAATGAATATTGGCACACATTTTCTTCTTAACCAATTAAATGATAAATAAAATATTGGCATGGTAGATAATGTTATATATTGTTGTTGTTGTTGTTTTTTTTTGTTTTTTTAAATGTGACATTTGAGTATGAGTTTTATTGGTTTTGTGGACAATCACGTGACTTAAAAAGTTTTGATTTATGAAAAATAAAAATTTAAATTTAAATTTTAAAAAAAAATAATAATTTAGATTATATGAGCCTTCATAAATAAAGGCAAAAATTATGATTGATAAGGGTTCAAGCCACACCAAATTCATTGATGACTTTATTTATATTATTGGATTAGTTGATAGAGGTTTAACATATACTCCATTGGTTATAGCCACTATAATACTCTTCATCAAAATCATGGGTTTTGTTTTACCATGTCTATCCTAATTAAATTTAGTGACAAAATTTACCATTAAGTTGGAAACAGTATAAAAAGGAATAAATAGCGAAAAACAAGTTTTGAAAATAGGGATTTTGCATCAGGAAAATTTGAATCAGAAATCAGATTTGATATAACTGGGTGCCTTTGGAAAAGAACTAAATTTTGATTAGAAATTTAGTAATTTTGTTGCAGCACGCATAAGATGTGCAGATTTATAGTGTCAATCTTTTAAATTATATTTATTGTATTAATATGTTTACATTTTGAATTATTGTAAGAGTTGCAGATCAATCACACACACACATAAAGTTATATTCAATATTATTATTTTTTTAATAATTTTTGATATATGAAGCATATTAATTTGTAAACTTTTTATTATGTCAATGAAATGTATAAGTTCATTTTAATATTATTTCATATCCACTTCGATGTGGTCTTTTGGTAGTGCCATATATTTTAATTTAATTTTATATAAATAGGGAGAAAACTAAATAAAAATGATTAACAATAAATCAAAGGAAAAAAAATATGAGTAGGAATTTATATGAGAGTTTATGAAAAATGAGGTAACTTATTTCTTTTAGTGAAAATAATTTTCTCTTATATGGACATGCATTTAAATATATTTTATTAATTAAAAATTATAAAACTAAGTTTATGTTATATAAATAAAATTAAAAATACATGTTTAATGTTAATTTTTATTTTAAAATAAAATTTTAAGAACAAATAAATAATTTAAGAACTATTTAGATCTATATAAATATAAGGATTTGATTGTGAAGTATAAAATTTACAAAATCAAAAATAATCTATAAATAATAATTTGACAAAATGTATGCAAAATTAGCTTGGTGATTTATTGTTGACATTGTAGAATAATTTTTATTAAAAAATGATTTTAAGACTCATGATCTGTGTTGCAACTTAAATCAAAAATTCAAATTATAATTGTACAAGGTTGCTCTATAAGGATAGGGCTATAATTTGAAAAAAAAAAAATGTATGCAAACTAGCTTGGTGATTTATTGTTGACAGTGAAAGATAATTTTTATTGAAATTTGATTTTAAAACTCATGATCTATGTTGCAATCAAAAGAAGAAATTCAAAATATTATGGGGCAAGGGCCCACTATAAGGATAAGTTTGCATTTTAGCTTTATCTATTGACTTCATCTACATGCAGGTTCAATGTGTGATTAGTTTTTTGATATGGGTGTGTGTGTTTATCTTTCAGGGTTTATTATATGTTTATGTGTCATGATTTATTGTAAGGAATAATTAAGAAAAAATGGTAGCTCCTGTAAATAAAAATATTAGAGATTAAATGTCAAAGTATGGGAATAGGCTTAGGTAAATATCTAAGATATCTTTAGAAAATCCCTCTTAATTTGAGTGCTACTTACATAGCCCAAAATGGCCTCAAAGTGATGTAGTTTTTGATCCTAGAGTGAAAATGGATCTTAACTTTGATATAAGAATACAAATAGATATATTGTATTAAATGATGGACAATGAGTTCCCTTGAGTTCATATATAAATACTTGGTATATTAATAATAGAATGCTTCAGAATTTGAATTGAAAAAAATAGTACTCATTCGCTTAATGCATAGTAGAATTTTCAAGTCAGTGCTACATATTATTTGACAAGCATTGATGTGCTTATATGGATTAACATTTCAAATGTTTTCATTAATTAATATTAGTAAAATTGTGAGATAGCTAATATGCAACATATCAAATTGAAAAAAATATCATTATAATCTAGTGGATAAGGATGGACAAGTGGACAAGGTCACAATGTGACCATGTTTGACCTAGTGTACTTTATTCTAAAAATGATAAATACTATTATAACTGATATGATAAGAATCGGTAAGTAAAATAGGGACTTTTGAATGTTTTTTTTTAAATGTAGTTCTAAGACAATGAATAGAAGAGTGAATGCTTCAATAAAGATTGAAAGTTAATAGAATGATTAATAGACCAAGTAAAGTTAAGAATGTTAATAGTAAAAATTATCAAGCACTTACTTATTAATTTTGAGTGGTTACATATTCTCTCACTTTATTGTAGTGATGCAATGAATTAAAAGTAATATAATAAAGGAAATTTGGACCTATGTGTGTATACACACGTGTTTTATTTTGAAGTTTTATTTTTTTAGATACCTCAATTAAAAACCTACAAAAATACCTTAAAATTTAATTAATACTTATATTTGAATGTATTAAAAATGTTTAAATTTATATTTTGAAAAGAGAGCAAAGAAAGTATACATCTAAAAGAATATGAAAGACAAATTCTCTATAATTTGATATTGGAGAAATATTCATGCCCCATTGTCAAGAATTTCAAGAAAAGTTAACTCATGGAAAATTGAGAATGGTCAATCTAAATTTTAAAAATAGTCAAAGCCCTTGAGATTGAAATATTCTATGTTCTAACTCTCTGAATATGTAGATTAAATTGTATAATAATTGAAAGGTGGAACCATATAATGTGGTTTGTTGTAATATAACAACTATAACCATAAATGTTGAGTGTCATTAGACTCTAATGTGGCCCATTTGTAACATTAATATGAACCATGTCATTGCAGACATATCTGAATTATATATATATATATATATATATATATATATATATATATATATATATATATATATATATATTTCCATGTAGAAACATGAACATGAATGAATATATATGTATTTGTATTGAATTTATATTGAATTTCAATTAAATTTATATAGTTTAAAATTTGTAACTTATAACTGTTATTCACATGTCTAAGTCTATGCATTGATTCTATGTGAATATGTATTAAATTAACTATAAGAATGAGTGCACAAGCATGTCACATGTTCTCTTAATCTAAAAAGATCTAATCATATGCTGTCATAAAATAGTATAATATCATAAATAAACAAAAAAAATACTTGTAATGCTTGAATTATAAAGATAATCTCATTGTGATGCCCTCCCTTCTGAGATGAGGGATGTAACCTACAAATCACATATATAAAATAATATATATGTGAAATACATAATCATGTAGTAACACTTCAAACATTTGAATTAGATTGCATCATAGTATTTAATATAATATTGGTTTGTAAACCAAAACATGTGTTATATGGATATATCTTTGAAGCACATAAACATGTGCATGACATGGATCATGGTACCCAATTAAGAGTGTGATATGAATCATGGCATCATGTTAAAATATTATAAAAATTAAATAAATATCATACAATGTCACGTAATTTGCATATAATGTCACACATAAGGCCTAAAGGCCACATACAAAGAAAATGTTAATGCCACATAAACATAGGATGCCAAGCACCACACTCAAATGAGATGTTGATGCCTTTAATAAAGAATAGGCATGTATTATACACATAAGTTCAAGAGCCAAAAATAATAAGTAATAAAGTCTTAACGTATCATGTGGTAAAGTAATCATTTTGCAAAAAAAAACATAAATAAAAGGACACTAAATCACATCAGTCATATGTTTCAATGTCATTTTTAACAAATAACATTTTCATGTAATATAGTGTAATGTAAGTGATTAATAAAACATGTATATGATATGTAGCTCAACATGGTATATATGTTATAAATACATAAAATATGTTGAAGTGTTTAAGGATAATGAAGAGATGCCCCCAATTTGTAAGACTATTGGGTAATAAGGGAATCTTGGCATCAAAAAACCATGTGAAAGTATACTTTGTATCACATTCACATACCTCGTAAAAAATATTTTGTATTGGAAATCAAAATATCTTATATAATTAAACTGAAAAAATAGAATATACAAATAAGTAATTTAGCAACATTTGAAAATGCTTATAGGTTATATCTTATATAATTGAACTGAAAAAAATGGGATATACAAATAAGTAATTTAGCAACATTTGAAAATGCTTGTAGGTTTTGATTTTAAACTTTTTAAGACACACACACATATGATTTCTTTTAACTTTTGAAATATTCAAGTGTTTTTTTAATATTTTACATTTTAAAATTTTGAAAAGTGTTAAGAAGCAAGGCATTGAGAATAGAATAAGTGGAAGGTATTCAAATAATAATGAATAAGTTACTCAAGTAAATGTATGTGTAAATGAGTCATAACAATGTAGAAAAAATGTTGAATATACATAAAATTGTACATGTTCCTCAATGAACAAGATATAATATGTGATCATGTAAAATTAGACAAATGTGATTTTGTTGGTGCAATAGAAGTTATAAAATGATGTATATTCAATAATCAGCAAGTCAAATGAACAAGATATAATATGTGCTCATGTAAAATTAGACAAATGTGATCTTGTTGGTGCAATAAAAGTTATAAAATGATATATATTAAATAATCAGCAAGGTAATTGAGCATTTGAAATCAATGTAGGATAATTATTTTAGATTATTAAAATCAATTTGAAAATGTAAGAAAACATGTGGCTAGAGTGAATATAATTCTCTGGGCTAGAAAAATGTGTGGATAATGGATACAATAATTATAATTCATATAAAATAAAATAAGCTATGGTATTAAATATGTAATTATAAGCCATATATCTCATCAATGAGATGGATATATAGGTTATGTATCATCAAGATCATAACAATCTTATACACAACTAAGATCATAGTCATTAATGTAATCTTCATCATATGAGAAAATTAACTTCTTGTGTTGTGATTTAAATTGTAATATGTCATTTTTATCATCTTTTACATGTGTATGAGAAATTCATTGTGCCATATATCAAAGTTGTGTTTTTCAAATTTATGGTGCTTTTGACTATATGCATCATTATTATGATCTTTCATGTCATGTTGAATTAAAGAAGATTCATGTGTTATTGTTTGAATAGTAGGAAGAGAAGTAATTTGTTCTTTGAATTTATAATTTTAATATATGCATGAAATGAATATAACACTTGATTTTTTAGTAACCATATTTGTATCATTAGACTTTGTAAGAATATTTTTATTTGGAAACACCTTCATGAGGAAATTTTTCAAAAATGTGTATTCTCGTTTATATTTAATTTTTTCTTCCAAATTTTATTTCGGTAACTATTGTTTTGGTAATATTTCATCTTTTTTTTTTTGTTATAATCTTATTTTCTATTAAAAAAAAATTTGAATCTTTTCTTGTTTTAATTTGTTTTTGTATCTATATTTTCTCTTTGTTGTCTTTTGGTTTTTTAAGAGATGCAATATAAATGGTTCATTTAATTGATTTATTTTTATAAGATTACCACCATCAACAATAATTTGTATTATGTTGTTAAAATGTATAAAAATATATTTATGAAACCCATGTAGTCTATTATAAGAACTATATAATTTTTACTTTCTTAGACAAGCATAAATAGTAACATAAACAACTTGTAATCTTATTCACTTTTTATATATATTTTGAAGAATTATGTGTGAAGGTATGTTGCTTATAAGACACATGATAGCTATATTATGATACATTATTAACACTACCATACATTGGATTCTCTATATTTGCCATTACTTTTAAATGAAATTATCTTTGAATTGAAATATGAATTTTGCTTTTGTAACTCTTCTATATATTTTCTCATATTGATGATTTTTATTTGAATGATTGGAAATGAATTCTATTAAAATATAATAAAATAATTTTAAACTTGACTTATGACTATTAGAATGCAACATACATTGAATTGGAAAAAATATTGCTCTTTTGCTCAATGTGGAGTAGAGTTTTCAAGTAATTTCTAGAAATGCTTTGAGAGGTCTTGATGTGCTTATATAAAGGGAAATTTTTAATATTTCAACTAAAAAACCTTGCTAAAATTATGTTAGGGGTAAAATGCAATGTTTTTAATTCAAAAAACTACTACTGCAGTGTGGTGGACAAGGCCATGATACAACCTTATCCAACCTAGTGTACTCTTATCCCAAAAGGATAGAGATTGTTTGAACTAGCCTTACAAGAATATGTAATAAAAATAGATATGTCTAATTGATGTGTAAACATTGTTAAACATTTAATAATTAATATTAAGTGTCTAAAACACACAAAAAAATAAAATAATACGTACATATAAATGAAATGATTAAACTTGTAAAATTGGTTGAAACTGCTTTTAAGTCTTTCTAGACTGTGCAATCAATACTCAATACTTGCGTTATTTTCAACGATCCTTTTCATTATTTCCATTAAATAGTAAAAAAATTTCATCACTATTATTCTTATTGTGAATCAATGTTTTAGTAATGCTTCTCCACCCAACCATATAGTAATGATCAATAGGGATATTTTCCATTTCTATTTAAGTTTTTACTTGATTTTTTTATAACTACTTATGTTGAATTCCAATTTAATCACCTATGTTTTTAAGTGTCTTCTTAACTTCCCCATAAAATAATATTATTATAGAAAAGAGAAATTAATCTTTGTTCATAGTTAAAATATATCCAATATAAATGGGTTAACTTATGATTGGCAATGTACCCAATAAATTTTTTTAAGAATTTTTTTTTTAAAAAAAAATTTCTCACAAGTTTTATCTTTCCACGCATCATTATAATCATTAAATTAAATAAATATATTTATTATCTATTTTAAACTTATTCAATTATCAATGGAAATTATAAAGTACATGAGGGTTTATATTCATTATTTAATTGAAAAATAAGGTCATGAAATTTTTCAATATTATTTAATATATTTGATTTATGTGTATTTTAAAATTCTAAAACATTAACCTCACCATGGAAAAATAAACTTTTATTACAAAAAAAAACCTATAATTTTAACGGGGGTTGTGGAGAGGGGGCGGAAGGCCAGCTGTGGAAAAGAATAAATGGTATCACAATTTATATTTTTCCAAATCATATAACTACATATTTAATAGAAAAAATGGCATAAAAAATAAATGAATAGTAAAAATATCTTTTCAACCATTCATCTTCTTCACATTTACAAGATATTCTCTTGTTTTTTTTTCTCTTTCCATTTCCACTTTTTCCCTTTACATTATTCTGTTTTTTTCTATCTAATGTTGGAAAATCGTGAGAACAATCCTATTGATCTAAGATATTGTTACAACCATGATAAATTCAGAAACAATTAACATTTACTTTTTAAAATTATGTCGTCATTTTTATCCTACCCTTCTCTAACCCCGAAAAGTGTAATAGTTAATTTAACGTGCTAATTTTATTTTAAATTTGCATAAAGTTTGATATATAGTGTAGTTTACCACAACCAAATATGCAATTGGGTGAAGTTACATCAGTATTTCGTATCGCACATTATCGTTAGCAATGATTTATTTTAGATTGTTTTGAATTCAAACATTATACTTCAATTTTATAAGATAATAAATAAATGAAAAAATTTGAATTGATTCAAGGAATTTGTTTTGCCTTCAATTACATTCATGATGACCGAACTTAGCATTGAATTTCATTATTTTTTTACTTTATTTTGTGTGATTCGAATAGGTTAGCCCCAATTTCCCTTTTGATCCAATTGAGTACCAAGTTGGGTTTAATTGTTCAATGCATAAAAACATGAGTTTATTTATTTGCAATTGCGTGCTCAATTTGATTTTATTAGTCTTCTAGCTTAAATTATATGTATAGTTAGGATTGATTACCTGTTTGGCGTAAATTCTGCCCAAATAAGTATTATTACTTTTCTGGACCTGTTTATATGATGAATTAGGTTTGATTACTCGGTTGCATTTTTAGGTAACTTTGAATACTCATTTCGCCTCAAGTGCATGCATAGGTGGGTTTGACTATTTTTATGTCCCCAATTTCATGCACAATTGGTTTTGATTGCTTCTCTAACACAAATGACATGTTTGATTACTATTTTTCCTCCAATTGGATGGCTAAAGAGCTTTGATTAATTGTTTGGCCCCATTTGCACGTTTAAATGGGATATTTATTCATTTAATGCCATTTTCATTTTTACATGGGATTGATTCACTGTATAGCTCAAAATCATATTTAAATTGGTTTGATTTATTATTTGGCCCCAGTTACATTCATAGTTAAGTTACACTTAACACTAATTTCATGTTCATATGGGTTTATTTAGTCATATAACGTTAATTATTTGCCCAATTGAGTTTGATTATTGTTTTAATTCCAATTATAACCTTTTCAGACCCATTTGCATGCTCATATTGAAGAGAAAATAGGGGATAAAATAATATAAGAATATATATACTTATGGAATATTTAATCTAAAAATATAATAGGAGAAATGGCATAAACAAAATATTATGTAATGCACAAAAATTTTATGTGAAAACTTTTACGGAAAAAACTAAAAAAAGTAACTTTATTTCTTATTATATTAATTCAAAATTTTTACAATGCATTAATGTATTTTATAATTATTCTTTACCTTAATGGATGTGTAAATATATTTAAGCATAACAATAAGATACCATAATAATAGTATTAAAAACCATTGGTACGAAAACCATGATCTATTTAAAATACAGGCCGATACAAGGATAATATCCCAACCTCATTAGGTCATCGCCATTCCATGTGTATAATATAAATGAGTGTAAAACATTAAATTATACAACTCATTTAAAATAAAAATGGGTTTGATTACTCCATTGACACCATTTTCATGGCTAAATTGGGTTGATTACTTATTTGGCTGAAATAACATGATTACATGGGTTCTATTACTTGTTTAGATTGAATTGGATGCCAAAATGAGTATGACTACTTATATCACCCATTCACATGTCAAAATGGGTTTGATTACTTGTTTGCCCCAAATGGCATCCTATTTGTGTTTGATACTTATTTAGCATTATTTGTATGTATAATTCGATTTGATTACAAATATTTGATTATTTACCTGCACCAATTGAATACTCTATTGGGTTTCATTACTCGATTAACCTGAATTTCATACCTAAATATATTTGATTAATTATTTATCCCTAATTACATATATAATTAAATTTTATTACTTATATTATTTCATTTTCATACTTAAATGAGTTTGATTATATTTATGGACCAATTTACATGAAATGATATGTTTGATTAGTCATTTATCCCAATTTTCATACCCATATGAGTTTGATTACTTATTTTTCACCATTTTTTTACATATAAGTATGATTACTCATCTAACCCCATTTTCATGACCAAATGTGTTTAATTTTCCATCTCACCCAAAATGCATGCATAAATAGATTATGTTGCACTTCTCACTCTAATTATTCCTTGTCTGACACCATTTACTTTCCCAAATGTGTTTCATTACTTCTCAAGTCATAGTTAGATGCCCAATTCTGTTTGATTATCTATCTAGCCCCAATTTCATGTGCAATTGAGTATGATTACTCTTTTGGCCTTAATTACATGTCAACTAGGTTTTTGTTACTTGTTTGGCCCTATTTTCATGTCTTGATTGGTTTTATTACACTTTTAGCCCCATTGTGAAACTAATATGGATTTGATTACTAATATATCCCTATATTTTGTGTCTAAAGAGGTTCAATTGCTCTTTTAGCAAAATTTTCATGACTGGATAGA
Organism: Torreya grandis; assembly: GCA_037957365.1. NCBI lineage: Eukaryota > Viridiplantae > Streptophyta > Pinopsida > Cupressales > Taxaceae > Torreya > Torreya grandis. The sequence continues at coordinate 2,799,089 of JARHVA010001842.1, forward strand.
TTTGACTATATGTCTTGGACTAATTTCTTTCCTAATTGGGTTTAATTACCCATGATGCTCAAATTTCAGTCCTTGATGTGTTTTCTTTTTTGTTTACAATTAATATCATTCTCATACGTATTTTTTTATTTGTATAGACACTTCTTTTTATTGTAATATGGGTTTTGTTGCTTATTTGGAGTCATTTACATTTTCAAGTAAGTTTTATTACTCATTTAGCTTCATTTAAAGTTGCATACGAAAATTTGAACTTATCCAACACCAATTACATGCCTAACTAATTTTGATTATTCATTTGGTCCAAATTAATTAAATATTGCATGTAATGCAAGGTCTAACACTTCAAGTACCTAAATAATTTAATTTTTTGAGTTACTTATCATCTGAATCTTATAGACACACTAAACACACATGATGCAAAAAAAACCATATATCTAGTATGTAATACATAATTTATTCTCATGAACTCACATGAAGAATTGTGAATCAAAATATTTATTTTGAATTTTAATCCATCAATTGAGTACTACACCTATTTATTACAAGGTATTGCACACTTGTATCAAATAATGTAGAATTATTGATTATTATTTAACCTTAAGTGTCATGTCATCCTTGTAGATTGACCAACCTGACATTTAATTTAAAAGTACATATGTCAAGTACATAATAAATTAGCTAGTTCCATATTTCATATAGATAATTTTGAATGACAACATATAGTGTGATTCTTGATCCATTAATCTACACCTATTTTACGGTATAGCACTTCTTGTATATCCAACTATGCAAACTTAGTTGAGATTATTTTATAGTTAATCATCATGTTAGACATATTGATCACACATCTAATTTAAACAACCTCAAATCTAGTGCATAACTAATAAGTCAATCTCATATATTCTTATAGATAATTTCAAATGACAAGATATATTTTGAGACTTAGTTGATTAATTGAGTAATTCACCTAGTGTATGGTATAACATTTTGTACATTATCCTATCTAGACTTGTTTGAGTTCATACTCATTTAGCCCTAGTTTGGGGTGATCGGAAACTCATAAAAAGACTTCTTGAGAGGCCATGGAAAGATTCATAGGCTTTGCTAGGAAATTGACAAAGTAGAGTCATTTATGTCTGCCTTCTAACTGACATCTATGTAATTGTCATCTATAATCCATTGTATATTATTTCCATCTATGTGATTTTTTTTACACTATAATTAATGCTGAGAAATCCTACTACAATAGATATACACAAAATAGATGCTTAGTTGCACAAAAATAAGGTGAATAACTGAAGGAGAATGTATTCGATTAATAAATACTGACCTGGTTGAGCAATGGTAGACTATATGCCACAAGATAACAAGAATCACTATCGGTATAAATTTAATGGAACTAATAACTACCATTATTGTGTTTCAAGCTTTTCAAGATCCTTTTCAAGATATGCAGTTCACATCTATTTTATCACCTATTTTTAGAATTTAAAGTAACCAAGTTTTTTTCTAATTATTGGGTAATAGAGATGAGAAAAATATGTAGGGTAAAATTTCTTGTTGGATAGGAATAATTCTTTAGGTCTTACTGGATCCCATACAAACTAGATGCAGAACTACAACAAATACTAGAGATGTTGAATGGTAATAGGAAAATCAAAAAACCCATAGTGATCTATTTTAAAACATAGACTTTATTGAAAAAATGGCAAATGCCTTCAAACTTTACATAAAGATAATACTATTCTAGATTTAGTGTTTAGACATTATATCCCCTAGTTCTATCTTGTTTTAATAATTACAAACCATGGGATTATATAAGGTGAGCTTAGCCAGCATGCACTAGCCATTGGCATGCTTGTGTCAGTTGGCAGTCTTTATCATTCATCATCAACTTGTCAAAAGTTGGGCCCACACTATCTTCAAAACTATAAAGGGTTGTAGTGACTTTAACCTGCACATTCACTACCAATGTTTTATTTGACCACAACTTACCAATCCTACCATGTTTAACATCAATGCACCCACCAAGCATGATCACCACTACTTGTGACCATCATCATCATCTCCACTAACCACCAAGACACTGATACTGTGAACCCTAACTACATAGGTGTCACTCATCTTGCCACATGGTACTAACCTAGATGGCATACAAATGATTTAATGGTAAACCGTGAATATCATACCTTAGTATCATTAGTCATGAACCTCTTATGGCCCTACTATTATCAAAGTAAAGCCTAAAGGCCAAACAGATGTCATTTTCCATTTTATCACTACTAGATTCAAAGTGGAGGGAGATATCTCAAGCACAGGGAGTAAGAAGAAGGTCAGAAACATGTAGGTTTTATCCTATATTTTAAACTAGTCCATTCTGTTAGGTTTTAAAATTTGAGAAAAGATGAACATTTTGATAAAAATTGATAAACTAGTCAACAATCTGTTTGAACAAGTCCACTCTACCAGGTTTTATCATATTTATAGAGTCATTCATATTTGTGATCATAGTAGAATTAGGGATGCATAAAATGTGCATATGTTTGAAGGTTAAGCTCAGTGCATTAACAATTCATATGGTCCATTTTTTGGGTTAAATGCATATATAACCCTATACAAGGAATTTGACCAATAACCCCATCAAATCCATAGCCTCTATTTTGAGAAGGGCAAGTGGACATTGACTATTAGCGGCCAAGGAATAGGTTGAAAAAGGAAAGAAATAAAAGAGTTTTTAAAAAAAGTGAAAAAATTGAATCCATAACTTATTAATAAAGACAAAATCCAAAACATATGAAGCAAGACTAGATATGAGGAAAAAAGGAAAACGCTTCACATAATCACATTCATAGTGTGTTCATAAGCCTCTTTTACATGAAGGTGCATGAGAGCATAAATTATTCAAATGAAATACAAAGAAAAGTAGTGAATATATTAATAAATCCTTTAAAAAGACACCTGTCTTTAGTTTACCTATACCTACTATTTCTCAGGACCTATTTATCCTCATTGGAGGCCCACTATACATAAGGCTAGTCTTGACTAGGATTTTCTCTTTGTTAATAAGTGATTTTATACATAAGGACAAGCTCTCATGTGCAGTGTCATATGCACTAGGAATTTGGCAAACAAAGCTCTAGAATAGGGTAGCATAGGGTGTATAAGACCCTCTATAGTATTTTCCAAGATTTAACATCTTGAGCTCTATTTTTTATTCATGTGTTTCTATCCATCATTTGATGTGTAGTTCAGCTTGAAAGTGCCTAAATGTATTCTATTCTAGTTTACGATGTGTGTCAATAGATGAAGCTTCATAATTATTTGTGATGGGGTCATCATGTATGTGTGCTCTTAAGTACACTAAAAAGGTTACTCTTATAATATTTCATGTGTTTATGTAGACTTTCACTTTGTCAGAGTGTGTGAATCCATGTTTACTATACTCCCATTATACTATATAGTGTCTACTTATTGTTGTTGACTTCATTCCAAATGTTTACTAAGATTATTAAATATTCCCATCAACCTCTTTGATAGAAGATACAACTAAAATTATTTATTTTGCATACAATCTCCATGGACTTGATATTCTAGGCTTCAAAAATATTATTGCTAACCTTTAAAATTTACAACAAGCAGGTTTTTATTTTTTTTTAAATTTCAAAATTTAATGTATCCATTACATTTTCTCTATCTCATCTACTACATACAAATTTTTGATTAGCTTATCCTTGAATGGCCACATGAGGCGTTGCCATATTATATAGATTTTTTCTAAATGAATCGGTATGTTATGTTTTTATAGTGTGAAAAGAAAGTCTCTACTTTTGAATGTTACACTATCTAGACAAAATGTAATGCCTTCTCTTATGTATATTTCCTTGTTGGAGGCTTGTAATATATACTTTCAATATAAGGTGTCAATTTCATGAACAATGGTTGCCCTAATTATCCCATGACTACTATGTTACATTGACAAGTACTTGTATTATCCTGCCCACCAACACGCCATTGTACTTTCATGGTGACCTTTACTATGATTTATTTAAATAGTTAACAGGTAAGGGTTAGTGTTTTAAAGCATATTCTTAACTTGTTTTAATGCAAGTTGTTGTTTCTCAGAAACTAATACTATGAATGTTAACTGCCCCATATTTAAGATGGATGAGTGGGAATTAGATTATTACCTCAAAAAAATTTATGCTGAGACCGAACAAATGGTATGCATTTTTAGTTACTATACTCGAAGGTAAATTTGAGTTGTATTAATTATTTGTTGATGTTAATTTACTGGGAAATGCATTGTGTTAGGAAAAATAAGTCAGTTGGAATTCCTCATTACATAAAAGGGATTAGTTTAGACATTCCCCTTGCCCCTTCAAAGATTGAATAAGAAAGTTATATAGAGCATCAACTATTGGGGATGGCATTCCCACTATTTTGAGACAACCATCCCCTACATGAAAATAAACAGGAGTGAAATCCCAGTGTGAGATCATTTTTTTACCAAATAAAGATGCATACAAGGGGATAACATAAGTAATTTTATTGATGTTCTATGTATTTTCATAACTTGATTCAATATTCTTACTGCATATGTAAAATGGTCAATATTTGTGAACTTTACATCCATATTTTGATTTGCTACATCTTTTTTTAATACTACAAGAGGAGGGGTGGAGAAAATTAATGGTGAAGAGGGTGTCCCTAAATTTCCCAATGACTAACTCTCAGGTTATGTATGGGAACCTTTAGATTCCCTTAATGTTTGATTTCTCCTAATGTAAAATAATGTTTCTTTCTTCCCTCTTGCAATAATCAAAATTAGAATACTTTTGACACACCATATGTTTTTCTATCTAGTTTTTGTTTTGTGTTTATGTTGGAAGGGATGGAGTGGAGCCACATGGATGTGGGTGATAGTCACCTACATAATGACTTCATCCCTATTAATGTGTGTATTTGTTTTACTCTCTCTTTAATTTTCCATGATCATGCTTGTTTGTTGTTCCATATATGTTTGGAGTCGTGTGTGTGTGTGTGTGTGTGTGTGTGTGTGTGTGTGTGTGTGTGTGTGTGTGTGTGTGTGTGTGTGTGTGTGTGTGTGTTGACCTATGTGGTAGGAGGAAGTGGTGTCAATTCACCTTGAAAACAACAATGATGAGGATGTTGATGGTGACTAGCTTCTAGATGCTTCACAATATGAAAAGGAGGAAGAACTGAATGTTGTAAGATCATTTGATTATCTTTGATGATATTTTCTTTTATTTATTTATATATTTATTTATTTATTATTTTAACATTTTATTGTGTTTGATGATGTTATATTTTGTTTATTGATTTATGAATTTTAACCTCACAGGTCTTCTTTGTCGAATGACAGTATGTAGACAAGTATAAAATAGAGGATTGGGGAATTATGAGGTGGAATGTGCACCTTTGCTTGTTGAGTCCATGTGTTACATGTATAGTTAATGGTGGCCATCCCTTTTGGTCATGAGATATACTAAACACTCATTTTCATAAGATTCAAGGTCAACAACCTGTTCTATGGATGCCCCTGGGGCATGCTAGAAGTGGGAAATGTAATTTAAAGGGAAGACAAATAATGAAAAGACAAATATAAAGGAGGCCAATATAGTGACTCTTCAAAAACTATAGCATCAATAAGAGAGACAGGATGGAAAGATCATGGTTGGCTAGGAAGAATGTCTCTGAGTTATGTTATCTCAACTAAATAGCCTTGAAGTCTATCATTTACATGATGGGTGCATATGATGCAAGTGAAAACTTGGCATGGAGAAGGGAAGCCTACATTTAATGAAGAGAATATCATCAACAACTGAAGTGAGAAAGATAACAGGTTGAGCAGTGGCATGGTGCATGTAATAATGGACCTTAGGTTAAATGCATTTTGTTCAATGGTTTTCATAAAGTTAAAGTTAAATTAAATTCAGCTTACTCAATATTAACATTGACATTTCTTCATAAATCACCATTTTGATTATAGAGGGACAACCCTCAAGCCCATTCTAGTGATGATGATCACAATTCCTTTGACATAAATGCATTTATGGAATGGTAGATATGTTTTTCGGGGGCTGGTGTAAAAAAAGAAAGTGCACATGATAGGTTGCCTCACTATTTGTTATAGTACTTCTTATGATGACTACGTATTATATACACTCTTATATATTCCATTACCTTTCTTTCAACCCTACCATTAGATATTTTGATAGTGTCGTATATTGTTATTGCATATAGACTTTTGTTAGAGATGAGTTAGCACAGTCAAAGGCATGGATGGACCATGTTTAAGATGTATGATAGTTACTTCGTATTTACCAAAACTAATGAGTTCATTCTTCATGCTAGAATTATATTCTTACTTTTTGTTGAGATTTTTAAACTACACATTTTCAAATGTAGGTATCCAGGGTGACATATGCATATACGTGCATTCATGTGGTTGACCACTTCTACTTGTTTTTCCATTTTAAGTGGCCTAATGTATAGGCCATGAACATTTATATTACTATACATCTACTTCCTTGGATAATATTATTTATATACATGCATTATGGAATAATATGTATGATATTGGTCAAACATATTATTTGGATAGGAGATTTAAATATAAGTGTTTCATTTTTGGTTTGTGTTCAATATGTATTTTTTTAATTTATGTATGACTTAAATAATGGTTTGGTGGTTAATTTGCATTTATCGATGTATTGCACAATGATGCATGGTTGAATGATGTAATGTTTTTCACATGTACTAATAAAATATTTTTTATGTATATGATATTTGATGTTGTCAATAGGCAATCTATCATCTTCATATGTATATCTTATTCTCCTTTTATTATTTCACATGTTGGTGATAAATTGCACATGTTTTCATGCCTCTATGTCTCTATGAAATTAACTGTGGTGGGAAGGAGTGTAATGTATGATTATTGTGTATGTCATGTATCTCTAACATTCCTCTATCTAATACCATATGTTTGTTTGTTTAGGCAATCAACACAACAACTATTGATGTCTATGGGCTATGGTTCAAGGTAGGGGAGGAGGGGTGAGAATGAATGGGGAAATAGTCAAATACATTAGAATGACCATGGCACAGGTAAAGAATGATGGTATTATCTATTGATTTTTGGTGTTTCAAATTAATTTGTAAATTCATCATTATCCATTATAACATGCACTAATTTCCATTCACTTTCTCACTTTTCTCATTTGTCAATAGTGGGATAATATAATGATTTCATTATTTTCATTTAAATTAGAAAACTATATGTGTGTAAGTAAATTTTTGTAATATAAAAAAAATTGGATGTTCTTAGCTTTTGAATATTCTAATGGACCCTCATTTATGAATAATGTTTTTTTGGCCTATCAATGCTAAAAATATTGAATTCTATCATTTACTTTCACATGTACCGATGAAGTCTCGAATCTAGAATAGAATGTGGCTTCCCAATTGCCTGAGGACATGGAAGAACTTCTCATAAGGATGAGATCCCAGAATAGAATGGGCTTAGAACAACATCTTGGTTTGAAACTATTACTAGAGGTTGTAAAAGAAAAATCACTCAATAGGGAAAACTGGTTTTTGTTTGAGCTTTTTGATAGTGCAAGTGTAAAGGTTATGAAGTTATAAACTATGCTAGCTGAGAAGACTAGAGAGGTCGATAAATTTCACCCTCCACTTCTCACATTGAGGAATGGGAAGATGGACTTTGAAATAAATCTTGTCAATCTATAATATTCCCATGTATACACAAAATCACTCTATGATGCAAGGGTGGAGACTATGTGGGCCATGCAATTAAATCATGAAGAAAAAGTTTCCATACATGAACACTAACTACAAATTTTGAAGGCATAATTCAATATCTTATTCTCACAATCCAATGGGATGTCTCCAAATAGACATGGTATTCCATACACAAACAATGTTAATAAGTATTTGTAATTACTTATGTGTCTAGTATTCCATGTATGCTTATGACTTTGGATGGAAATCAATTGAAACACATGCTTATTTATATTTTAATCTATAAAATCAATGTTTTTTTGCTATCATTTTCTTATGTGATCTTGTTTATTTAAGTTATTTACAAATGAATGAATGAATGAGTAGTCTTTCAACCTTGTTGAAGTTATTTTAAACTTGGATCAGGGCTTATACTGTTAAAACTCTTACTACTCTATTTTTTTGAGAATACACAATGAGGATAGTCAATTAAGACACATTTAGTTTAATGCATGAACTGCATTTAAAGTTTGGAATAGTTTAAAAATTATCATAAGCCTCCATTAAAAGTGTCATAATGATTTAAAAAATGTTTCAAGCTTCATAAATAATAAAAAATTAAGCTCTCGATCTGAGTGTAACTTGATAAACCCTGTAATAGGGTTTGGAAACACAAAAAGAGTCATATCTTCATTTGTAATGTGTGAAAATATTCCAATATTTGGGAAGAGATGATATAAGGTGTTTAGTATCCATTCCAAGTATTACAAAGTAGTGAGAGGTCTAGTAAAATAATCCCAAGGTGACTATTTTCATAATTTTTTTAGGTACATGTTAAGAGACCTAGAAAAGTATGACAAATGGTTATTTAGTATCATAGTTTGACTTCAAATCACGTATAAATTTGTTTTCATGATATTTGATCATCATAAAATGTTTTAATAATGATTTCTAAGTGATTGGAGTTTTTACAATGTCAAAGAAGTTAATTTACAAGTTGACTATGTAGAAGGTAAAATAGACGTAAAAGGGAATGTGAGGTGATTTTTTCATGATCTTCATGAATATAATGTATAAGTTGTAAGAATTACATATCTAAGAAAAAATAAGGTGAATAAGGGAATACAATCTATGAAATACACATAATTCTTATGTTTTCACCAAAATATGTATTAAAAGTTGACAAAATAATAAAATGAATATAAGAGGAACTCATTAACATAAATATGTATTCATAATGTCAATATCCCTGTATAGACTTACTTTCATACTTCTGCATTTTCATACACTGTCATGGAAATAGTGCTCGAGAGAATATACAAACACTCACTTTATGTAAGACAAGACAAAAACATATATAAAGGAACATTATAAAATCCTTTCAATCTAAGGAAATCCTTTGCTTCATTGATCAAAACATCAAACACTAATATAGACATATCGTAAAAGATTAGTAGATTCTAGATCAATATGGTTACATGCAAAACTAAAGGTAGAATTTCAATGATACATCAGAATTAGAACTTAAAGTAATATACAAATAAATATATACTCTATTTATCTATAAAATAAACATGTTCAAGTATAAATGATTACAAAACAAAAAATTATCTATCAATATTGAAAGATAATTCTATGTAATTGTACTATTCATTTTGGAAACCATCACTATCATATGATGGATCATAGTTACCATCATTGTCATAATCTAAAACATGTGTGAAAAAATACATTGGTTATATTATTGAAATATTTCACCCCATTTGGATGATATGAAAATCAATGTTGTGGGAGATTGTGTACCTCTTCCACAACATTACATATGGTTAGGTTGTATAAAGTATAGAATAATTAAATTGGTTATTTCAAATGTGGTAAATTTTTAAATGCACTCAGAATAAGAGTTTCAAACCAATGAATATATTCTTCACCTGATCTAGGTATACATACACATCTAGATCATTAGACACCTTTACTAGAAATAAATTCTCAATGAAGGGCCTCAAATAAATTAGAATGGTGCTTGGATTATCCCACACATCAGGAAAAATGACATCATCCTCTAGCCATTCATATGACCATTATATGTATAATGCAGTATTGGGCTTGTCTATGAATGCCACATACTCATTACTCACCATAAAAATATGGTAAGAAGTATATTCCATGTTGTAATCCATAAGAACATTGACCCATTACAATCCATCAGGATGGATGAAATTTGGAGTACATCCAAGCCCCCTCTAATTCATGGAAGCAACCACCACACATGATATTTGGTACATTGTTTGTCATTCCACATTTAGCTCCTCTAGTATATTTTCTTCTAAATGAATTTATGGAATTCCTCTCTTGTTTCCACAACACTTCCCATGTTTTATAATATTAATGCCACCTGCCACACAATTACAAAAATTATTTAATGATAATTTCCAAAAAAAAATTGCAAACTATAGTTAATTATTTTTCATTTAATAATTAACATAGATAAATGTTATGGGTAATCAGTGTAGAGATGGAATCCAAAGATAGTTAGATCAATTATTAGTCAAGAAAACTTAAGATAATGCATAAAAACATAATAGGCTAAGCCAACTCTTTTGACGGGGTTTGACATATGACAATTGAGAGATAATGAAAGAAAACACATACACAATACCTTCATAAGAGCATCCCATTGCCCAAATGTGGCACAAAACACAATTTTCCTTTGATTTAGTGCTCAAGTATTCATTAATAATGAAAGGTAAAGTTCCACCATCTTCTCTTGTATGCTAAAGAAACTAGGCTCATGATATGAAATCAAATTTATGCCTATGAATGAAGCTATCATATTACAAATTAAGCATCATAACACTACACAAAGAAAGGTTGTGGAGAGAATTGTGCATAACAAGTTTAAACAAATAAAGCATAAAAGTGGTGGTCTTCACCCTCCTATTTATAGATTTTTGAGATTGGTCTAAATAAACCATGATCATCCATCTTGAGATCAAGATGTGTGTCCATTAATTACTTTAATTGGTATAAATAATCCATAAATACCCTCATAAATATTTTGAAGGAAGTGGAATTAAAGAGGCATGGGAGGGCTTAAACCTGATATTTTTTGCATTTATGGATTATGGATGCTACCTAACAAATGATGTCATTTCATTTTGTAGATATTAAGAATCAATTTCCAACCAAAATATATTCAATAATTTCTATGGATTTTCCACTTAAGCTTTTGATTTGGATTAATTTGTCTAAGTGAGTTTAATCAATTTTTATACACTTCTTTGGAAATTGGTTGCACTTTAGTAATCAAACTTGTCAGAATATCTTATTACTAGGTCCTAATTTGAATGGAATGGAATTAGAAGATGAATTTAGTTATGTACAAACCAATATCCCATTAGGATGTTGTCAACATGAAATAACACATGCACATGTTGTGTGCCCTTGAATTAGAAAAATTTAGTAGTTTAGAGGACCAAATTATGTTTTCATCACTTTGACTCAAAATAATTTGGGAAATGTTAATAATCATATAAAATTCATTGTATCATTTATGGATACATTATCCTAAATTGACACTTGTATATGACAATATTGAACCATTTAGCGTGCTTAAGTGATTTTGGCTCAAACTGTGCATTTTCACAAATTTCAAGTAAGATTGACAATTTGAACACAATGGTGTTAGGAATTTGATGTCTAAGTTTTCCCCCTGTTTGAGAAGGTGTAGTGAGATATTTAGGTGAATCAATGTATTTTCAAGGAAAAGAGTTTTCAATAATAAATTAGAAAAAAATGACCCATGGTGCCCCCTTGAGAAGACATACAAGGATGAAAGAGAAAGTGAAATTAACCCATGGACGAGATTAAATACATAATAGATAATGCTTATACTCGCTTATTATCAATGATCAAAATATAATTAGAATATAATGGGTCCCAAGGATGGGGGAATGGGAAGGATATAATCCAAAAATATAGCGATACACTTTGAACACACTCAAAACTAGGTTGCAAGTTGGGTGCTTAGTAACTGATTGATCTTGAGAAACGTTGCACACTAAAATATTTCCAAAATGAGGGTAAAATTCCACAAAGGTTAGAATTAGAAGAGACAAGAGAGTGTTGCTCTAGAGAAAGGAAATAATAATGTACTCTAGTAGAATAGATTTGATTTCTTGATAAATAATTTTGCCCAGTAGGTATGATTTTGATCACTAATAATTAATTGATCCCCAGTTGTGATGACTTAGATTTTTGATTGGTTTAAATGTTATACCCAAATAGGGAAAATTGGAAAGCATATCTTAATGAGATAACCTAATTTATAGATCAAAGATGTGCAAGTGAAAATATAGATGTTAAGGTCTATCGATTGAAATATCCATAAATAACTAATCATATAAGGATGCACAAAGTGATGAAAGAGATGAACTAAAGAATAAAGGTGGCTAATATGACCTAAGATATGTGTATATCTGAGTTCTTCTTACATAGTCTAGATGGACCTCAAGCCAATGTAGTTCACCCAAAATTGGAAGAAAATGGAATGATGAATGATTAAAATAGAATTAAAACATACCATTGTTTGATTAGACTCATGATGTATGCCAAAAGATGCACAATATGCATAGAGTTTGGTGTGTAATCCATTGGTATCTAGTTTCATTTGTACACTTGAGAGTTCATCTTTGGAGCTGCATTAATTTTGAGATTTGGATCCAAAGCAATCAGTGCTTAATATAGGAAATGAAATTATGCATCATAATTATTAGTAACCTATAATGACCTTACATTTCAATTACGATGAGTTGGTTTAATTGTGAATATTTATAACTAAATATAATAATAAGAACTACCAATATAAGATTTATAACTACTTACATTTAAATAAAAACAAACAAAGATAAAGAAAAAGAAAACATAAATGAACATAACATAAAATTAAGATATGAACAATCAATATTTGAAGTAGGAATAAGAATGTACAAAAACAAAACAAAAACAACCTAATAAACAACATGAAATAAAGATATCAATAATCAAAATCTATGTGTAATATCAAGATGTACTTGGAAAAACAAAAGAAATAACAAGACCAAACAGGAAAACAAAAGACCACGAAGAAACAAGAAGAAATCAAAGAAAGAGAAAGGACTAAATGAAGAGGCAATAACTCACAACAAAACACCAATAAAAATTAAAAAAGCATACATAAACAAGAGTTAGTCATAATGTTAGTGTAGTTTCAAAATAATTGTTCAGGCACAGATAGTAGAGGTGTTACTTTATAAAATAACATAACAAGAACAAGGACACAAAGTTATCTCCAAGTGATAGGGAAACAACATAGAATAAATGGGGGAAAAAGAATAAAAGGGGGTGGCTGAGCTGACCAAGTTGACTCCATATATACAAGACAAGTGGATCCTACCTACATAGTTCCATGGATGCAAGGTCTAACATGAACTTTAAACCAAATGTAGTTCTCCTAAAAAATGGGATACAAGAAAAGTGATGACCAAAAAACATGATTAATGGTGTACAGGAAATAAATAAATTGGGCTTGCAAAATGGTGAGATTGTATAAATCAGAATGGTCTTGCAAAATATAAAGCACATACAAATCAAAATGACATTACAAAATGGAAAGCATGTGGGACGTGTAGAATAAAAAAAGTGTAACACAATGTTTTTTATTTATTTTATCGATCATTTTCTACTATTTTTCTATTTTTAGGATAAGTAACAAAAGTTAAATATTTACAAAATGTTGATGGAACTACCTAACTAAAGAGATACACATTCACAGGTAAGAGTTCAAACAATAACTAACATGTAGGCAATGGTCCATGCTCACAAATCAATGAGAGTGAGATCCTATGAAGGTAACAATGCCTAACAAACAATAGAAAAATATAAATAGAATAGTATGCAACATGATATAACTCTAAAGAACTATGCATTAGGAAAAAACCATGAGCTAATGTATCCATGTTCACTTGTTTGTAAAAAGAGGATACAAATAATCATCCCTATTGAAATTCCTTATAGAAATATCATTGAATGTGCTCAGAATGCCTATGAGTTATAGTCAAGATCATAATTGGTCAAGGTATAACAAATGTCTAGGTTACAACAACCTAGGATATGAAAAGAATGTGGTTCTCAAGAGAATAGTCCATAATTAATAGGTTCCAAAAGAGGATGGTCCAAGGTGGGATAAAATGAGTCAAGATAGAATATAAATGATCTAAAGTGACAATGGTCTAAATCTTCAACTATGCTAAGTTGTAAAAGAATATGGTTCTCATAATAATGGTCTACGTTAGGGAAAAATGAATATTGTCCAAGATAGGATGGTCTAGGATACAATAGTAGGATAAAATAACTTCAACACAAGTTTCCCTAAAGTAAGGAGTCTTATAGACAATAGTTCAAAAGTTGTCAAGCATAGAACCACTTGATATGTACAATGTTCATGGGCTCTATACTTTATTCACCACTTGGAGTAGCCAACTAGTATGCCCCTGATCTATAATTTACTATGATATCATAGGGTCTAAGCCAATTGGTTTAGAACTTACCCTTTTTCTTATGTTCAACATTTATGTTCTTCTGGTTCTCTTTCAAGATCAAATCACCAATCTCAAACTCTTGAGGTAGAATGTGCTTGTTTTAGCTTCTATGTAATTTATTCTCATATGATTGCAAGTTTCCTAGGGAAGCTTAAAGCTTCCCATCTAGGATATCTAGTTCTTGCAACCTATAGACTCTATAATCCTTGTCATCTTCATTATTTTCCAAAGATACTCGCAATGAAGACAGATTGATCTCCATTGGGATAATATCCTATGTGTTATAAACAAAGGAGTATGGAGTGGATTCTGTGGTGGTTTGAGGATGAGTAAAATAATCCCAAAAGGAAAGAAAAATTTGCAAGCACTAATTATGGCCAACATCATTAACAATCTTCTTAAGTATAGCAATAATGGTTTTATTCGATGCATCAGCTTATCTGTTGCCTTGCAGGATATATGTTGTGGATTTCCTATACTTGATTTTGAATTTGTACAAAGATCTTTAACATATCTGTTTATAAATGATCTTCTATTATCAGATATAATTCAAGATGGGATGCCTATCGATAAATGATATGGTAATGTATAAACTTGGAAATTTTCGTACTGGTGACACGAGTGAGAGGAATGACCTAAATCCAATTAGTAAAATACTCGATAATAGTTAGAATATGTTTACTACCATCTAAATATGTTGGGTTTATTTTCTTGATGAGATTTTTTCCCCATGTAAAAAATGACCATCGTGTAGTGATTAGCTATAGTGGAAAGGAAGGTGCGTGTATCAAATTTCCATGTTGATAACAAGGAACACACTTCCTCACATAATTGCATGCATACATCTCCATTTTTTACCAATAATAAATTTTTTTGAGGAGATTTTTAGCCAAGACTACACCTTCAGTGTGGGGCCCACACATTCCTTCACGAAGATCCTTAAGCGCTAGCTTGAATCCTCCTAAAGATAAACAACAAAGTAGTGTTCCATCATAGAATTTGTGATAAAGTGTGTTTATAATGAGGGTATAATGATCTATGTGGTGAAGGAATAATTTTTTATGATTGTTAGAAAGGTTAAGTGCAAGAACATGATCATGGAAATAGTTATAAAAATCTTGATACAAAGGTAGTTGAGGTGGCAGATTATGACCAACAATAGTGCATATCTTTTTAGAATATGGAAAGACATGAGTAGGCTATACAAAGTTCTCAATGAGAAATTGATACCCTTTAGCACTGCTATAAATTTGTGTCATAGACCTAATTATTTCCATTACATCGATAGATCTATTGTTGGCCCGTTGTACTTATCCAAACTATAGAGATTTAAATTGATATTTGAGATTATACATAATATACTTGTAAGGTACAAGCTTGTCATTTATAGTTTGATATTAATCTTTGGTTTTATTAATAATTAATTGGGAATCAAAATAGACCATTGAGTATCTGATATCCCACTACACTACAAGATAATGTCTTACAAAAAGTGTTTCATACTTAGAAATATTATTGGTATAATGAAAATTGATATGAAACACTTTAGGAATAAAACCCCCTTGGATTGTAATCAACAAAATTCTAGCTCTAGATCCTCAAAAAGTGAAGGAACCATCAAAACATATATTCCATTATTTTAGTTCAGGATACACTTATTCTACTATCATGATAATATTATCTGGAAAGTCAAATCTGAGTGGTTGAATATCTACAGTAGGAGCCTCTACAATTTGATCAATAATAACCTACCACCTGATAGCTTTCTGATCTTGATACTCAACATAGAACTAGCTTAAGAGCATGACCCATTTGTCTATATGTCATGTGATAGCTTCTTTGGATAATAAAGATTTGAGATGATCCACCATAGTAATAACAATGGTTTTATTGTTCAACATATAATGTCATAGATTTTGGGAATTGAACACCATAGCTAAACATGCATTATCAATATGCATATAATTGTGTTCATAATCCACCAGTGTGTGACTTAAATAATAAACTACATGATCTTTACTTTGATCATAATGTTGGGCCAAAATTAACCCTAATATATGTTTAGTTTCTAAAATGTAAATAAGCAATTATTTTCCAAGTGTTAGCAATCTCTAAACTGGTTGGTTGGCTAAATATATTATGAGTTTTGAAAATGCTAATTGAAAATCTATGTCCCATTGAAACATGACCCCTTTCTTCAAGTGATGTGTAGATGGGTGAAACTTATCTACCAATTATGAAGTAAACCTGAGAATAGATTGAAGCTTTCCTTGTAGGCTTCAAAGTTATTTAAGATTTGAAGGTGGAGGCATTTCAACAATGCATTTGACCTTAACATAGTTAACTTCGATCCCTCTTTGCGATACAATAAACCTTAGGAGTTTTATCCAAGTTACTCCAAAGACACATTTCTTAGGATTTAGGCATACATTATATTCAAAAAGTCTCTAAAAGATTATCCATAGAACGTCAAGATGTTTATCATGTTTTCTTGATTTAGATAAGATGTCATTAACATAGTCCTCAATAATATCATGCATCATGTTATAGAAGATGACAGTCATAGGACATTGATAAGTTGCTCTAACGTTCTTCAAGCCAAATGACATGAACTGATAATAAAATGTTCCCTATAGAGTGGTAAACATAGCCTTATTTTAATCTTCTTAGGCTATATTGATCTGATTCTATACATAAAATCCATTCATGGGTGACAACATCTTGTACCTAGCAATAGAATCTATAATCATGTCAATTTTGGGTAGAATAAAATCATCTCTAGGGCCTGCTTTATTGATATCTCTAAAATTAGTATAAAGATGTGTACCCAATGGGTTTTTGCTAACTAGAAATACATTTGATATCTATTTGGAATAGTTTAGTGGTCTAATAAAGCCTGCTTCCAATAAATTCTCCAATTCAACTTATACTAAAAAGAATGATACATGGATGCATCTTCATCAATTTATATTTGACTATTTTTGCGTATACAAAAATATCAATGAAATCCATAAAAATTGATATAATGTGCTCTAGATTTAACAAAGTAAGGGAACCTCCAATGTAAATAATTTTGGGATCCTTGTATGTTCCCAAGTTCACATCAATAACATTTTCTATGAGGAGTGTAGAAACATATTCAAGAATAGTAGGCAATGTGTGATCATGATCTTCTTATTCTATTATAGTTTCATTTTGTTCCACCTAAAGCTTTGGCCAATGTGACAAATATGAATCCACCAAATTGGGTAATGGCCAACTAACAAAAATATCAAGAAAGTCAAGATCAAGATTTTAAAAGACTTGGTTTTTTTTTTGAAGTGATTCTTGTATTGGCTATAGAGATAGGACTTGATGGACCTTGTGCATCATTTGAGGATGAGAAAACTTTCCTATCCAAGAGTGCCTAAAAAAGGTTTTCACTCAAGAGATCATCTTTTTATGTACTTTTTCCTTGACTAATGAGTGCCTCAAAGAGGTTTTGACACAAATATTTACATGTTTTATCTTTTTCATGACTAATAAAGTTGTCTTGATCTCCAAAGTATGCAGAAGAATCCAAATAAAAATCAATTCCTTGTTTATGATTACCAATGGAAATCCATCTCTTAGGCCCATATACTCTGTAATGATTCTTCATTCTAGAATTCATCAAGGTGTATGATGAAAAAATATTGGTCCTAATTAATGAGATTAGGATGGAAATGGCAAAGGGAATAATGGAGTGTTGTGCTCATAATGGAATTTGAATCAAATAAGTCTTTGTTAGGAAGATCATTAAAAAGACTATAATGGGATGCTACATCATTGTCAACTGTCTCATCGCTAGTCGATTTAGAAGAATCACTATCAAAAGTCATGAGGTTACCCCTAAGTGGTATAAATACAATACCTTGATTCAAATTAGGTTTCTAAATGATAAAGGTTTCAAGATTCCTTACACTCATGCTCTGAGGCCTTTTCTTATATCAT
Organism: Torreya grandis; assembly: GCA_037957365.1. NCBI lineage: Eukaryota > Viridiplantae > Streptophyta > Pinopsida > Cupressales > Taxaceae > Torreya > Torreya grandis. The sequence continues at coordinate 2,817,403 of JARHVA010001842.1, forward strand.
CAAAATTATCCATAGTTTGATTAGAGATAAGATATTTTGGAATATCAATATAATCAGTAATGTCATAAGAATATAACCATTCTCTTTTAGTGAAATCCTCTTCATCTTATTTTGGTGAAGTAGCATGTCCAAATACCATATGTGGATTCTTTGTTTATTTCTTATATTGAAAGAACATGTTGGTTCTGTTTTGTATTTTTGAAGGTTTTGGTTTACCAAATGATTTTGGAGACTTCAACAACTTAGAAACATGGAAGGCATCCTTAAGATGGTACATGGAAATTTCCACATCTTCTATAACAACTTATTCTACAAGAGTTGTGAGAAATGGATCAGACAAAGTGGAAGCAAGATCACTACGGTTGATATAATTGGATTTGGGTAGATGCAAAACTATTTACTTGTTCTTCTTTGCAATAAATTTAGAACTAAAAATTAGTTATAAATATGATATTTAACCTCTATATGTTTGTAATATTTATAAGGCTTCAAATCGACATGAATGGTAACCTTGATCCCATCATGGGGAAACTTAAGGAACTGATGCAAGGTGGATGGAATGACATGTACTTCATGGATTCAAGGATGATCAAGAATTATGCTATAAGGCAACTCAATATCCATAATATGCAATAATGTGTGATGGGAAATATACCAACAATGATTGGAAAATAAATTACATTGGAATATTCCCTCTTGGTGTTGTCATAATCCTTTATGGTGATCATCTTTGGATAAATATCCTTCATAGTGTAGCCCAATATCTTTTACCAGTTTGAGGGACACTACGTTCAACCTTAAACCATTATCTATAAGAACCCTCTTGATTTTATGGTTTTCAATGATAACCTCAATATATAAGGGGTTATTATGGCTTTAACCAAGAGTGGACATGTCTTTTTGATCAAATGTGACTAGTTAAAGTGAAGATAAATGGACTACAAGTGTTTGGAATTGTTAAAGATTAATAACTTCTGGAACAATAGATTATTGTAAAAGGTCATTAAAAATAGACCTATCAACTTCAGATGTACATAAAATATCTAAAATAGATATATGCGTAGGGGTTTTACTTAGTTGGTCTGATAGACTATAAGGATTTTCAATAGTAGGATGAGATGGTTTGACCTTGGTGGGCACAATTTTTGTCTTTGGATCCAAAGGAAAAATGTTTGCATTGGGTTAAATGTTAGAAGAAGATGGAAAATGGACTTAAAGAGTAACTCATAAATGTTTATTTATGATTTCCCATCCTAGAGGTGGCAAGGATCCATTATAAATGGAAGATGAATGCAAAAGGCCTTGGAAAGTTATTCACGGGCATCTACTTGCATTTATACAATTTTGACTCTATGAGGAACCATTATAATTAGAGGAAGGGTGGGGTATAGAAATATTAACCCATGTAAATGGAGGTGTAATAGAATTACATGGACTAAACATGTTTTTACTGGAGGGAGAGGGTGTTTACCTTATAACAATGGGTCTAGTACTACAAAGAGTAGGGGATGTTCATGGGATTTAATAGTGATAGTATAAATGGGGTTAGCAGAAATGCATGCCATGGTATTTTTATAGTCATAAAGCATGTTGTTATAACCTAGATTGTTATAACGGATATTATGATCATGATTATGATCATTTTGACTATGATTTTGACCTTGATTCTAATTATGTCTCTAATTTTAGCCTTGGTTTTGATTTTTACTTGGTGGTTGTTGATTAAGTTGAGGGAATGGATCTTTTTAAATTCATATATCCTAATAAATGTCTTATGGAGCAAGTTTGATTTCAAATTCACCACTTTCAATTAAATATTCAATTATGTGTCCCAATTAAACACAATGATAAACACTTTGACCAACAACATGATGGAAGTTGTAAAATTAATTTTCCTGATACCAATTTGGTTTGGGTTTATCCTTGAGAAATGGCCTTAGTATAGGCCATATAATTAAATTAACTACAACAAGATTTTTGGAACACTACCTCAACAAGCTCCCCTAGTTTGCTAAAAACTATAAAGTTGTTATTGAATACCATTTGGGGAGGGACTCTTTACAAATTAATTGGTGGATTAGGTGGATTTAATTGCACATTTGGATTTGGAAGAGATTACACCATTTATACATATCTTGATTTAGTTGCTCCATTTTGACCATGTTCTTGATCTTATTGAACCCCTTGGGTTTCTCTATTGAAATGATTTGACGATGATATTAGGTCTAATTTATGTTTGACCCTGTGAATAAATCCTAACAAGGCCTTTGGTGATAAGTTCCTTTTCAATCTACAAACCCTTGTCTACAATTTATTCAAATGTGTTTGCATAAGGAAGTCATAGATTTTACACCACCTTAGGGTGTAAATTTTGTATAAATATATGAGCTAACTATTTGTTTGGCCAATTATGCTTAAAATGTCTAGCTAATTCTCTCCATCAGTGTATATATATTGTGAAGCTTTCTCCATCTTGTTGTTTGGCTTTACACAAGTCAACAACGATCAATTCATGTTTAATATTGTAAGAGAAATGGTTAACAATTTTTTCAGATAGATCATTCTAATCTATAACTAATCACTTAGGTAACTTAATAATCTAGTCTAAAGCTTGACCCACTAAAAATCATGGAAATAAATGAAGAAAATAAATGATTATGTAAGCTACCTCTTGGCATAATACAAAAAATCGCTGAATGTGTTCACAAGGATCACCCTTTCCTTTATATTTTTTGAAATTGGTTTCTGTAAAATGAGGAAAAAGGGGAACTTGGATAATACTCAAATTGAACATATATGGACATATCTCATTTAAATTTGTATTTGTTAATTCTATTGCTAGTCTCTAATCATGACACATTTTCTTTCATCGAATTCTACTCTTGCATTTTTGGTGCATTGGTAGGTGGAATGATATTTTTTTTGGGTGGTAAGTTCCCTTGTTATGTGGATTTGTTAGGGATATACACCCTATGATCCACAACTTTGTCTTGGTTCATTCTTTGAGTTGAGTAAGTGAGACATTGATTTTTGGGTTGATTAACATTCCCTAATGTTGGCTAATTTGAATTATAAGTGTTCTATTGATTTTGGGGAGTTTGTGGTATATTCACTAAAGTACATGTTTTTTGAGATAAACTAGCCAAATTGTTTTGAACAATTTCCTCAATATGCACTAAGTGATTTTTACCTTGATTTTTTAAAGGAAAAAAAGTCTTTTGATAATTGAAAGATGTATACCCCATGTCTAGCAAAGCATGTTTCAAAACCTCTTGGTACTTCAGTTGTTTAATTAAGGCATCTTTATCCATCATAGGTGTGTTCTCAACTAAAGTGTATTGCATTGGTTTAATCACATTCCTTAATTCCTTGGATGCATCATTGTGTATTAAAGTGGAAACTAAAGAATCTGTCAAGCCTATGATAAGTTGGTCTACATATTATTGACTTATCTTCTTGATCTTGGTGATAATGTATTGATCATTAGGTGTTGACTTTATGATCACTTCATTTCCTTTTCTAGAAGATGCAATGTTTATTTTTGAAATATGTGCAAGTGATTGTTCTCATTGTTGTTTTCCTTGTCTAACCAAGGTATTAAATTGTTCTATAGGAATGTATGATGGAAATCTAGCACAAGATTCAATCAACCTAAGGATTTCTTTATCTTTTTCCTCTAGGGTTTGATGTTCAAAATAGGCTCAATCATATCCTACAGTTGTGGGAATGTCCTCAAATACCACAAAATTATCTTATCCTTCATAAAAGTGTTCCTCCTTATAGCTAGATTTGTAAGGGTCCCCACTATGAGTGTACCTTTGCATCATGTATATAAGGTTATTCTCTACATTTGATAAGATTTTTGAAAATGTTTTAGAAATTTTAAAAAAGTGTGTTTTGATTTTTTTCCAAACAAGTGACAAGGTAAAAAGAGACTATCATAAGAAGAAGGTGGCATAGCACTATATAATTAGAAGACATGGCTCATGAAATTACTCAACTTTGGTGGGTTGAAATCGTTAAATGATAAGAGGGTATGATAAATTTAAAATCCAAAGTGTAAAATAGTACACCAAGCATAGGTATAAAGATACATAAATACCATAAAAGCTAGTTCAACATCGATTAATTTATACTAGAAAATTAGAAGAAACTTTTTTTGATGTAACAATTTTAACTAAGAAACTCAAGATGTGAAAACAAGTAAGAATTCATAAGAATAAAAATAAAACCAAATGGGTAGTACAATTTTGCCACATGGTAATAGGAAGGTAGAATAAAATGTGTTATAAAACTTAGATTGTGATTGATATGTTAGATGACCTAATTTCAAAATGATCAAATGACAATGAGTCTATAAAATTATCATAAGCCCTAAACTGATAAGGTTGCTTCGTATTGCTTAAATTCATTTTATATATGTGCTATTGGGAGGATTTTAAGTGTTCATCCAAAAATAAAATCACATGAAGTAGTAGGGTTATTACACTCCCTTATCCCAAGAGATTTTGTAATGACATGGACCTTCAGGCTACTTGCCCTGCATCAATAATATGTCCATGACAAGTGGGTTTGTTATAAAACTTAAATTTTTAACTATCTAGATGGTCCCAAGTGTGATTAAAACTAGATATGCCTCACGTCAATTGAGTTAATATTGGTTAAATTACTATAAAAGGGTATATTTATTTGCATAGTGATTTTACCCATGTACTACTTAGTAGAATCCCCTAGTTAACAAGACCTAACTTGGGTTTTCATTATAACTGGAGAGTTTAGCCACTCAAACCCATATCAATCATAGTATATGTACCTTAATTTATATACCCCACAATGGATCAGGGCTAAAACAACATTGGGAGATGAAAATGTAGGTCAAAGCTTCCCTAAATAACTCATGAAGAAGCAATGAACTTCTATTCACAATCCAAGTTGCATAAAATAAAATTAAGTGAAAAGACTTTAGAGGTTGTTTTTAGACTACCCATACAATATATGTTTTGAGGAGATCTTTGACAACATTCTTTTCATGCCTTGGACAAAGGCACAATTTCAAGGAAAAGGCCCTTTTGGTCACCCATATTCCCTAAATAAGATTGAGAGTGGGCGGGGGGGGGGGGGGGGGGGGGGGGGGGGGAGGGGGGGGTGTGTGGGTGGGGTGGGGGGAGAGAGGGGAGGGGGAAGAGCATACATGCACTCTTAATTTTGCATAAAAAACAAACAAGTAATAAATGATCTTGAATAAAATAACACACTTTTTAAAAACTTAGCATTTAAGTGAGTCTAAATTTTATGCACCAAACTAGAAGTGTTTGACAATTTTTTGGCCCCTTGTCCTTAGTTGAAAAATGTTGAAAAACTTTCAAAAAACAAGTTAACTTAAAAACATCTAGGTTAGTTTTAAAAGGAAAAGTGGAATTTCAAGACTTAATGAAGCTTAAATTTGGTATTTTTATAAGTGTGTATCCTGTAAAGGTTTCCTTCTACTTTGAACCATAATTGTCAATGAAACAAGCAAGATTTAAAAAATTGCTCTCAGTTTCTCTATTTTTCTTAGATACAGACTGACATCAGTAAATAGTGATTGATGCTAGTTACCTCAAGACTGATGATGGTCATAAACAAACTAATGTTGATCAACAAAAACTGATTCTAGTTACTTATGAACATTTAGGCAAAAAATGTTTTGACAAAAACAAATTGTTAGCCCAAGGTTAGTATAAAGTCTCTAGCAAAGCTCTCGATCATACAATATAATGTTCAAATAGAGGCTTAAAATCCAAAATGATAACATGTAATTTTAAAAAAATCTCTAAAACCCAATTTTTTATTATGTTCTGATCTGTACCAGAACTAATGCTAGTTACATAAAATTGATACTAGTTACTACATAAATTATTTGTCAATAAAGAACCAAAAAACATGGGGAAAATAATGTAAAAAACTTGTCTTTTAAGGAATTTTTACAAAATATGATAATAACAACTTGGTCTCCTTACTTTAAAGGGATGCATTGTCCCAATGGGCATGCCAAAATGTAGAAATAGGATCTAAAGATAGTTAGATCAATAACTAGTCAAGAAAACTCAATGTAGAAAATGCATAAGAACATAACTAGCTAAACCAACTCTTTTGATGGGGTTTGGAAAATGACAATTAAGAGTCAATGAAATAAAGAACACACACAATACCTTCCCAAGAGCATCCCATCACTCAAATACGAATCAAAACATGATTTTCCCCTTGATTTAGTGCTCAAGTCTTCATCAATGATGCAAATCAGAGTTCCTTCATCATCTCTTGTACACTAATGAAACTAGGCTCATGATATGAAATCAAATCTATGCCTACCAATTAAGCTATCCTATTGTAAATTAAGCATTATAACACTATAAAAAGAAAGGTTGTGTAGATAATTTTACATAATAAGTTTACACAAGTGAAGCTTTAAAATGGGGATCTTGGCCCTCTTATTTATATATTTTTGAGATTGGTCTGAATCAAACATGATCATCCATATTTATATCAAGATGTGTGTCCATGCATTAATCCAATTTTGTATAATTAATCAATAAATACCCTCATAAATATTTGTAAGGAATGGGAATTCAAGAGGCATGGGAGGCCTTAAACCTGATATTTGTTGCTTTTATGGCTAATGGATGTCACCCCACAAATGATGTCATTTGATGATGTAGATATTAAGAATAAGTTTCCAAATAAAATATATTCAATAACTTCTATGGATTTTCCATATAAGCTTTTGATTTGCATTAATTTTCCTAAGTGCATTTAATCAAATTTTATGCAATTCTTTGGAAATTGGTTGCACATTATTAATCAAATTTATCAGAATGTCATATTACTAGGTTCTAATTTTATGGGAGTGGAATTAGAAGATGATGTTAACTACATATAGACCAATATCCCATTTAGGGCATTGTCAACACCAAATAACACATGCACATGTTGTGTGCCTCTAAATTAGAAGAATTAAATGGTTTAGAGGACCAAATTGTATTTTCGTCACTTTGAATCGAAATAATTTGATAAAATTTAATAATCACATAAAATGCATCACCCCATTCATGGATACATTATCCCAAATTGACACTTGTATATGAAAATATGTAACCATGTAGCGTGCTTAAGTGATTTTACTTCATATCGTGTGTTTTCACAAATTTCAAGTAAGATTGACAATTTCAACATAATGGTGTTAGGAATTGGATGTATAAAATAATAATATATTAATTAGAATAGATATTTTTTTAAAATTTCACAAATTTTTATATGTAACTAGTTAAATTTTTAGTAAAAATGTTGTGTATAAGTGTCGACTACCAAATAAATAAAAATAATGATGCAGAGCATCACTAGTTAGTTTAGGTATTAAGAATGTAATACAATATAAAATTTTATGCTAAGCAAATTTTAGTGATTAATAATATAATACATGTTAGGATTCCCATTAGAGGTCATAAGGGTCTTAGGAATCCATGAGATGATTTAGAATGTGTGTCAGGTGTTTTCCCTCCAAAATTGTAATTTAAAATTTGAAATTGTAAGACCCAAGCATTAAGGGGTCATGAGTCTAATGAGATGTATAAATAGGATATTTAAGTTATGATGTAGTCTTAAAATTTCATATTTAGTGACTACATGTAAGTGTCATGCCATTAGAAAAGGTGGTGGAATAGTTTTGGTTGTAACCACCCAAATCTAGCATAGCTGTTTCTTGAGAATAGGTTTTATTTAATGAGAGGAGGAAAGTAAGAGAAAGAGAGGAGAGTAGGAGGAGGGAGAGAGAGATCCAAATATGAGAGGGAAGGAGTAAAGGAAAGAATAATGTAAACTCTTCAATAAGAATGGCAGAGTCCAAGAATGGATTGCATATGTAAATGTTGATGGTGCATGTTAATAAATAAGAGTTGTTTGGGTATGTTTACTCTCCCATGAAAGGTATATGGATTTTTATTGGTTATATGATATATTTATTAGGCTATTTAATCTATAGATAAATCACTCTTTGTGTTGTTATAGCTATTAATCAAGGAATTCAGGATCACAGTCCAAAAAGAAAGTGAGGTTGCAGTTAGAATGAAGAAACTTGAATTTATTGGAATTATATTGATATATGAAAATATTTATAAATTTATTTATCATTTGTGGTGTTATAAGTAATATAAATCAATAAATAAATCTCCCAACCTTAAAATCTTATTGAATGTCTAAGACACTCAAGTAAATGATTGGTTTTGAAGGCTTTAGAGGATGATCAATGTAAGTATAAAATGGTACGATTTCTTTTAAAGTTATATATACATCATAAAATTCATTTTGGTGTTATTCCTTTCATACTAAAGTGATAAATAGAAGGAAAAAATAAGTATGTCCCTTGGAATTTTGTGCATGTATGTCACAGTTAACATACTAGGGGAGTAAGGTGTTTTAGCTCCTCTCAAGATCTTTAAGGTCTTAAATTAGGAATGAATGTTGTCACTGAGTTTATAGGGATCCTTTTAATTCCCAAGCCTAATGTGAAAGGTTAAAAATAGCTTAAAATAATTACAACTCCATGACTTTACCTGCTCCATGTCTTGAGATAGACAATCACGTTGAAAAGGAGAGGTAAGACCCTTTTGTATCTAGGAAATGAATGATATTTATTACTATAGGTTTAGTATGTTTTTCACAGGTGAATGAATATGTTGAAGTTCTTGAGATGGACTAAAAAGATAAATAGTTAATTTATACTTCATTATATGGTGTCTCAGTCCTCTAGGTTGTCATTTTTGTGCACAATCATTCTTAGAATAGAGTATTCAAGCATATTTGTGACCTTGGAAAGCTTAAACATAATGTGTTCAAGTGTGTTTTGATTATATATTCTTTATTCATCCACTTTGAACATTGAAAACCCTTTTATATGCATGAAAACCTTAATGATTCCTCATCGGCATGTGTATAGACTCTACATAGGGTTTGTTGACCAATATACATTTCGGCAGGATGAGAAGGAGTTGGGATCTAAAATTTTGTATGAACAAGGGGAATGATGACCTAAAAGTTAATCAAAAGGTTTTTAATGGATTTCACATGTGTGGAATATATAATATTCAAATCCAAAAATTGGAGGATTGAAGACCTAAAGAAGACCTAATTGAAGTATGGTTTGAGGTAGTAAGTACATTATCACAAATTTTCATTTTTTAAAATTATGCATAGAGTTAGAAAAGGATAAAGGGCACTATAATATATTCCTATATTTCTATGGTGAGTTGTGTAAATTCCTAGTCAAGAAGTTTTATATAAAAAAAGGATATAAGGAAACATACTCATTATTAAGATTGAGGTGTGTAAATGGATGTTTATAGTGAGTTAGGGGCTTAAATAAGATGAGGTTTGTATGTTATGCCTAGGAAAGACCATCTGTCATGAAGAGTTTCACTCAAGGAACCTAAATCAATAATTGAGGTGTTTGAGTCTTGAGGATCTAATAGCCTAATGTATCTAATGAGTGAGTGAATGAAAGGAGATGGGTTTAGTAGCATTGTTTAGTGTTAATTATGATTTTTTGAAGTATTATAAGTAGAAGCCTGAGCTATACCAAATTTTTATGTAAAGACTCTTGAAGGTCATTCTAGTTTACATAGTGTTTTTAGAGGTTGTATTGAGTTTGGATAGATAGTAGATAGGTCTTATATCCTTACAAAAAGTATTATTATTCCTTAAAATGTAAGAGACCCATAACCCCTGAACCTAGTCCTATTTTAAACCCATAAACTTTAAATTTTATCCTTATTACAGGTGTTCATAGGGTGTTTATAGGTGTTTAATAGTGGTAAGGTATGTCATGGTATAGATTGGGTGATTGTATGCATTCATTACTTATATAAAAACTAATTATAGTATAGAGGGTTTCTAGATGTCATAGAGGGTGTCTCAGACCTCTTCAACATGAAGGTGGTAAGAAGAGAGTAATTTTGCATGTTTCAAAGGATATCAAGATTTAAATTGCATGTTAGATTGGGTGGTTGAAATATTAGTATGAAAAAGGAGATTGGAAGGAGAAGAAATTCATAGGAGGCTGAGGTATAGACCTAAGAAGATCAAGAAAAGATATAAAAATTGTAGCAAACATTTGTCCCTTATTCACTAGTTTTTTATATGATTATTGTGTTCAGTAAACATAGTAACAAATGAAAGAGTGTTATTAAAAGAGTATGGTGATTATCTTGTACTTAATTATTGATATATATTCCTACATTATTTTTCTTATTTTCAATGGTTTGGGTTGCTTATGACCTACCTATAGGTGTGAAAGGATGGGGAAAACCTATGAGAACTCTATGTGTGGATAGTTAAGGATGATAGACAAATCAAAAGTAGTGATGTATGTTCAAAGGTTATTGAATGTTGGAGGACCAAAATCAATATAAAGAGTTTGTATAGGTGATGATAGTTCCCTTAGAATTTTGGTAAACCCTTAGACGTGTCCAAGTTTCAATAGAGTCTTCAATTAGTCTTGACATTACACAAAAGTATGTATCCATACATGTTGGATAATTTAGTGATGAAGTATTTGAAAAAAGGTGTTGGAGAGAGTTTAACAAGATTTTGGAAGCTTTTATATTATCCTAACAAGCGATAAAAATTGTCTAACAATCATTGGATACCACCTTGCTATTCATCGTGCTTGCAAAATATTATTATTCATCAAAATTTGGTCATCTTGTCCTTTTGAGACATTTAATGATGGATTTAGAGAAAGGAACCTTTGGATACATTGAGTGGTGTGTGGGTAGATCCTACATATGTTTCATATCTTTTTACCATCCCATATTTATATTGGAAGTATAAAAAACAAGTTAATTACATGCATAGGGTATTAGGAAGATATCAAAATTATATATTATTGGTTATTGAGCCATCTTGAGGATTGAATAGGGATAATTAGCTATTGAAAAAGGTGAATCATGTTGGTACAAACCTATGACAAGTCATAGAAGTGTTATAAAGTGTCAAAAACTCTAAAAAGCCTTTTTAATGTGTTTTTGGCCTTGTACAAGCCTACCAAGACAAAAGTTAGGGTTTCATTATTGCAACTCCTATAACTTTTGTTCCCTCCATAGGAATTTGACAAGATATGGAAATAATATGTGTTTAAAGGTGATTCATAGGCTTCATGAGGTATTAATATTGAGTGATACCATACATTATGGTCTGTAGTGTTGTGTAAACACACTAGGATGAAGAAGCGTAAATAAGACCTACTTCCAAAGAAAGAGTCTAAGTTTAAGGTGTGTCTTAGAGATTTAAGTATTTAAACTATTAGATGAGGTAAACAAACTAAAAGAGTGTTTAGAAGTGTTATAATTTGGTAGAGATGATTTGTATATCTTCCTAGACAAGGAGATTTATATGCTTTTAGGGCTATAATGAAGAATAGGCTTATATTTCATTAGGGGCATTCAAAAGTTTTGGAGAGTGTGTGGATGATCCTTGTGAGTTGTTTTCACTCTGATATGCCAAAATTAGGCCATATATAGTGATTTCTTAGTTTCATTGAATTCCAATGAAGTTTGAGGTGTTAGATCAAGGAGTTAGTGAAGAGAAGAATGAAAGTGGAATGATTGAGAAGGCATGGTTTACAAGTGAATTCAATTTTATATAAAATTAAAAGAGTCCAATAAGAAGTTGAATGACCAAATAAATTCATAGTTACAAGGTTAAAACATGTAATAATGAATGAGGCCTTGAGGCAAAGGTAGATATATGAGCATTACCAAGTTTGGTAGAAGAACTGAGATTGAAGATGTGAATGTGATGCTTGATAGAATGGTTTAGATGATGGGTTTGTATATTTCAAGGAGTGAGAGAGAGTGAATATATGGTATAAGGGTGAATTTCTACAAGATAAATAAATAAGTGTATGAATACAATAATTTTTAGTGCATACTGACTTATTTTATCTAAAAGAATATTCATATGGGTGCTAAACATGAAATATATTGAGGGGGTTTAATCAGTATATTATATAGCTTTCACTTAATATGATTTCTTTTCTTTAACCACTTAATCACACACTCAAGATATGGGATAAAATTGAAAAATTACCATGCACCACATATGAGAGAGAGAGAGAGAGATAGTATTTTTACGTGGAAATCCAAAGTGGGAAAAACCACAGAGAATAATCTCAAGTATATGAATGTGTACCAAATCAAATTATAAAGTTCACAAGCACCAACATGCAGGAGCATCAACCTTTTTTCTGAGGACCAACACAACAACTATTTGTGAGCACCAACACATAGGAGCACCAACCCCTCTTATGTATAAAACACAACCATATCTCAATGTTGCTTACTCAACAAATGATAGAACTATACAATATCTCCTACTTTTCTCTCCTCTTTTCTTATATAAAATAATTAATAAACCATGTAATCTCTTGCATATTACAAATGGCTTCTCAATATTTTATTTATAGCTTTCCAAATGACCTTTGACATTAACCCTTTGGGACCCATCAATCCTCATGAAAAATGGTGCCAAACTTACATGACCCTTTGTATCCTTACATTTGAAAAGTCACATGTTGACCTTTCATAAGCAAATGCATCTTTTCCCCTTTTGTCTTTATCTTGGTGACCTTTTGAATTCCTTAAAGTGACTCTTCATGGAAAAATGCACTATACCCTCTCTTGTTTTCACTTGGTGACTCTATAAATTCTCCAAGATGACTCTTCATGGGAAAATGCATCCCATTCCTCTTTTGCCTTTACCCAGTGACTCTTTGACTTCTCCATGAGCTCTATTTTAACTTTTATGTAACTAAAATTATATTCCTTAATATTAAATAGATAATAACACACATTTTCCAAGATATGAATATTAAAAACACCATTAAATGTTATGGGACCTTTATCACCAATGCTAGACCTTTAACATCAATGATAATATTTTCAGCAATCTCCCCTTTTGTCATTAATGGAAACCTCAAACTAAAACTACTAGATCCTAAAACATGTACTACACATGACAACTTGCACATACTACCATCTAAAAAACATATAGTAACTCCCCCTTACTGTAGCAACCTATACCTATTCCTTGTACCTATTTTTGCACCTATACATATTCTTGTACCTATTTTTGTTCCTATTCTTCCCCCTCTTTGACACTAATGGAAAAGGGTATATCCTAGAGATAAAACTTATCTCCCCCTCAACTAATGTTGATCCTCAATGGAAGGAAGTAAAGTAAATTACTCCCAACTTCTCCCGTAGATACTCAAATGTATCTTTTGGTAGTGCCTTTGTGAAAATATCTACAATCTATTCTATAGTACTGATATATTCTATTTTAACCTGTTGATCTGTAACTTGCTCTCTCAAGAAGTGATATCTGATAGGAATATTTTTTGTTCTTGAATGTATATCTAGATTGTTAGAAATATTAATAGCACTTGTGTTGTCACAAAAAAATATAAATAGGTTCATCATATTTTACCTTGATATCTTACAAAGTTTGCTTCATTGAAAGCACTTGAGTACAACATAATACCATTTCAATATATTCTACTTCAGCTATAAAAAGTGTTACTAAATTCTATTTTTTTTAGCCATGATACTAACCTATCATCAAGGAAGAAAGCTCCTCCACTTATACTCTTCCTATCATCCAAGCAACCTGCCCAATTTAAATTTGTATAAGCAACCAAAGTGAAATCTCTACCTATGGGATACCATAATCCATAATCCAATGTCCCATTGATATATCTAAAAAAAAATCACCAACTAAACATGACTCACCTTTAGGGCTGCACAATATATTACAACCATGCTTATTTCATGCATAATGTTTGGCCTTGATGATGTCAAATATAAAAGACTACGAATCATAGATCTATACAAAGATTGATCTATAACAGGTGAATCTTCATCCTTACTCACCACCCATCGGTGTACCAACTAGTGCACAATCCTCAAAACTAAACTTTGTCAACATTTCTTTCACATATTTACTTTGAGATATGAAAATTCTTTTATTTGACTAGAAAATTTGCAACCCTAAGAAAAATGACAATTCTCCAAGCATAGACATCTCAAATTCTTTTTGCATATTATTAGAAAAACTCTTTTGTCATCTTTTCAATGTTACCTCTAAATACTATGTCATCAACATATACCACAATAATTAACTAATGCTCACCTTCTATTTTGATGTAGAGATTATTGTCAACAAATTCTCTCTTGAAACCTTGATCCTACAAGTATTTATCAAGTCTTTCATACCAATGGGAGATTGTTTCAATCCATATAGTGTTTTCTTCAATTTACATACCTACCTATTGTCATTTGAGAGAATAAATCCCTCTAGTTGCTCAATGTAGACATCCTCTTCTAGATTCCCATTTAGGAAAGTAGACTTGACATCCATCTGAAACACTTTGAAAATTTTAAACACTGCATATGCAAGAAACATTCTAATAGCCTCTAGCCTTGCTACTGGTTAAAATGTTTCTTAAAAATCTATTTCCACAATCTAAGCATATCTTTTACATACTAATCTTGCTTTATTACTGGTCACTTCTCCAATTTTATTCAACTTATTTTTGTAAACCCATTTTATTCTTATCACATTGTGATCTTTTGGTCTAGGCATTAATTCCTAAGTATCATTCTTTTCTATCAAATTTAATTCTTCATCTATTTCTTTAGCCCATTGCTTATCATGTCTAGCTTCTAAAAAAGTTCTAGGCTAAATTTTGGATAATAAAGAGAAATTAACTTGTTCAAATTCACTTACCATCATTCTTTTGGTGTGAATTCCTTCATTTATGTCCCTGATGATGTCACTTTCATTATTATTTATCTGGACATATTTGGATGGGGTTTTGGTTTCCTTTTTCTCCTTCTTCTCATATTAATTTGATTCTTCAAAATCTTCCTCTTTAATGATTTCAGAAATGTCTATTGGATCACTGATTCTTTGTGTTCCATCTTCTTCTATCCTGACACTTGCACTTTTAACTATTTTTTTAGTTCTTTTGTTATAACATTTATAATATTTAATTTTCAAAAATAACCAAGAAATATAACTTCATCTACTCTAGATTCAAACTTACCCAATTTTTCATCGATTCTCTTTATGAAGCATCTATGGTCAAAAACTCTAAAATAATCAAGTGTAGACAGTTTGTCTTTCCATAACTCATAAGGATTATTGTCACTATTGATTCTAAATAATGATCTATAATAGATATGTAATGATATACCAACTGTCCCTCTTCAATATTTATTTGGTATCTTAGATTCATTTAGCATTGTCCTCAACATCTCCTGAACTATTCTATTTCTTCGTTCAACTACTCTATTTTATTGTGGAGTTCTAACTACTGAATAATGTCTCTTTATTCTATGATCTTCACAAAACTTGATAAACTAATCTGACATGAATTCTTCTCTTCAATCTAATCTTAGGCACTTAATCTTCAAACCAATTTCATTCTCAATAAATTCTTTGAAATGTTTTAAAGCTTATATTTTTTGTTTAAAAACATTACCTAAGTCATACGTAAAAAATCATCAATAAGCAACATGAAATATTTCTCACCTTGAGTAATTTGATTTCTCATAGGTCTACACAAATTAATGTAAACAAGCTCTAAGATCTGAGTGGTTGAGTATTCTTTTATTTCAAACTACCTTTCGGCCTGCTTCCCTTACTGACAAGGTTCACAAATCATGTTGGATGGATTTGAAATATTTGGAAGATTCTTGACTGCTTGCTTCTTTTTGATGTTGAAAAGATTGTCAAAATTTATGTGTCCCATTCTCCTATTCCATAGCCAACTTTCTTCAATTTGACTCAAACATCTTTAACCTTTGATATCTGATAACATATACAAATTATTGCATATTCTCTAAGCATCTGCAAACAACACATCTGAATCTTTTCTCCTAATTTCATAACCTTCTTCTTAAAACTTTCGTGTGTGCCCCTGATCATACATTTGAATTACACTCAAAATATTATGCTTAAGACCTTCTATATAAAAGACATTTTTAGTTTTAGTTTTAGTATTATCCAAACATAGTGTACCTTTTCTGGCAATTTTGGCAGTAGTATTATCTCCAAATTTCATTATGCCACCATTGATCTTTTTCAAGTTTATTATATTTCTCTTGTCATTTGCCTCAAACATCCACTATCAATGAACCATGGATTTTAATCATTTCTTACATGCAAAGCTATCTAGACCAACATAGAGTTTTCAAGTTATTTCTTTTGCCATGAACCTATCTAAACTTTCTTCTTGATGAATAGAGCCTTGAAAATGTGGTCCTTCTTAACTGAATCAAACATGATTCTACAATATAGGTCTATGTGTCTGAAGTTGTTACACTTGTAACATATTATGGCCTCTTCATTAAAGCCTGATAGAGAAGCAAAAGAGTTGTGACTTCTGCTTGACTCTACATGAGCTTCCTTTTCCTTATTTTTGAAATTGTTACCTTTTTTTGACATTCTATTTTCTTATGACTATATCCATTACAATAAAAATAGTAACCATAAAAATAGGACCTGTTTATGTATCTCTGACCTGATTACCTTTTGTAGCTCTATTCCTTTCAACCTTCTTTGTTTGAGATGTCCTTTATATTCTTAACATCTTCCCCTTTTATTTACTCTTTTGTAAGAGCTTCAACATAGTTCTTTCCTTTTTCTGTGTTAACCTTGTCTATGACATTAGTCGCCTCGCCTTTCTATTTTTCAAATCTGATACCTATCTTATCTAACATTGATCTTTGACTTTCTAATATCTTATTCAACATATTAGTTTTATTCTCAAATTTTAAATCATTGGTCTCGCTATCATTGATTGCTTTATTTGTTTTCTCAAGATTTGATTTTAAAGAAGCAATTTCAATAACATACCTTTCACATTCTTCACTTACTTTCTACAACTATGTTGTTAGATCTTTTTCATTCTTTTTGGCATCTTCAAAGTGTGTTTGTAGATATTCAACTATTTCCTTTGACTCCTTTTCATTTTTATTAATCTGGAGCTTCAATCTTTGATTCTTATTCTCAAGAGCTTTTAACTCTTCTAAAGGTAAAAATGAGTTCACCTTCCAAATTTGCTTTAGCTTCATCCTGTTCTTCTTCTTGATCATATGTACTTTTGCTTATGGAGGCATCTTCATGTATGACCATGAATATAATCCCTTCTTGTTTTGAATCACTGACTCCACTATCTTTAGATGAGCTAGGATCTTTAGAATACAAAATCTTCTTCTTGAATCTCTTCTTGAATTTTCCTTTGAAATTCTTCTTGTATGTAGACATTCCTTCTTCATTGTCACCATTACCCATATCTGGGCAGTTAGCTTCAAAATGCCCAATCTTTTCATAATTAAAACATTTAAAAAGTAATTTTTCTTAATATTTACCTGTGCCCTTTTTTGACTTGTGAATGAATAGAGCTCTATTGTCATCATCATTATCAATAGAACAATCACTTGATTCTTGAATCTTAGCCTTCTTTTTCTTTGATGTCTTGAAATTAGCTTCTCTCTTCGAGGGTTTCTCTTGTTCAGTATGCATCTCATATGTTGTAAGAATACCATGTACATCATCTATCTTTAGCTTGGCTAGATTCTTCATCTCGTCAATTGCTCAAAGTTTTGCATCATATCTCAATGGTAGAGATCTCAAAACTTTTTGTACCATGATTTATTCTTCTAACTTTTCTCTAAGACCTTGAATCTGATTAACTATTTGATCATCCCACAAAAGGCAATTTGCTATATTTTCTTCCTCTTCCATCTTCAAACTCTCAAACTATCTTCTGAAAGTCTAAAGCTTAGCTTGTTGAACATTTCCATCACCTTTGTAAATATTCTCAAGTTTTAGCCAAGTTTCATGAGTAAATTTACATTGCATAACTTTAACAAATTTTGATTCACATAAACCACATAAAATAACATTTAAAGCTTTAGCATTAATTTCACTTGCCTTATTTTCCACCATAGTAGTTACAAGTGTCTTTGCCTCTTAATATTCCTCCACCACTACTTTCCAAATGTCGAATCTAAAGGCTATCAAATAAGTCCTCATCCTTCTGCTCCAAAAAACATAATTTGTCTCATCAAAGAAATGTGCCTTATTTGTAGAAAAACCTTCATGTGATCCATCCATCATGCTTTATTTATCTACCTTAAAGCTGTAAAACCTTTTAAAAAGGAACCTACTTTGATACCAATTGTTAACCATGAAATATACTGAGAAGGGGGGGTGAATCACTATATTATATATCTTTTACGTAATCTATTTTTTTTTTTTAACCACTTAATCACACATTCAAAATATGCAATAAAACTAAAATAATAACATGCACCATATATATATATATATATATATATATATATATATATATACCAAATTTATACATGGAAACCTAAAGTGGGAAAAACCATGGAGAACAATATCAAGTATATGAATGAGCACTAACTCAAATTAAAAAGTTCACAAGCACCAACTTGCAGGAGCACCAACCCCTTTATTGAGCACCAACACAACTACTATTTGTGAGAACCAACCCACAGGAGCACCAACCCCTTGAAGATATTTGTGAGCACCAACCCATAGGATCACCAACCCCTCTTGTTTATAAAACACAACTATCTCTTAATGTTGCTTACTCAACAAATGATAAAACTCTATAATATCTCCTAATTTTCTCTCCTCTTTCCTTATATAAAAAATTTACAAAAATATGCACTCCTTCATATTACAAATTTCTTCTCAAGCATTTATTTATAGCTTTCCAAATGACCTTTGGCATTCACCATTTTTGACCCTTTAATCCTCATTAAAAATGGCACCAAACTTGCATGACCCTTCATATTCTTGCATTTGAAAAGATGCATGGTGACCCTTCATAAGAAAATACATCATTTCCTCTTTTATCTTTATCTTGGTGACCTTTTTAATTCCTTAAGGTGACTCTTCATGAAAAAATATGCCATACCCTCTTTTGTCTTCACTTGGTAACTCTTGGAATTTCTCAAGATGACTCTTCATTGGAAAATGTGTCTCATTCCTCTTTTGTCTTTACCTCTTGGCTCTTTGACTTATCCATGGGCCCTCTTTTGACTTTTATGCAACCAAAAATATATTTGTTAATATTAAATAAATATTAACACACATTAGCCAAGATATGAATATTAAAAACACCATTAAATGCTATGGGGCCTTTATCACCAATACTAGACCTTTGACATCAATGACAATATTTTCAACAGCGTGCACCTAATTGCAAGTGTGAATATGTGAATAATGTTATGTATTATTGTTAGATTTAAATATAATTCATAAAATCTTTTACTAGATAGTACATTTATGAAATATGTTATCGCATGTATATAGTCTAAGAGAATTATTCACCTTTAAAATAAGCTTTTTTTTCCTTGTTTCAAATACAATTGAAAACACATTAAACAAATACAATTACATTAGAAGATATACAAATATTATTATGTCACTGATTGTACATGAATTTATTATTATTTTTTTGTCACTGAAACCTACAAAGGGATGAAATCTAAGATGTATTATCTCTATTATGTCCATCCTTATCTTGCTTCACTTCCATATTAAGATTGTCATCTGAGATTGTCATTTTGGATTTTTATGAGGTGGGTTTGGAAAAAGTGTGGTCTCCTCTGACATGCTCTGATGTTTATGTCTATTCATATTTTCTATGAAGTCTCTTTGTCTATGGGTGGAAGCTTCATGCACAATCTTCACTTTTTTGAATGGATGAGGCATCATGTATTGTGCATAAGATATATCCCTACTTTGCACATTGTTGTAAACATGTTCCATATAGTTCCTAAAGAATATCATACTTTCTATGCTTCTATCTACTACACACCATCTCTCAAATATCTCTCATACTCCACATATTAGGATGTCAACATCATGAACTCCAATAGTATATGGGATCTATTCATAAAATGAAAAGGATCTAGTTAGAAATGACAAAAAAATACAAAAAATATATGACTATGACTAGTTACTAGAATTACACTATTAGCCTCCCTCAGATGGTTTTCAATGCCATCTTCTATATTTATAGTGACACCTTCTAGTGCATGGCTTGATCCTTGCATATCCATAGCCGATACATCATGCATTTTGGTGTGCAAACCTTTGACATTCATGCCTTCTTCTCCCTCATTTTAATTCAAACTCCATTGTCTATGACCTAGGAAATGAAAATGTATTACATAAATAATAGTCACCTTAAAGTTGTCAATATATATAGTATGAGAAGAATGAAGAATTACATGGTACTCAACATCAATGTTATTGATGTACTCATAACACCATGAAATGTGGTTATATCTTCCACAACTACTTGACTTTCCATCTTTCTCATTAGGTGTACCTTAACTACATGCTTGCAAGAGTATCTTTAAAGTGAATATGAGCAATTGCAAATCAACATGGAAAGTGTTATATTGAAGATTTGATAATATAATGTATCATATTTTGTAATTTGTACCCATACTATACAAGATTCAATATTATCTAAGGTAAAATGAAAATATAGGATCTAAAAATACTGTACCCATGAAATATTTTCAACTCTCTCCACTTTAAAGTTCTTGTGGAAGTTGAAGTCCTTAGATAGATATAGCCACTAATAATATATGTAAACTAATGTTGTTAGTTTATAAAATAAAAAATTCACCCTAACATGTGAATAAGTCCTTATTGTGCTTAGGAAATGACATTTCAAATGGGAACGGTAAGATTCTATAGATGCATTAGTGCCTTTCCTAACATGTGAAAGTGTTTGACAACATTGTAACCACATTCCAGCCCTATTTGCCTAGTGTTGTTCCCGATATTTGATAAATATGGCCTAAGAGGAGTGATATCTTTCTATAAAAAATTAGACTCCCTTATTTCCATGTCCACATAGACATGACTATGCATTATTAACCCCAACTAAATAAACATCGCACATCTTACATCATCATCGTTCACCTTTACTATCAAATTATTCAACCACTTGTGATAATCATGCTAAACACATAACTAGACCTCATAGTTGAATGTATCCCTATATGACACAATAGTTTTTCATTAGTTAATGGAATAAGGTGGGCATGGTGTCTATGAACATCTAATTATGAACTCGATGATGTCTATAGGAATAATGATGACATACATGATAGATTTTATCTCTTTACCAACATCATTGACCATGAAGCCACTGATTATCCATTCAATGTATTTCAAATTCAATATTTGAAGAAGAATTTGGATCCATTATTGTATTTTGACATTGTAAGACTGAGACATAATGACCCATGTAATGGTCACACCTTCATGTTTTCAATAAAACACCACATTGTATATAACTAAAATTTTGCAAAAAAACTATTGTAATAACTAATATTATACAAACATTAGAAAAACTAATATTATCAACTAATCTTAAAAACATTAGCATAATACCTTCATTGCATTCATTGAAAATGTTGCATCCATCACCAATAAGCTACACTTACCAAAATCTCAACAACCATTATAGTTATTGTGGGAGTTATATGCTCTAGACGAAGGGGATTTCCCCATCCCCATCAAGCTCTCCTACATTATATGCATTATAGAAAAACCATTTGTCAGGTTTCTCCACTTCCCACTCCTAAACACTTTTCGCATAGTCAACATTGTACATGTATTTTACTTCCTTGATAAATCATTTTCTATTGTATATGTCATCCTTGCTCAGGAAATCATCATGTTCTGTTTCAACATTAAACAATATAATTTTATAATGCACCATCTACCAATGTTTAAGGTGGATAGCATTAGAATAATAACAAACAATATTAGCTTATGAACCCATTCATTAAGTTGGGGGCTAATGTAAGTAGCAAAATAACATTTGTTTCCCTTAAACTATTCATATTATTGTTTGTGGTAATAGTTGTAATCATTGTTTGTGTGTTCTACATGATCATATGTGAGCATCATGTGATCAAGTCTATAGGCCATGTGTCATGTGCAAAAATGAGAATGACAACCACACCTTATATGCCTTTGACCTGAATATCCACCCTTTATAGACTTAGCTAATAAAGACTTTTCTTTTGACTTGGCATCAAATTCCCAAAACTCATGAGGGCCATATGAACACCAGTAGGTGCACAATCATGGTGAATAAATAAAAATACATGCAAAATGAAAAAAATTCTACATCAATAAAATACAAAAATAGCTAAACAAACACCAACTTGAAATCTATTGTAATATCCCTTCGAATATCAAAATAAAAGCTCCAAATTGCTTATCTAAATTTCTGCAAAATATCTTCAAATAGATGAATAAATCATAGTATAATTTCTTATTTATTTTCTCATAAGATTACAATAGAGATCCTCTGTCAAATATACAAAGAATATCGAAAGTTTGGCCTTATAGCCTGTATATTCCGCAAACTAGGCTAAATCTGGCACGTCTCGGCCTGCTGTGTAAAAAACACAGTCGCCAACGTCGATTATACTACCATTGTCGGTCGACCTGTAGTGGTCCCCTTACCGACGTCAGTGATGAGTCAACCGATGTCGGTCTCTGTAAGTCTCTGTTCATCGATGTCAGTACCTGAACTTTCTGTAGATGCGTACGGACTTTCACAGATCTGTACGGAAGTCGTACGGCCGCTGATATTGCTCAACCTATATGCTTGATCCTAATCTGTAGGATTATGGGCTAATACAAAAGATCTATATCTGTATAATTCTGGAATCAAAACCCAAATAATGAAAATACCTGTAAACCCTCGTGATAACTTCTGTGTGAAGTTATCTCTCAAACTTGTAAGTACATGTGATAGCTTCTGGATGAAGTTATCTCCCAATTCGGCAATAGATCGGTTGATCTTTCACAACCTCTAAATCGATCACACTGAAGAGTTGACATTATTCAATGCAGTTTGGCAATAGATCAGCTGATCTTTCACAGCCTCTGAATCGCACACAATGAAGAGTTGACGTTCTTCACTGCAGATGGAATACTGGAACCCTTGGCTCAGTCTTCACAGAAGAATTTCTTAACAAGAATCAATATCAATAATCATGAATACAAACTCTCTCCCATGAGAGATTCTTATACACCTCCAAAGGTGTGCTTGCTAAAATTAGACTCCCTTAAATTAGACTCCCTTAAATTAGAACTAGGGTCTTAAAATTAGACCAAGTCTTAATTTAGAATTTGCATCCTCAAATTAGACTCAATCATTAATAATTAATAATTAATTAATAATTAATGAATAATTAATTAATAATTAATAATTAATTAAAATTAGATCAAATAATTAATATTTGATTAAATCAATCAAATATTAATATCTCCCTTAATTCATGCCCGAAAGAGCCCGAACGAATTCCAACCCATCTCTATCAAGACCCTCTATCCATCCTATCAGCATACGAGGGTCGCATAATAGGCTAATCATCCACTCGAAAAGATGTCAATTAGAAGGGGATATGACAGTCCGCCCCTCCTAAAATTTCTTGCCCTCAAGCAATCTCAACTCTGGATGCTGTAGAATATCTTCGCTTTCCCATGTCGCATCCTCAACTGGCAAATCTTTCCACTTTACCAAATATTCCCTGATAGTCCTTCGATGCAACTGTCTCTCTCTAGACTCCAAGATGGACTCAGGTACTACGATCAATTTTCCCTCATCATCTAAGGGAGGTAGAACTGTAGAAGGTATCACACGGTGTCCTAACGCCTTTTTGAGGCGTGATACATGGAAGACATTGTGTACCTTGCTCTCTGTAGGAAGCTCTAGCTCATAAGCCACCTCTCCAACGTGCCTCAAGATCCTGAAAGGACCATAGTAACGTGGCTTGAGCTTCTCTGCCCCACTCTTCCTAAGAGTAGACTGTCGGTAAGGCTGCAGCATAAGATAGACCATATCCCCTACCTCAAAAGATCTCTTGATCCTCCGCTGATCTGCATACTGCTTCTACTAATTCTGCACCTTAGCAATATTCTCCTTGAGAGTCCTCATAGTATCTTGACTCTCTTGCAGTAAGTCTCCAGCACTCGGCACTCTACTGTCGCTCAGTAGCAAATCTAGAAAACTCGATGCCTCATACCTGTATAATGCCATGAAAGGAGACATCTGAATGGTCATGTGGAAAGTCATGTTATAGAAATATTCGTACAAATGAATCCACTTGACCCAAGCTTTTTGCTACCCTGTAATGTAGTTCCTGAGGTAGCCCTCCACCCATTTGTTTACTATCTCTGTCTGTCCATCAGTCTGCGGATGGTAGCTGGTACTAGGTGTAAGCTCGGTCCCACAGAGTCGAAACACCTCCTGCCAAAAGTGACTCAGGAACTGACTATCCCTGTTGCTCACTATTCTCCGAGGTAATCCATGCAGTCGAAATACCTCTCGGAAGAAAACCTCTGCCACCTGTGTAGCTATATGTGTGGTAGTAATCAGAAAGAAGTGGGCATACTTCATTAACCGATCCACAACGACATATATGCAATCTCGTCCTTGGGCTTTAGGTAAGCCTGTAATGAAATCCATCGACAAACACTCCCACTTCCTGTCAGGAATTGGAAGTGGCCACAACAATCCTACTGGGTACGTGTTCTCCTGCTTGTTCTGCTGGCAAACAGGGCACTCACGTACATACTGAAGAACATCTACTTTGAGGCCTTTCCATGTAAATCTCTCCCTAACTTGTCTGTAAGTCTTAAAATATCTGGGATGTCCTGCAGTAGGTATATCATGAAAAGCTCGCATGATAATGTTCTTCATCAATGATCCTGGGATCAAATAAACCCTGTTCTTGTAAATGATCAAGTCATTCACAAGAGTATATCTGGTGTCAACCGTCGATCCCTCAACAATTCTAGACGCCCATGTATCCTTGGCATATTCTGCCACAATCATATGTCGCCAATCCTCGGTAATGTGGACCATGGTACTCAAATACGACCTGCGTGAAAGAGCATCGGCCACAACATTCTGGGTGCCCTTAATGAAAGAGATGTCAAAATCATATGCTTGTATTTTACTCACCCACTTCTGCTGACGATCATTGAGGTCTCGCTGCCCCAAGAAATGTCTCAAACTGTTGTGGTCCATTTTGATACAAAATTTGCTACCCACAAGATATTGCCTAAATTTTGCTAAGACATGCATGATAGCGAGCATCTCCTTATCATATATGCTGTATAGTCTCTCTGGTCCCCTGAGCTTGCGGCTCTCATATACTATGGGGTGCTTGTCCTACATAAGTACCACTCTGATGCCCTCGCCTGAAGCATCGCACTGAAGCTCGAACGGCTTCAAAAAATCAGGGAGTGCTAGAACTGGGCACGTAGTCATCAACCCCTTAAACCTTTCGAAACACTCTTGTGCTTCAGGTGTCCAACAAAAAGCCCCCTTTTTAGTCAAATCTATCATAGGAGCTGCATGTCGTGAATAACCATTCACGAACCTCCGATAGAATCCACACAAACCTAGAAATCCCCTTAGCTGTGTTAGGTTTACCGGAATAGGCCAATCTATGATAGCGCGGATCTTCTCAGGATCCATCCGCACTCCCCCTGCACTAATAATATGAGCCAAGTATAACAATTCGGTCATCCCCAAATCACATTTGGACTCCTTGGCATACAAGGATTCTCTCTCCAAGATGCTGAGTACAGTCTCCAAATGAGCCAAATGCTCCTGCCAAGTCCTACTGTATATCAGAATGTCATCAAAGAAGACAAGTACGAACCTCCTCAGCAGTGAATGGAAGACTCTATTCATGGTGGACTGAAATGTTGCTGGTGCATTAGTGAGCCCAAATGGCATCACTATAAACTCATAGTGTCCACAATGGCAACGAAAAGCTGTCTTCTCCACGTCCTGCTCGCGAACCCTGATCTGATGATACCCTGACCTTAAGTCTATCTTTGTGAAGTAATGTGAACCATGAAGCTCATCAATAAGCTTGTCAATACAAGGAATAGGATACTTGTTCTTAATGTTTCTCTTATTTAGGGCTCTGTAGTCAATGCACATGCATAGGGTGCCATCCTTCTTCTTTACTAGAACAACTGAAGAAGCAAATGGTGATTTGCTAGGCCGAATGTGACCCATAGCCAGTAACTCCTTAATTTTTTTCTCGATCTCATCCTTCAACCACTTAGGATGCCTATATGGAGTAATCATAATGGGCTTAGCGCCCTCCTCAAGCTCAATAATGTGCTCAATGCCCCTGTCTGGAGGTCTCCCTGGTGGAATGTCACTAAATACTTTATCATGCTTGACTCTCAACTACTGAATGTCAGGATGATACTTAGTCTTCTGCTGTCCCTCCTGTATTCATGCCAATGTGCACTCGGTAGCCCACTCTACCATGTCATGTCGCATGAGCCTCTCCATCCGATGTAAAGAAATAGTCTTGATGTTGACATCCCGTATTGCTTTGAGAATGTGAGTCTTCCCATCTACATCAAAATGGATCTCCATATCCTTAAGACTAAGAGTGACTACTTCAAGGGAATGAAGCCACTTCATGCCCAAAACCAAGTCTATATCTCCCATGTTGACCACATAATAATCCACCTTGAACTCATAGTTGTTCAAGCGTAATGGGAGCTATCTGATCATCCGCTCACATCTGAGGGTGTAACCGTCAGCTACCTTAACTCTAATGCCCTCAAACTCTTCTATGGTGAATCCACGCTTCTCCACAAATCTAGTATCAATAAAATTATGTGTGGCGCCCGTGTCAAGAAGGGTAATGACCCTCTGTCCTGCCAAAACTCCCTGGAGTCTGAATGATCCCTCGTGTTGGATGCTAGATAGACGTGCCTCCTGAATCTGGAGCTCTGACTCTGCTTCTACCTTAGGCTCTGAAGCCTCAGCGTCTGGCTCCTCGGAACAATCGTGATGTTCAGAATCTTCTAATTCCTCATCCTCATAATAGGCCCACATCACCCGATTTGCTTTGCCCTTAGGCCTCAACGGACAATCATGATTAGCATCATATGGACCTTTGTAATAGAAACAAAGTTTCTTCTTGCGTAGATCATTAAGAGCATCTCTATCCAACGATGGTGCTGCTGGGTTGGCCTTTGAATTATTCTTAACACCTGATTTATCTATGTTGAAACCTGGTCTGTCTCTGTTCCTATTGAACCCCTTACTGTCCCTGGATGAAGAAGTACCTCTGGAGTTAGATCTACTTGATGGGGCTACCATCTCCATGCTACGTGCCTTCTTCATAGCCTCCTGTAAGGAAGGAGGATCAAAGCCTTTGATCCAACCTCTCAATGGTTCTATCAGTCCCTCCATGAAGAGTACCACAAGTCACCTTTTTGATATGTCAGGAACCATAACTGATAACTTCTGGAAGTCACCAATAAAAGACTCTAGACTGCCACTTTGACGTAACTATGCCAACTCTCAGAAATAGGACTCTGGATCCCTCCTGTCAAAATGCTCTACTAGCCTGTCCACGAACTCCTGATAAGAGGTGATCTGATCATGATGGAGTGTCACCATCCCGTGGTGCCACCAATCGTGAGCTACTCCCTTAAGATGTAGTGTTGCATATCTGATATCATCTTCCTCGGCCATCAGACGCAATGTGAGAAAGGTGTCCAACTTACTAATCCAAGCCTGGGCTATGACCTTACCACTTCCGTCAAACATTGCGAGTGTGAGCCTGCTTGTAGCATGCTTAAGATCATTGTTCTGGTATCTAGGTCTTCTGTCCTGTCTAGCCAATATGTAGTGCTCTCTCCTCAGATTAATAAAATGATCAAGGGACGTCCTCTCTCGTACATGAGGAGGTAATAAGTTCCACTCCTCATCTGCAGCCATGTAAACATCTGTAAATGAGGGATCTCCTGCTTCCTCCTCTGCTGGAACATCTGGTTCCTCTTGAATAAACGTAGGGTGTGTAGGTCTACCTGCTATCCTAGAATGGGTCTGCTGTGGTCTTTGATTAATAGTAGCACTCCTATTATCTCCTTGTTCCCCATTCTGTCTATCGGTTGCGTTCATTCCCCTTATCATAGTAGTAAGTGCTTGTAGTGTCTGATTCATCTGTTGTTGGCCTGACATCATAGCACGGTGGAATTCTCTGGTGTCCTGATCAGCATCATACCTATGGCCCCTAGGTGGGCTACCCTCACGTCTATCACTCATGGTAATCTGTTGCTATTCTAACATCTAGGTACCTTCAAGCAAAGCTCTACTGCGTGTATAATACCCGTGTGGTCGCAACTCTTGTGGCTGCATAAAATTTCTAAACCCTCAGGATGGCAGGATTTAGCTCTGATACCACTGTAATATCCCTTCGAATATCAAAACAAAAGCTCCAAATTGCTTATCTGAATTTCTACAAAATATCTTCAAATAGATGAATAAATCACAGTATAATTTCTTATTTATTTGCTCATAAGCTTACAATAGAGATCCTCTGTCAAATATACAAAGAATATCGAAAGTTCAGCCTTATAGCCTGTATATTCCGCAAACTAGGCTGAATTTGGCACGTCTCGGCCTGCTGTGTAAAAAACACAGTCGCCGACGTCGGTTATACTGCCGTCGTCGGTCGACCTGTAGTGGTCCCCTTGCCGACGTCGGTGATGAGTCGACCGATGTCAGTCTCTGTAAGTCTCTGTTTGCCGATGTCGGTACCTGAACTTTTTGTAGATGCGTACGGACTTTCACAGATCTGTACGGAAGTCGTACGGCCACTGATATTGCTCAACCTATATGCTTGATCTTGATCTGTAGGATTATGGGCTAATACAAAAGATCTATATCTGTATAATTCTGGAATCAAAACCCAAATAATGAAAATACCTGTAAACCCTCGTGATAGCTTCTGTGTGAAGTTATCTCTCAAACTTGTAAGTACATGTGATAGCTTCTGGATGAAGTTATCTCCCAATTCGGCAATAGATCGGTTGATCTTTCACAACCTCTGAATCGTTCACACTGAAGAGTTGATGTTCTTCAATGCAGTTTGGCAATAGATCAGCTGATCTTTCACAACCTCTGAATCACACACAATGAAGAGTTGACGTTCTTCACTGCAGATGGAATACTGGAACCCTTGGCTCAGTCTTCACAGAAGAATTTCTTAACAAGAATCAATATCAATAATCATGAATACAAACTCTCTCCCATGAGAGATTCTTATACACCTCCAAAGGTGTGCTTGCTAAAATTAGACTCCCTTAAATTAGACTCCCTTAAATTAGAACTAGGGTCTTAAAATTAGACCAAGTCTTAATTT
Organism: Torreya grandis; assembly: GCA_037957365.1. Classification (NCBI taxonomy): domain Eukaryota; kingdom Viridiplantae; phylum Streptophyta; class Pinopsida; order Cupressales; family Taxaceae; genus Torreya; species Torreya grandis. The sequence goes on from JARHVA010001842.1 coordinate 2,846,772, forward strand.
AGAATTTGCATCCTCAAATTAGACTCAATCATTAATAATTAATAATTAATTAATAATTAATAATTAATTAAAATTAGATCAAATAATTAATATTTGATTAAATCAATCAAATATTAATATCTCCCTTAATTCATGCCCGAAAGAGCCCGAACGAATTCCAACCCATCTCTATCAAGACCCTCTATCCATCCTATCAGCCTACGAGGGTCGCATAATAGGCTAATCATCCGCTCGAAAAGATGTCAATTAGAAGGGGACATGACATCTATAGGGTGATGTGACTAACATGACATATTTAGAGGTGTTGGTGATCCTTCTATCCTTTATAGTAAAATGTGATTTTATCTTGTGATGTGAAACATGAAAAATATTAGGGAACAACTCCCTTCTTTATTTTCCTTTGATGAAGTCATCAACCTTGTTGTGCTTAACCCAGGCAACCCAAAAGCCTTCCTTATTGACATCAAAAAAATTATCCCACTTGATACAACTATAATCAAATGTACCCTCACCTAGATTTTGTAGTGTAAGGAACATTATTTCTTCCCACCTTTTTGACATCTATTCTAGCCTACAAGGAGAAAATTTCATTGAACAAACTAGCAATGGACTTTTGGTATTGAGTGAAAGTAATTTTCCATGTATTGTAGTGGACTCATTTTATTGATTGAATGTTATATAGCATATATTGCAATGTAAAAAGGATAATGGTTGAATAATGCATACAATATAAGCACATTTTGGTTTAAACAACAAGAAAACATGTACACATTATGAAAATGGGTAGTCAGACTCATATGCATCGATAAACATGAGAATGCCCTTTTTGGCTACATTTATTGTACCTCTTATTCAAATACATTATTTTGCATGCACTATTACATTTAACCTGTATTGGTCCATTAAATCTATAAATTTATTTCACAGTGTTTCATATGTAAAAATAATCAAAACTTCATGAGTAAATTTGAATATTATAAACACATCATACTCTTAACTAGTTTTGAATCTCCAAACTTTAGGTGATCCACAATGTCAATAGAACCAAATTATGATTATAATTGTAATAAGTACATAATTTTGTGATAATCAAGATAACATCTGAACAACATATATATTTGATATAGACGGTAAAAATAAATTTTGTATAAATTTTGTTGTTTATCGACAAAAGTACAATAGATATACAAAAAAAACTTTTCATGACATCCTTTCAACATTACATCAAGTAGGGGAAGAGAATGGATAATAGTATGAAAGCTACAAATGTGAACATCATACAAGGAGTAAATGAGAATCGGTACATGCCAACAACTATTTCAACCAATCGAAATTAGATCAAAGTATCAAAAAATTTGTCTATGGGAACATCTTCTAAATCAAGCATGGTGAATACACGTGTAGTGATTTCTCATATTTCATTTTGTTTCTTCCTTGATTATGCTTATTGAAGATGATTATTTATGCAAAAAAGTGAATATATGGAAACAAACCATACATGAAAGTCATATTGTCATGTAGTTCAGTGAGAAGACCTCTACGAACATCCATATCCCTTATCATTTCATGATAAATGTATTCAAATTCCATCTCCATGCACAAACCTCTTTGATCAAGCAAATGCAAATAAAAGCCTACTATGTATATTAAAGAAATGTAGGAGGCATGATTTAAAGACACTTCATTGAATATAAAAGTTCCATATTACCATATTATTTCATTTTTAAGACAAAATAACATGATTTTGAGATAAATTTATCTTCCTTTCCATTATGATGTAGCCAATAGATGCATGTACTCAACATACCAAAAATATAAGCCATAAACATCACATACAAATTAAAATATAAGAATTGAAACCACTTCTAAAAAATATGATAGAAAATATGAACAAAAGAGTTAGAAGAATGTAGAAAACCTCATTGAAATCAATATAAAGCCCTTCATAAAACATATCAAAATAAAAACATGAAATTGTAGAAATAGACAAAATAGTGCATGCATGAGGGAGTTACATTTATAAATTATATTAAATGTCATGAACTAACTACATACATGTTGGCATGGTGAGTGAACATATTTTACTACGAATCCCATAGAATCAAGATAGGGTTTATATATATATATATATATATATATATATATATATATATATATTGCTATGAAGCCCATAGATTTATGAAAGGGCTAAAAAAATGAAATTTCTATGAATCCCATGTGATATTATAGTTTTTTATCAACTAATCATTTAATGTATTGAATTCAACACATGGACGTATTGGTATTTAAGGACACCACATGAAAGTAAATGATAGTAGGAGACACAATAAAAATTTGTACAACATGTGTGCATTAAAAATTGTATGTGCCTCAAAGGGAATGCAATTTATCCCATTAAATTTTAATGTTACATTGCCTTATCACCCATAGTAATGTTAGGGCATAACCCATATTGAGTTATGAGAGCTTTAGTGTAGAAAAATATGCCACTAAACTTTTATTAATTATTTTCTCATAGACCACCACTACCATACTTCCCACCTATCAGGCCACAATTTTTGGCCTCTAAATTTAGGGATCCCCATGAGAAGATAGAACATAGTTATCAAACTAAATGAAAAATTCTTCCTCATTACATGCATAAAATTATACAAAAAACTATCATCTTCATCTCGCATAATATGGGAAAGATGTTTTAGGGCTCTATATAATAAACCAACATTCCACTTACAAAAGTTGATTGCCACTAACTACAATAAATGCCATTATCTATGATTTTATAGATGGAATCGAATGAATGATAGATACCTTTATTAAATTAGTCGTATACTACTATCTAATGTCAATTTTATACAACTAATATAAGTATTTCCCATCACAGGCATTTCTATCATCATTAGGTTCTTGTGATGGTGTTGAAAAATGACTTCTTAGCCACATTGCTTCTTGGTATGTAATCTCATCCAAAATGTGTTCAAGATATAATTCATGATTTGAATTTGGAAAATTCAAAATCTATAAATAATTATCTAATCAACTTTCTAGAAATAATGATGCATAACGAGTTTTATCAAAGTATCTCTCAAACCAACTTTTCATCATGGGATTAAAAAATATTCTATGCTAAAAAATCATTAATTCTAATAAGAGATTAGAATTAAAAATTATATCCAACATTTCCATTTTTTGAGATGACCAATAGACTTTTAATAACTCCAAGGTAAATAATTATTATTATTCCACCAAATCTTGGCAATGTGATTTACATGAGTACCCCAAACAAGTGGTAGCCAATAGAAAATTTCATTCAATTCGACTGAAACTTGATCAAAGTCTCTTCTTGTTTCATCTTTGAGTTGTATTAGGTAATTCCATAAGTTATTGGAATGCCAAGTGGTGAGGGGTTCTAAAAATAGATACATAGTGCAAACAAACACACAAATCACTTAAACCAAATTATATATAGGATCAATTGAATCCTACACAATAGATTATTCAACAAAGTTATTATCAATCACCTAGTATTTTTTTTTAAATTTTCCAAATATTTAGTCATTATCATTCTAAAAAATTAAATTTATAAATGTACTTATAAGAATGTAATTTTTAAATATGTATTAATTATTATTATAAAGGTGGAGTAAGACCGCCATATAGACTACATAGGTAAAAGGATCCTATTAAACATAGAAATAATTATGACATAAACATCATATTATAAAATGGTGACATACAAATATAACAAGCCAATATGATAAATATATCAGATTAAAATTCAAAATTTTCAAAAACAAGGACATTGTTACTGTGATTTGAATCACTCAAATCTTCTAGTCAGCAATGATGAAATAAAAATTGTAAACTTAGCTCTTGTAATTAATATATGATAAATAAAAGGAATGGGACAATCATTTCCCTTATATTTTGTTACATGACCATATCAAGATTATACATTGGTTTTACATTTTGATGCATGAATTTTATATTCTTTTGCATACAACTAAACTATTGTATATGTAACATGTTTAACTTCTTTCTATCAATAAAAAATTCAAGAAAGAATGGAATTCAACCCAAGGTAGAGTAGTAGCATGATCATTTCCATTATTGTATTCCTTACATTTTTTATATTGTATATTTCTCTACTTTAGGAAGCAGACTTAGACAATACTACTTACCACTTATAGGGATTTGTTACATTAAATACCTACTTTTACGACATGTTATACCAAGTTAAGGAAGGTCATGACCTTACCTTTGGTAACCCTGAAGAGCTAACTCAAATTAGTAAGTAATGAATGCTTGACAAGTTTATTGGCAGGTCAAATGTTATAACCAAAATTATAAATTATATGTCATAGGTAGTCCTCCTTAAATATAAAAATAATCTTGATGCCTAAGGAAGGAATATAGGAAGTCTATTTGGGACTCATGATGGATTGGCCTTATAAATACTTTAATTAATATGTTACCCTATCATCATAGTAAGATAAAACCAAGATAAACCCTTTTGTAGCCCTGAAATATTTTTCTCTTATAGAAACCAAGGCACAAAATTGAATCCCAAGAATTGGGCATGCATGAACAAAGATAATTAACAATATAGGGTTGTATGCATTTTATGGATAGTATTTTTCATAGGAACATAGTTAAGACATTGTTTAAATATATTTTAAGTAAAGAAGATAATCCTATTAGGTACCATGCCAATAAAATAAATTGATTGCTCCAAGGGTAATGAGAGGATCATCCTGTAATAAATTAATGAAAATGCATGAAATAACATATTTATTTAATGAAAATGCAATAAATAATAGATTTATATAATTAGTAGAAACACCAAAGGGATTATATTGATCATAGGCCACTTTGAGGGGTCAACCTCCTTTGAGCAAGGTCAATACAATAAATTCATATATACCTTTATTGGCCTCAACACTTATATACTAAATCTAATCTAAGCAACTACTACTTCTCATGAATGTGGGATAAAACAAAATGTTCACAGGATGACTTACAAAGTATATGCATCCATAGTAACTAATATACTAAAAAAGTAAAGAGAAGGGGTAACATAGGTTCCTAACATCCCCTCCCTCTTAGAAAAATCTTTATCCTCAAAACTTCAGATGTAGGAATTGATGTTGAATCTGAAATAGTGCTTCCCATGTTTCATCATCTAGTTACATTATATGCCACTAAACTAATACCTCTGTGATGGAGAGAGAGTGAAGTTAGCATGTGCCTCTATCTAGGATTGCCTCTAGCTTAAGAAGAATGGGTAATTCATTATCTAGTTATGGTAAAATAGTTTGCACTCTGATGTTTGTGACAATAAATTTATTTAGACAAGAGACATAAAATATTGGGTGAACTCAGGAAGAAGGTGGGAGCTCCAACTTATAAGCAACTGATCCAATCTTTTGGAGAACCTTATATGGCCATATAACATGGGATCTAACTTATGATGCCCTTTGAGTTTTAGGGAGGATTTTTTGTATGGATATAGTCATAGAAAAAAATATCACCTACTTGAAAAGTACACTCAGAATGGTGCTAATCATCCTACTATTTATTTCTATATTGTGCCATATGAAGATTTTCTCATAGGGTGCTCAGGACTGATCCTATGTTCATAGAATCATGTTCACCAATTGAACTGGTGAACTACTAGGGGTTTATGAAAGGAACTTTGGTGGTTCTTGACCATAGACTTCTTCATATGGAGTCATTTTAGTTGAAGTGTGGTAGGAGGTATTGTACCACCATTCAATAAGAGGGATCCACTTTTCCCGTTAATCTTGTTGTTCTGAGGTGAAGTAATGAATTAAAGTTCCAAAGCATTTTTTGATAATTTTAATCTATCCATTCATTTGTGAATGATGCCCATTGCTCATCCTCAATTAGGTACCGATGTGTCAAAATAGTTCCATCTAAAAATAGCTAGGGAATGTTGCATCACGATCTAAGACAATGGAAGAATTAATTCCATGAAGATGGAAAATCTTGTCTAAGAGAATTTATGTGACTATGGAGGCAGTATAGGGATGGATGAGGGGAAAAAATGACTATATTTGGAGAGGCAATCAATGACAACCAAGATCACTATTTTCCATCCATATTTAAGGAGCCCTTAATGAAATCCATAGAAATGTCTATATAAATCTTGATAGGAATGGGTAAGGGTTCAAGCAACCTAAGAATGAGTGTTGTTTCACCCTTATTGTGTTGGCAAGTATCACATTCAACCACCATAATTTGAATTACCTTTTTCATTCCCTTCCAAAGGAAGTTACATCATGCCCACTCATATGTTTTAAGAAACCCTAAGTGCCCTATGAATGGAGAAGCATGGAATTCAAAAAATACAACTTACTAAAGATCCCTGCTCTGGAGAAGAACTAGATGACTCTTCTATTGCAAAGAATCACCATTCCAAGAATAATGTGGTATGAATGAGGGGTTAGGGGATAATTATTTAATCATTTAAGATAATGAGGAGCCATTGACATATCCCTATTGTACAGTGTCTAACCATTTTAGAATAGACATAGAAATAGCTAAAAGGGAATCTTGGTCCACAAATGTGTGAGATAGAGCATCAGCCATAATATTTTCCTTACTCTTCTTGTAAATGATCTCATAGTCATAATCTGTGAGTTTGATGACCCATTTCTTTTGTGATGGGGAAAAGACCCATTGTTCTAGAAAATATTGTAGACTCTGGTGATCAATTTTGATGCAAAAATGATTCCCTAGTGGGTATGGCTACCACTTCTATACTATATGCAAAATGGTCATCATTTCCTTCTAATAAGTAGAGAGTACTAAATTATTTCAAGAAAGGTCTTTGATGGTGAATGTAATGGGATGCCCTTCTTGTAGGAGAATATCACCAAGTCCGTTATCATAAGCATCATTCTTGATAGTGAAGGCCTTGACAAAATTTTGTATAACTATAATAGGTGTAGTAAAAATAACTTATTTCAATTATTCAAATGCACACTGAAAAACTTATGTCTATGTAAAAGCATCCTTTTTTAACATAGATTTCAGTGGATCTACAATATTATTGTAATCCTTGACAAATGTGTGATAGTATTCAGTTAACCCCAAAAAATCATAGAGGCTCTTGAGTGTCTAAGGATGAGGCCAATTTGTCATGAGAGTTATTTTTTTAGGATCCACCTGAACACCTTGGGCTAAACAATATACATGAGATACTCCAGTTCATCTTGGCCAAACTCACATTTGGACTATTTTTCATAGAGATCATGATCATAGAGAGGTTGCAACACAAGCTCTATATGTTGGACTATAGATGAGGATATCATCAAAGAAGACCAAAATGAATTTTCATAGGTAGGGCTAAAATATTTTATTCATCAATGCCTAGAATGTTGAAGGAACATTAGTGAGGCCAAAGGGCATGAACATAAACTCATAGTGGTCATCATGCATGTGAAAATATATCTTAGGAATATCATCCTAATGAAGTCATATTTGGTGATATCCAAAGTGGATATACAACTTGGAAAAAAGGAGCAACATGAAGCTCGTCAAGAAGCTCATCAATAATAGGGATCAAGAACGTATCCTTTATTATGATGCGATTATGTTATTGAAGGTCAATGCATAGCTTCCATGACCCATATTTTTTTTAAACAAAGAGAACTGGGGATGAATATGGGTTTGTACTAGGGTGAATAATGCCTTGCTTTAGTAAGTCTTGAATGATCATCTCAATCTTGATCTTTTACTAAAATGGGTAGCGGTAGGTCCTAATGTTGGGAGGAACACTTCTAATAAGTAGATGAATATGGTGGTCCTCTAGCCATGAAGGTGGAAATTGTATTGGTTTGACAAAGACACATGCATACATATACATAATGGTTTATAGATCAAAACGAGAAGTGGAGACCATTGATGGTTGCATTTGAATGGAATAGAGTTGGGAAATGACACTATGTGAATTCTTCTTAACAAAATTTTCCATGCGATGTAAACTTATGATGTAGAAATACACTGAGTATAAGCCTTTTAATGTGTGCTTTTTCCCATTATCTAAAAATTAGATCCAAAGTTTAGTAAAATCCCATAAGATGGGTCTAGTTGTGCATAACCATTAAGATCCCAAAACAACATCACATCCACCTAAGGGTAAGGTACACATGTCATAGAGTAAGTTATAATGACCAATAAAGATACGCATATTGTGAAACTTCTATTTGTAAGGTAATATACCCTCATTGGTAATCATTATTTCTAAGTTGGAGCAAGGATAGACAAAATAATTGTCCTACTTGTCAATCCAAGGTTCATTAAAGTTATGAGTTCTACCAGAATCGATGATTATTGTGAGAGGGATATTCTTGAAGTAACCCCTAACCCACATGGTTTATGGGATGGAGACTCCTACTAAGGTATGGAAAAATATCTCCAGTTATTCTTCCTAAAATTTAGGTTCCACAATTGGCTGAGCTTCTTCTAGATCATCTACTATTATCCTAAGCATCTTCCCAGACTTCAGTTTCAAGCAGAGAGTCCACATGTAGTAGGTAGTGATTTTTATTGACACATTCATGTCCTTGAGTGAATTTGTCATCACAATTATAACATAGTCTTTTTTTTCACATGCTTGCATCTCTACTTCAGCCAAATGCTTGATATGAGTGATTTTAGAGGCTAGAATTGTGTGAGATCATTGTGGAGTTATATTTATTAATGAAGTAAAATTGGATTTAAATCACTTCTAAGCTATTATATTTTACTCTACCAACTTAGCCATCCCTAGGGCTTCCATCATTGTGTTGGGTCAGAATATTTTGACCTTAGATTGAATTGTATCCTTCAGTCCACTGACAAAGCAACACTTGAAGAATTCATCAGACAATCCCTTTATGTGATTGGCTAGTTTTTCATTTTGTTTTTGATATTCTCTCATGGTTCTTGTTTGGTGATATTTAGCAAGTTCTCCAATAGATTCATCAAAATCACTAGGGCCAAACCATTATAAAATGAGTGTACAAAAATCAATCCCTATTGGCTCATCATGAGCCTTGATATACCAACAATACCATTGAAGGGATTCATGTTCCAAGTGAAAGGATATAAGATGGACTTTGTTGGCATCAAAATTATTATGTAGACTAAAATACTATTCGACCTGATAGATCCATTTAATTGGGTAGCACCATTGAATTGAGAAAAATCAAGCTTCAGACCATGAAAATTGTTAGAAGAAGAAAATACAGTGTCTAAAGAGGACAATAGATGCCATATGTTGTTAAAAGTGATATGTTAAATATTGAGGCCAAGAACTTTTTCATCAAGATCTTGATTTGGGTCTTGAGGGTGGCAATTTCATCTTCCATGTTTTTTCTCTTGTTCAAGTTACTACCATGCCTAGAATAAGCGATTTTTAATTTTTTTACAATGGTTATGAAAACTAGAGTTAAGACACATTTAGTAAGGAAATTGTTTAATTTGGGTGAAATCAAAGGGGGTAAAGGTAATTTTCCTAATTTGTTTGCATAGTGGGAGTATGATTGATGAAGTTGAGGGTAATTTCAAAAGTGAAAATGAAAAAGTTAGAAAATTTATCAATAAAAGACAAAGGAACAAAAAGGGGAGATGAACACTATGGAAACATTTTGATGCAAATAGACAAAAACAAAAGAAATTATGCCAAACCCAAAAAAATGGAAAATTGAGATGTGTAGGAATTAGGAGTGGAATCGAGATATGGGACCTCAAGGAAGAAAATGTGGAGAATGGAATTTCATATGTCCAGATAAGCCTTGAGGATCAATGGGGTTATAGATGGAGAGACATATTAATTTTGTCCTAGTTTCTTATTTCTATCAAATATCTAGCTACAAATCCTAAATTGAGAGTCTTTTGATACTCTATTGTTAGTTTTCAAAAATGGATAGGGTGAATAGTTTCTAGGTTCTAGTTTTTTAAAAATGTTTGGCCAGATGTAAGTCCTTTGAGAACCTTATAGGAATATTCTAAAATTGGTATGGTAAGTCTGTTGATGCTCAGTTGCTAATATGCAAAGATCTGATATGATAAGTTTTCAAATACTATCTCGATAATATTCTAAAATTGATAAAAATGGGCCCCAAATTTCCATGACTGTCTAAGGTTTTAAATATATCTCTCTGGCTACCAATGTCATTTGAGTGAGTGGCACTCTCCAAAAAATTTACATTCATGGATTTACCCTTAAATGATAGCTCTTGGTTTTCCTCACAGGTGGGAACTAGTCAATTAGGATGGTGTCATTTCCCATTTTGCTGGTAATTTCTCTTAATGGTCCATCTAATTTGGGGTTCTTATAGTACTCCTCATAATGAGTTTTAGGGATTATGACAAAGCACTTCCCACATTTATGTATACATATATTTACCCTAATTTTAAATAGATTATTGTGATACATAAAAATACTTAAATGAATTATGTAGCAGAATTAAAAAACACTTTTGAGAGAAAAGCATTTTGGCCCTGTAAAGTGATCTAATACTAGATGAGAGGATCATCTTATAAAAAATTAATTAAAATTCATGAAATAAAATATTTATTTAATGAAAATACATGAAATAATAGATTTATATAATTAGGAAAAACACCAAAGTGATTATATTGATCACAGACCACTTCGATGGGGTAACCTCCATTGAGAAAACTCAATACAATAAATTTGTAGATGCCTTATTTAGCTTCAACACTTAATTATATACTAAGTCTAATATAAGAAACTATTACTTCTCATGAATGTGGGACAAAACAAAATGTTCATGAGATTACTTACACAGCATATGCATTCATAACAACTAATATACTAGCAAACTAAAAAGAAGGGGCAGTAAAGGTTCTTAAAAGGTAACAAAAAGTTTTATTTCATCACTGTAACTATACTAAGAGTAAAATATACATATATATTTTAGTATAAGATACCTCTATATAATACTTATTTCCTATTTATTATATGTGGATTGAACATCTCAAGGTGTTATACGACATTTCAATACACTTGGTTAAAGTTGACATGAGATAACATTTAGTAGATAGAGAAATAAATATACTCAAATGGTTAATCTTATTTTTTATTGATACTACCATCTAGCATCGTCCAACATTCATTTCACCCTAAGAAAGAGTAAGGTCTATAATGCATTGAAATTTTGTTACAACTTATTAGTTAATACTTAGAATGAAAAATAGCTATCACATGCCATTGATCACAAGATACTAACAACTAGCCAAGAATCATTCAAGTTAATTTCTCCCATCCCCTATAATATAATTTGAATATTTACATTAGGTAAATAGTCTAATATTTTAGGTTAATTATTATAATGTTATCAACTTTATTAGGCATTCTAACTCAAAACTAAGTTAGACACTAATTCTAATTGCAACTCATGATAGGGCTTTGACTAATCATGCTTCAATGGAAAATGTCAAATTTGTAAATGGATTCAATGCCACATAAAAAATGCAATGGTGAAAGAAGGAATGAGCTGAGAGGTAATAAAAAATTTCAATCACTTATTCACACTCATTTCTAGTATATATTTGATAAGTATAGTGTAGAAACCATTATTATCAACTAATCCTTTAAATGGGAAACTTGAGGTCAATAGTCTGCTTAGTTACGATAAGGATATTTAACATCTATTCTATTATTTCATTTACTTAAGGATAAAATTATAGTTAAAACATGTCTACAAAGTCAAGGTTTTTCATATCCAAATAAAAAATAGATTCATATGGCATAATTCTAAATTGTCAGGGCATAGTTTTCTAGGATAATGGATATAAAAAGTAACCCTTAAGTACTCAACTCTATTAAAAGATCCAACTTTATGCCATGATTAGTTAATTAGACTATTAATTACTATTATGTCTAGTAGAACTAAGTTAATAAATAGGTGTGACCACTTATAACAAGTATACCATGTTTAACCACTTGTATAAAATGTCCTCAACATGTCCTAGATCCATATAACATAATCACACTTAATATTATTAAAACATAATAGGGAATTAATGGAAATCAAAATATAATAAATTTGGTAAATAATGTTGAGAAGTGTCATCATTGATGTCAAGGTGCATCTGTTGATGATGCATGGTGAGTGTTCTTCAAGGTATGAGATTGTGTTGTTTATGTGACAAGGAAGCCATGTGTCAAGAGAGAATTTGAAGGTGAGAGATAATTTGAAGTTAAATTAATGTCTCTTCTATTTGTTAATGTCTTATTTGATATCAAGTGTTAGGTCATCTTGAATTTGTTAGTGTTGTCACAAAGAGGTATGATGGACAAGTGAGCATTGAAGCATGTTTATAAGGCTCTAGGTCTTCTTGAGGACATAAGAAAATGTTGATAAGAAAGAGATTGTTACAGTGGTGTGAGAGTTTTATTTTAATAGTGTTCTTACTTTGATACCATTGAAGTAAGCATGTTTTAGTACTAGTTCTTGAGTAAGTGTCTTTAAAAACCTAGTCTAGACCTTGTGAGAAGTTATGATCATAGTGACTTAGTAACATAGATACACACAAGAATGATAAGTTGTATGAGGTTACTCAACCATTTATATGAGGCATTAGAGCACTCATGAGAGTATTAGGGTGACCCTATGGTGGTCGAACCTTCCAATGAGGTGTGCACCTAGTTCACTTCTAGACCCTCCATGACCTAACGAGGCATCATGATATGTTGTTAAGGCATATGAAGGATTTTTAACATTTTTTGAGCATGTTAAATGTTTTTTGAACATGTAAGTGAAGTTTAGAGATCTTGAAAATAATTTTTAAAGGTAGTTTAAGGCCTAATGAGGTGTGGAGATTTAGGTGTAAAAAGCAAGGTAGTGAGAGTATGGCATAATGAAGCATGAGGTTCAGTTTCCAAGGTACATATGCACAAGTGAGATTTATAAGAAGTGTGATAGGTTGTCTTAGGTTTATTCATAAATTTTAAGGTAAAATTTTGAAACTTAAGGTAGGAAAAAGTGCTTTGAGGTCTCTTAATTGCACAAAATTAAGGGTTCTCAACCTGAGAAGGATTTTCTTGTGTTTCATATCTCATCAAACATTTGCAGGGGAACTTTAGGTATTCATGATATATGGGGAAGGGTCCTCAATCAAAATTACATTCATTATTTTCTATATTGAGGGCTATGCTTTTTGAATGATTGTCGTGAATGGAAACATGTTTAAACCCTCTTAGAACCCTAATATGGACCTGATGTTGAATATGTTGATCAAAAGTACCCAGATTGGATTGGTATGATTAGGTGAATTATGTAAGTTGTATTAAACTCTCCCAAGTACCTTCAATTATGATTGAGTTGTCAGGTGTGTAAGTTAATCCTATAGGAAAGTGCTAATTTATCAAAGATTTACTATAACAATCAAAGTTGACAAAGTCAAATTATGAAAATGGATGAAGGATGAATATTGAGACTCATTTCTCATTTGAATGAATATTTATTTATAGGTTTTATGCCTCAATTTTTATAAACTGATCATCCAAGTTAGTCAATCGCTAACATGCCTAATAATGGAAATAGTGAAAAACCCAGGCAACAGTGAGAATATGATTATGAATGTGTTATCATGATAGAGTGATGAAACCAAGTACATGGAGATTTTATTTAGGATTTTTATTTAGTATACATGTTTGTTATAAATCTTTAAATTTAGGTATATTGGTAAAAATTAAGAAGCTAAAATGGCTTGTTTGACTTAGTGATATTTGTGTGTAGTGAGGTCAATAAATTGGTATGTAAGGTCAATAGTTACCATTAGACCATTTGATGTTTATATTTAAAGATGGTATGGATATGTAATAGTTTCATATACTTTTATAATAAGTATTTTAAATTGGTTATATAGGTTTTCAAGGTCAATTTCATCATGACTATACTTTAAGTTAAATTGATTGTTCTAGGTAAGCAAATTGTAGTGCTGAGTTTGAGGCTCTATACCTTGATTTGAAGTATATAATTCACATGATGTTTTTTTATCAGAGTTTTATGTATTATTAATTATTTTCATAAGTTATTATAGTCAATTAAATTGGTTTAAATTTTGAATCCAAAATGGCTTATTTGATTTTGGTTTGACTATGTGGAGTGATGTCAAAAGATTTGTCTACAAGTCAAATATTTGACATTAGACCTTATATTTTTGTATTTGATATTAGTATATAGATTTAAAAGGATATTATTAAATTATAAATGGTCATTCTAAGTGTTCTTTCAGGTTTTGAATATCAAGTTGTTCATGACTAAGTTTTGGAGTGTTCTGGCAGTTCTGAGTGGGTTATTTGTAGAGAAGTGTTTGAGTTCTTTTCCCCTAATTTATGAAGTATAAATAACGTGGTGATGTTTTCAAGGTCATGGATTTTATTTTCATGTGTTTTATTCTTATGTTTATGTATATAAATTATGTACATGCTTCAATTCTTTTGGGTAGACTTTCTGTAGGTTCACATGTGTAATTGTGAACAATGCAACAAGGAGTGTTCATGAAGAGTTTGGTGATAAAAAATGTTATGTAAATTAAATATGTATATTGGGGTATATTTTATCAATGTATGAAGTTATATTATTTATTTATAAATGTATATTATTGTATTAAGAACACAAGGTAACATATACTAATGAGGGCCTAACTGAAGTAAGTCTCCTTAAGGCCTAAAAGTGGTTTTGGTCTTTTATGTTGTGAAAGACCTATTTTAATGATTTATAAGTGTATGAAAATTTTTAAAAGGCATATTAAAATGGTAATAAAAGTGTTAAATTGTGTATGGCTGACTAAGAGGGACATGGGAAAGAGGCTTGTATAAATACAGGGCAATTTTAACCCTATTTATGCATGTATTAGAGTATGCAAATGAAATAACACATTGTGAGTAGGACATATTTTAGACCATCATAGGTGTGTAGACAATTTTTAATGAATATCTGAAAGTGTGTATACATAGGAAGATCAAGTTCATATGAGCTAATCAGTCTTGAAGATACCTAATTGAATGAATAGGCCTAGAAGGTAGTTTGAGAGGGATAAGAGTGTGAATGGATGAAGAGGTGGTCCTCATCAATTGGTTGAGTAATAGGGTGTTATAAAATTGATCAAATAAATTAGGTGTCTAAGTTGGTTCTGATTCATCTAGGATGTTGGTGCCTCCTTACAAGTGGGTGCTTGGTTAATTGCGGTTGGTTGTGAAGTTAGTGCTTCACTAAACTAGGATTTGGTATTTTAGGATTTTATTCAATTTTTATATATCTATGGGTTTTATCCCCATTGAGGGTTTCCCACATATATGATGTGTTATTATGTTTCATGCTTATGTGGATAAGTGTTTATGCCAACTAGATCTCTATGTTTGCTTGAATGATTCATGATTTATTAAAGTGAAATTTAAAAAAAAAAATTGAAGACTGATTAACCCCACCCTTCTCAGTCATTTTGCTTCCAATAAATGAATTTACAGTTTTAGTGGTAGCTTTGGACCTAGCCCCCAAATTGGACATAAGCTTATAATGTCATACATGAAGTCTATTTGAGACTCTTGATGGATGGACCATATTAATCCTTTCATTAATATGTGACACTATCACCATAGTAAGATATCATAAATTTTTATATATAGTTTCATTTCTATTAATTGAACTAGTCAAAATACTCCTATGAATATCCCGTGAATGCTAAATAGAACATTTATACTCATGAGATCTATGTTCCTCTAAACCAGTAGTCATAAACTGTTAAATATATCTTCATTTCTATCAGTTGACCCAGAAACCATCTAATTTATTACTAATATATGTAAATTTCACATGTATATTCCCTTTTAGATTCAGAGAAGAGTACCACACAAAAATATACCAAGAAATCCACTCACACTGAACATCAGATTTAAAATTAGATATTTAGCTTATTCATACTGTACCACTTCATTTATACATATGAATAATATTTCTCTTAAGACAACTAAAGTAGATAGTAGCAAGATCTTTTCTTTACATGCATATTATCTCTAGCTAACCTCACACCTACTTCTTAGTACTAAAATAATTCATAATCTATCTCCATGAAATCCTTTTTAACTGCATAATGGTACATAACAAAGCAAGTCTTGTATTTTCCTCTATCACTTAATGCATTTAGTAGACCATTTTTATTCCAATTTCACATATATATTCCAAGTCAGACATAACTAACAAGGAAACAGAGAATACCTAGGTCATGTTTCTAATTCATTTCTTATAGATGTAACTAAAAGGTTGTAATATCATATAAAATGAAAACCAAAGACTAACTCAAAACATATTTTGAACATTAATTAGTTGAAGATAATATTTCCATATCTAGTTAAAATATGAGATAATCCTCATTACATTAAATTGTCTAATAAGTAGAGGAAAATAGGAGCAGAGGTATATCATTGATGTTGACAGACCTACCATTTACAATTTATTGGAAAAAAGAGGCCAAATGCATATTGAAGGAAAGAGATCAATTATAAATTGGTTGTCACTACCCTTCCTAGATAATAATCAGGATAAATTGGGGGTAAAATGGTAGGATTTGGCTTTGGAGGGGTGAAATTTTCTAAATCTTCTATATCTCCTACTCTTTTCTCAACATGTTAATGCGATGGTTGGCAAGATGTGATAGTTATGATGACTAAATATCTAATAGTGACCACATAATTTAGTACTATCTACAGTCATGATGGTAGATAGTGGACTTGTGGTGATGTTGGAAATTAGATGGAATATTGGTAGTGAGTATACAATGTGTGTTCACTATAGCTAGTTATCATTTTGAAGATAGTGTGGGCCTAACATTTGACAATTTGATGATGACTGGTGAAGATTAACAACTGATGCCTGCATGTTGATAATTAGTGAATGTTGGTTAAGCTCCCCTAAATATATATGTTATTTACCTTACACTAGGTGCCAAGATCATAGACCATGGAATACAAAAAAATTGTAAGGAACCATCTCACAAGCATATAAATCAATCAGATATGACAATATCTCTATGCATCTCTATGTTAAGTGTGACTTGTTTGACACTCATGACATTCATTAAATCCCATATTATCCAATTAAAATGTTTTCAAAACACATTCGATAAGCCAATTTTCAAACACTAGATAAGTTAATTTAAGGTCTAAATGCATATTTGATAACATTAGCCTTTGTTTTCCTGATGTGTCTATGTTTTTAATGAGAAATTAAAATATATATGGTCAAAAACAAAATTATAATGATTTCCATAGTGAAAAATCATATCTTGTGTAAGCCTATAGGCTTATAAAACAAAATGCCCCAATACTTCAAGTGAGAAGATGTAGATTCAATTAATGCAACACTACTAGTGTGGGGATCATGGGCCTAGCCCTGGCCCTTCAATATGATCAAAATAGCTCAATTCATTGAAATAAGTTCAATTTTTTAGGTTTCTTTTATTGGACTTTATTGACTTGAATTGTCGATATTCCTTCTTTGATTTTGACAATTTATCCATTATTAAGTTCACATAAGCTTCATTAGTAAGCACATTTTTAGTTATTCTTGTAGGCATATTTATTATTATTATTCTAAAAAACAAAATAAAAATAGTCCACATAATTGCATGATTATAATGTGATTATTTATTTATTGACAATTGTTTTAATTTAAGTGTTATTAGTGTGTTTGGTCATATTTAGTCATTGTTCTCTTTGTTTTTGGTCTCTTTCTCTTTGTTCTATGTTTCTAGGTGTATTATCTAAGGTGTCAACAATACTCTTAGGCCCAACTTTTTAGTCTTTTACATTTAAGATGCACCCTTCTCATTTGTCCAATATTTTTAGCTATTTTATCATTGTATGTCAGTTTGGGATCAATAGGTTTATAATTTGAATTCAATTTTACTATAAATACATAAGAATTATAGTTTATTTAAATATAGAGAATTATTAAGAGATCCCACCTATTTGATAGCACTCAAAGTAATTTTAGAGAGATCAAGCATGTTTTATTATATTGTTCCACAAACGTTCATGTTAGAAAAATTATTAAAAAGAGGAAGGACACATACATTACACATTTTTAGTATTTTTGTATATCACAAAATTATGTTCTATTATAAAATTTACTTTTATTTGATATACTGTTATTGTTTAAGGACTTGATAATTGAGTAGTGCATAAAAACCA
>JARHVA010001842.1:2870000-3045545 GCA_037957365.1 Torreya grandis
ATTTCTCAAGTTTCTTCTCCTTTATTAATGTCCAACCTCTATTTTCTAATGTTGCTTGAATCAATTTTAGCATGTCTCTAATTAGTTCTCAACATGTCTCTATTGCTTTCTCAAAAAGGTTATATTTATTCTTAGCACTTTAAGATTATATTCTTTCTCTACATGCTCATATTACCTATATTATTACTTATATCTCACAATAGTCTTATGTTCATAATGTTCCTCTTTCTTCCCATTATGGTGATTACACTTCAATTTTAAAAAAAATGTTATATTCCAATTTATACTACTTGCTCAAATTATATTTCTTCTCCCAATCGTTAAATGACAAGAATCATACATACTTTGCATTACATGCAAGCAAAAATTAAAACCCTCAATCAGTATCATACATGTAAAAAAATGAGTTTAGAGCAATAAAATTTTAACAAACCCTTTGACCTATGAAGTGCTTATGGATCATTTTTCAATAAGTTTAGTATCTCTAAATCATGAATTCTTAAATGAAAAAAAATCCAACACATTAAATTATAGTATTTTTATTTTTATTTTATATTCCACCCATAATAAAGATGAAATTATTTATAAGAAGTTTAAACAATTATTCCCTTCATTTTTTTTGACTTTACTAAGTATATTTTGTTGGTTGAATATTTTGTCGATCAACGTACTGATAAACAAAATAGGTCTAATTAGCCAAAGTAGGAAGATTGGCCATCTAAATGTGTAGGTTTACCACATCAAAAGGGGATTGATCTCTCCTCTCATCAAGGGGAGGTTCCCTATGTGTGTGTGTGTGTGTGTGTGTGTGTGTGTGTGTGTGTGTGTGTGTGTGTGTGTGTGTGTGTGTGTGTGTGTATATATCTGTGTGTGTGTGTGTGTGTGTGTGTGTGTGTGTGTATATATATGTGTGTGTGTGTGTGTGTGTGTATATATAAATACATATATATACATACATATATATACATATATATAGATACATATATATACATATCTATATATATATATATATATATATATATACACACACACACACACACACACACACACACACACACACATATATATATATATATATGTATATACATACACATCATCCTTCTCTCTTTCTTTAGAGATGATGTGTGCAAATCAAAGGAAAAACTCAAGGGAATTGACAGAAAGCACTCCTCTTCTTTCAGAAGTATAATTCAACAAACCACAAGAATACTCCTGGTAGTAAATGCAAAAATGTAACCAAGGACGTAGTAACTAGCAAATCGAGATGTAGCACAAAATCTCCACCTGAATTGCCCAAGAGTAAGATACAAAGGACAATGAGGGCACAAAGTCATCCCAAGGTCCTTTACATAGAAATGAAAAGAAAACACACTAAAGGCAATTATGGGGGCACAAAGTCTCTCCACAGTTGACTCTTCAGGACACCTTCCTGACTAATTGTCACTAATTCTGCTTATTGAATTAAAGGAACAAAAGATATATTAAGGAAAAAGACATAAGAATAATTTCCTCAACAATAAAGATATCACAGCACAAAGTCTCAAAAATCACTTGCTTTCTTATTCCAATAACAAAATATGATCAACAATATGAGCTCAAAGTCTCAGTAATGCCTTTTAATTTGCGCAGAGTTTCATTCTGATTATCAAAAAAGATATATGTTTATAATAAAAGAGAGCTCCTTATATAGCCTCTTCAAGAAGGACTTGGGAATAGTAACACATCATATTGCTTTGAAATCTGTTAAGAAGACAGGCTGGAACTTAGGGGCGTTTACCCATTTTTTTCTCAATGCAAAGAAAAAAGTCACGCTATTGAAAGTTTGCATCTTTCAATGTCCACCTGGTGATCTGATCTTTCATCATTCCTCCTTTTTTGGTTAATTGAATCAGGGCCTAGATTCAATTTGTTGTTTTGTTCCTTAGTCACTTTTTGCTGGTCTTGGCCTTAGAAGCCTTTGAATGCATTCAGAACCGTAGATTTAAATCTACAAGGATCAACGGATATTTTATGAGCTTTGAAATTGATGTTCATGTACCCGTTAATGCGCTCTCAATGGCTAGTTCATTGTTCTAGAATTTGACGTCTTCGAGCACGTCACCCCTTGGCCTTTCTTCGACTTTCCTATTTTGCACTTTCTCAGAAAGACCCTACCTTTTGGGCCTTAAGAAATGATCTACTTTGGGTCAGGAAGATCCCCCCACAATGTTATCTGCCCTTCAGGCGGTCTTCGGATGGCCTTCAGGCTTCAAGGAAGTATCCTTCAATTTGGCAACTGAGAGTCCCCTGCAAGGGCACCTGCCCTTCAGGGTCCTTTGGCCGCCTTTTTTCTTGGGTAGTTTCTCATGGCTTTCATGCAGACAAATTTCTGTGGACATTTTCCCTAGGTTTTTTCCTGTGGAAAAATTCTCGGGGACATTTTCCCATGGACAAAAATTCCATGGAATTGTTTCCCACTTTGCTTCTTTGAAAATTCTATCGAGCTTTTTGCCCACAGCTGCTTTCCCAAATTCCTTCATAATTTTTGTCTGAAGGAATTGCTTCTTACCTTAGTCTTTTTGACTGCCTTAAACAAAAACTTGAAAGAATTACCTTTGACCCTTTCAAAGGGTGCTTTTGTCGACCAAGTGCCCTCCACAAGGGCACTTGTCCTTTGGGAACTTTGATTTGAACCACTCCTTTGAACCAACTATTGAACTAACCATTTGATTGAACCACTTGGTTAAACCAAACGTTGAACCAAGCTGATGAAACAAGTTTTGAACCATTTGTTTGAACCTTGATGAAGCGCTTAACTCTTGTTGCTGATGCCTTTGACTAAACCAACTGATGAACCAATTGAATTAACTGGCCGTTGAACCAAAGTGGTTCAATGGTTCATTGGTTCAATCGGTTCATTCTCTTTGATTTGGCCAAGCCTTTTGGAAATTCTTTCGTTGAGCCAAACATGTTGAACCTATTAACCATTGAACCCGTTGAACCTTTGAACCAAAGTGGTTCAATGGTTCAACGGTTAAATGGTTCAAGCCTCTTTTGCTTAGATGCTTGACAATGGACATTTTCGGTTGAACCAAGATGCTGAACCAATCCCAAAAATGACTAAGTGTTGGAAACTGATTCTTTTGATTGAACCCACCTGCAGAGTCCGTAGAAACGAAACTAAGTTTGTAGAAATCAACCTGTAAAGCCCATTGAACTTGGCCTACAAAGTCTGTAGATTTTATTTACCTGCAGAGTCCATAGATTTCTCTTCTTGCAGAGTCTGTAGATTTAAGCCTATAGAGTCTGTAGATTTCTCTTCCTGCAGAGTCCGTAGATTCAAGCCTGCAGAGTGTATAGATTTAAGCTGGTAGAGTCCGTAGATTTTTTGAGAAGCTTGAAAAATGAGGAATTTGAACACCCAGGACAAATTTTAGAAAAGGAAGAGAAAATTTTGGTCTATAGGACCAAAATAGTTCAAATGTTGTCCCAAAAATGAGTGATATTTTTGGGTAACAACATATTTATCCATACATTTATCAAATTGGTTGATGATTTCTTAGTTCATTTTGGAATCAACAATGGGATGATAGTCGATTTTTCAAAAATATTTCAAATTAAACAAAGATAAAATAGAATTATTAGTGATAATGTTCTTTAATACAAGTCTATAGTGACTAAGATGAAATATCAACCACTTAATAGTGAGATTCAAATTTTTTTTGTTGATAATTTTCTTTCAAATATTAAAAAAAAAAGTGATCATCAACATCTATTCATTTGGACTTTGTTGATCTGTAGTAAATTTTGAAATTTAAAAAAAAAAGATACAAATAAGTTTAAATACGTATGAAATAATATGATTCCCAATGCTTCCAAATTTTAAAACAAGTCAAATCTCAAGGTTGAAAAGAACGATAATGATTTTCAAGCAAAGAATGATCCTATGAATTTGTTCACTACCAACGAGAAACCATCTAAAATACTTATTTTACCTAATCAATAGGAGTATGTAAAAAAATTACTAGGATTAACGATAGTCCACTTCATATTTCGACAGAATTTCTTAAATATGACTAGATTAGTTTGCCTCCAGTAAGAATGTTTGATTGATCAACAATTTTGTCGTAGAACCATAATGCAAATTCAATTTTGTGATTATTAGAGAATTTTGGATCATTCTACAAATAGATACTTGTCTCTGAAACATAAAAATCAAAATCTCAATCAAAATAATTAAACCCAAAGAGATGGAAGCAAGAATAGTTTCAATCAATTCGTAGCACCTCCAAAGAAAGATATATATACACTCTTGTTAACCAATTAAATTATAACTAAAATATTGACATGGTAAATAAGATTTTTTTTAATAATGTGGTATTGGAGTATAGCACTCCTCCAATTTTTGGGTTTATTAGTACATGTTGGTAATATTGTAAAGGTTGGATACAATTAATTTAGACCTGCATGCTGTTGACAACTAATAAAACTCTTAGCTTTGCCCAAAAAAATTGACAATTTTCAAAAATATCATTGTAGGTTATGAATAAATTACCATTTCCATTATTACGATTAAACAATATGAATAATGGTATCTACCACCGTTCAATGCGAACTGTTATTAGAGTAAAATTTCATTGGAGGCTCTTACAAATATTCAAGATATAATATGTATTTAACATAGCAACGATATTGAATCACGTTGTAAAAAATTGCCACCTACGGCAGAGGAAGGACATGCTTGCAGTGACTATTACCAACACCTACACTTGACTGACAACTACCCCATATAGGTAATTCATATTTTGCTACAGTCAGTTGGTAGAAGTTTATTTGCCCCTCTCATTCCTCCACCTGTTTCCTTTAGGTGTTTAATTATTTCCGTTGATCGTTTGCTTGTGACGAACCAGGGGGCGAACCATCTTTACAAGTCAGAATGAAAATTCCCATCAGCGGTAAGATTTAGTATTATTCACGTCTTTCACAATTTTGGTGCAATGTTATATCAATTGCAATCACTTGTAGTTTTCAGATATTCAGTAGGTTTTGGTGCAATGTTAAATCAATTGCAATCACTTGTAGTTTTCAGATATTCAGTAGGTTTTGGTGCAATGTTAAATCAATTGCAATCACTTGTAGTTTTCAGATATTCAGTAGGTTATCATTTAGCAACTATTCTCTATAAATTAGACTTTAAAATGGATTATTAGCACAATTCCTCTGAAATAAACATCAATTATATCTGCATCGAGTCATTTGAAATATAGTTGAATTCGATTTAATAATGGTTTTTAATTGTTGCTGCTGTGGACAAACACAAAATAGGGTACTATGGTCCTCTGAAAAGGATTGCAAATTTATTGATTAAATTGCCATCCATGGTCATAGAAGCTAGACCTCATTGCCTAAGTTAACCGGTAAGTAAATTTTTTGGTGCAGTGCTAAATCAATCACAATCACTTATATTTATCATATTTCAGTAGGTGGTCACTTGGCGACAATTTTCTATAGATTAGCAATTATATCTGCATTGAGTCATTTGTAATATAATTACATTCAATTTTATGATGGACTGTAGTTCTTGTTACCGTGGACAAACATAAAAGAAGGGACTGTGGTCCCTTAAAAGAGGATTGTAAATTTATTGATTATATTACCAGACATGATCATGGAAGCCCTCGAATCCGTTAACATATTCAAACCCACCAAACCAAAAAAAAAAAAAGAAGAAGAAGAAAAGAAGAATAAGTTAAACTAAAACTTTGATTTTTAATATTCTAAAAAAAAAAATGAAATGATTTTACAATGTTCTGTATGTTAATATTTCATGTTATAAAACATTAAAAAGCAAAATTAAGAATTTTATGTTTGAAAATTGTACTTTAAATTTTATGAAATCTTCGTTGATTCTACGGTCAACTAATCTCATTACCTTTGTTTTGAATGTCCAAGGTTGTCAACTACTTTTTAATTACTCTTTTCAGTAACAGATACTAAATCCTTGTCATGACACTAATTAGTTTGTGGCAAAAAAATCTTAATGTACAATTTTTTTTAAAGTGCCATTCCACATAATATTTCATATAATAAACCTTTGTTTATATGAGCCTTCATAAATAAAAGTGAAAATTTTGGAGTAATGTATAAATTCATTGATAACTTCGTTTATATTCTTGGATTAAATGAAAGGGATTTAACATATACTCCATTAGTTATAGTCAGTATAATTTTTTTTCAATTTGGCATCAATATTAACATCAAAATCATGTGTTTTGTTTTCCTATTGGTGACAACAATTGCCATTAATTTGGAAGGAGTATAAAAAGGGAAAAAATAGGATAACTTTTTTTTTAAAAACTAACATGGATTTTGTGTCCAGATTTTGTTTTTTTCATCAGAAAAACCTGCATTAGAAATTAGATTTAATAAAATCATGTGTCTTTGGAAAAGAATTAAATTTTGAGTGGAATTTTAAAACATAGTTGGTGATATGTCAATTAGGATTTACAGTTTCATCCTTTTACCTTATATTTGTTGCATTAGTATATTTATGTTTTAACTTATCGTAAGAGTTACATATCGACGAAACTCATTCCCTACCCAAAAAAACATGGATGGGTTAAATTCAAATTAAAACTTTTGAAACGTTATATTCAATATTAATTTTTTTAAATGTTTTTTTTTAATTTTTTCAAACAAATTAGTGATAATTTGTAGGCATTTTATTGAGCCAATGAACTGTTTAAGTGCATTTTAGTTTTTTTTTCATGGCCACATCAATGTAGTTTTTGAGTGGTATCATAGATTTTTTATTTATTTAATAAATAATGAAAAAATTAAATAACAATTAAATAAAATTATTAAAAATAAAGCAAGAAAAAAAAGTTGAGTACATAATCATATATAAGAACTTGCATGAGTGTTAATAAAAAAAAATGTAACTTATTTATTCTTATGAAAATATCTTTATTTTATATGGACATACACTTTATTGATTAAATATTAAAAATTTGGATTATATTATATAATTAGAATTAAAAAACTTATGTTTAATGTCTTTTCTTTTAACAATGAAATGTTAAGATTAAAATTATTTATATAAATTATTTAGATTTATAAAAATATACATGTTTGAATGTGAAATATAAAATTTATAAAATCTGAAATGAGTTTTAAATAGTAATTTGATAAAAGATATGATAATTTAGTTTGGGTTTAATTTATTTTTGACTACATAGTCTAATTGTTGTTGAAAATCAACTTTAAAATTCTTGATCTATGTCGCGAATGAAATTTAGAATTCAAACTGTGCTAGGACAACACCGCACTATAAGGACAAAGCTACATTGTGAAATTATCTATTGACTGCATTTGTGTCCAAGTTGACTATGTGAATAATTTTATGATGTGGGTGTATGTACCTATTCGTGATGGTTTGTTTTCTATCTCTGTGTCCCAATTTACCACATGGAAGACCTAAACAATAAAAACCTAGTTCTTATATAGTAAACACAATAGAAATAGAATTCCAAAAGGGGGAATGTGGTTAGGAGAATAGCCAATATGTCCTAATAAAACTCCACTTAATCTAAGTGTTGCCGATCTAGTTCATAATGGCTTGAAGTTGATGTATTTTTCCCTCCTAAAGTGATTATGTGTTTTAACTTTGATATATGAATACAACTAGATATATTGTTGTTATTGCTTCATAATGAGTGTCCTTGACCTGTAATAAAATAATTTCATACTTGGAATATTATTATTAAAGTGTTTCAAAATTTTAATTGGAGATAATAGTGTTTTTTGTTGAATATGTAATAGAATTTTTAAGTAATTGCTAGATTTGCTTTGAGATGCCTTGATGTGATTATATCAAAGAAAATTTCAAAATGATTCATTAACCAACATTTATAAAAGTGTGGGTGAGGTAAAATGCAATGTCTTAAATAAAAATTATTACCATTATAGTGTGTGGGAAGAGTTGAAACAAGTGGATGGTGTTATAGTGTGGTTATGCCTAACCTAACATGGTTTATTGCTAAAAATATAAAGAGTATTGTAACTAGTCAGATAGGAATCCATAATCAAAGTAGGGATGTTTGAATGATGTTTCGAGTGGTTGTAAGACAATGAATATAGTAGTGAATGCTTCCATGATTTAAAATTAATGTAATAATAAATAAGGGTAAGGATGTCAATATTAAACACTTTCAAGCATTTAATTATTAATTTAGAGTATCTACATTTGACTACACTTTATTTTAGTGATGTAATGAAGTTAAATCAATAGAGTAAAGGAGATGAAAACCTAAGTATGTATACAAACCTTGTATTTTGATGTAAATATTTATTGTGCAAGATACCTCAATGGAAAACATGCAACAATGCCATTTAAAGTAGTTACTACACATATTTGAAAGTACTATTTTTTTTGTAATTTAAATTTTGATATAAGAGAAAGGAAACTATACATAAAAAGTATGCAATCTAATTTATATGTAACTTGATACTAGATAAATATGCATGATACTTTACTGAACATTTCAAGAAAATTTGACATGTGGAAAATTGAAAGTGATCAAGTATCAAGTTGAAAACTAGTAAAATCCCTTGAGTTTAGAATATTGTTTGTTCCAACTCTCGTTTGATTATGTAGAGTACTATGTAAAATAATTAAAGAGTAGAACCAAAAAATATGGCTTCTTATAATATAAAAGTATAACCATAAAAGTTGAGTGTCACTAGACTCTACCATGGTCTACATGCAACATAAATATGAATCATGTTGCTACATATGGATCTATATTCTATTGGAAACATTAAAATTTTAAAACTATTGAACTTGAAACTTTTAAAGTTTTAAATTGTAATATAAAGACTTGAACATGAATAAATATCATTCCCCCTGTATCTACACCAAATTTATATTGAAATTCAATTAGATATATATCTTTCAAAAATTGCAACTTTTAACTATTTAGTACATGTTTAAGTATATGCATTAAGTATATGTGAATCTACATTGAATTAATTGTATGAATGAGTGCACGTTCATGCCACATACTCTTATAATCATAAAATATTGAATCATATTATAGTCTAAAAATTATATACTATCATAAATATGAATTTTTTTTGCTCACGAGGATTAAATTTTCAAGATAATTCTATTGTGATTCCCTCCTTTTAAGATGATGTATGTAGCTTACAAGTCAATTATCTCAAAATAAAGTATATGTGAAATATATAATCATACAATATAATTTTGAATATTTGAATTATGAATCATTGTTTGAATATAACTTTAAATTGCATACAAAAACATGTGTTGATTTGATATAGCTTTGAAGCACATAAGCAATTTTTGCATGATATGTATCATGGTACCAATGTAAGACCATGATATGAATCATGAAACCATAGTAACATGAGTATAGAATAAATGTCATAAAATTATTGTAACTTGCATATAGTGTCAACATAAATCCAAAGGACCACATATAAGGGACATTTGAATGTCACATAAACATAAAAGAACAAGGGACATCATCAAATGATGGTGTATTTAAGCAAGAATATGTATACATTGCACGCATAAGGTCAAGGTCCACAAATAATAATCAAGAAAGTCCTAACTTATCATGTAATAGAGTAAGAATTTTGGAAATAATCATAGATCAAATGAGACTAGTTTGTATCAATCATATGTATCAATGTCATTGTTATAAAATAACATATTCATGTAACATAGTGTAAGTATGAGTGATTAGAATAATATTTGTATTATGTGTAGATCAGCATAGTAGATATGTTACGGATATATATAAAATTTTTACATTTTCAAAGAGAATAAAAAAATTCTCGTAACTTAGCAAGACCATTGGGTAATAAGGGAAGTGTGACATTGAAAAACCATGTGAAAGTATGTCTTGAATCACACTCACATACCTCATAAAAAGCATTTTAGATTTAAAATTAATTTTTTTTAATCTACTTGACATGAATTAAATATCATATGAAAATAAGGAAGCTAGAAACATTTAAAAATGCATTTGTCTTGATTTTGAACATTTGAAAATATTTAAATTTTTTAAAAAATTTTGGACATATAGTATTTTTTTTTAATATTTATAATACTTGAATGTTTTTTAAATATTTTAGATTTGAATAATCTATAAAGTGCCAAGAATCAAGTATTTGAAAATATAAGAAATGGGAAGGATTCCAATAATCCTTAATAAGGTATTGAAGCATAGAAGGGAAGGAAAGCAATATGCCCCAAATGTATGTGTAAATTAGACATGCAAATTAGTAAAAATGTTGAACAAATTTTGAATATATATGAAAATTTACATGTTTCTCAATGGACAAGATATTATATATGCTCATCTAAATGTATACAAATGTGATCATTTTGGTGCAATAGAAATTAGAGCATGATAAACAAATAATAGTAAATAAGTTCATTGAGAATTTAAAAGTAATGTGCAATAGTTCTTTTAAATTAACAAAATCATTTTGAAAATGTAAGAGGGCATGTGCCTAGAGTGAAAATAAATCCAAGCATTATAAGAATTCTTTGATAATGGAAAGATTAAGTAACAATGAGATAAAATCAAATAATCTATGTATAAATTAAATATGCAACTATAAGTTAGGGCATCAAGGGGATGACCATGTAGAGGATATGTATCATCGTGATCATATGAATCTCTTAGAGAACTAGGATCCTAGTCATCAATGTAATCATCATCATAAGAGGGAATTAGCTTCATAGGTTGTGGCTCAAATTGTAGTGTTTCATTCTAATCATCTTTTACATTTATTTATTATAAATTTACTACACCATATATTGGAGTCTTTTATGAAAATTATGGTGATTTTGACTATATACATCATTGTTAGGATCTTACATGCCTTGCTAAATTAAATAATAATAATAATAATAATAATAATAATAATAATAATAATAATAATAGTAATAATAATAATAATAATAATAATAATAATAATAATAATAATAATGTGTTATTGTTTGAACATTCAGAAGAAAATAAATTTGGGATTCGAATTTATAGTTTTTTATCTATGCATGAAGTTAGTATAATAGTTGATTCCTTAGTAACCAAATGTGTATCATTAGTTTTTGTAAGAATATTTTACTTTGGAAATGCCTTCATGAATTGTTTTTCAAAAAAATTATGTTTTCTTACTTATCTTGAATTTCTTCTTGAAATTTATTTTTGGTAATTGTTGTTTTCGTAATATTTCATCTTGTTCTTTTTGTGATATTGCTTGCAATAGTTTCGATTTTTGAATCTTTTCCTATTCAGATTTTTTTAAGCCATATTTTATCTTTGTTTTCTTTTTCTTTTTTTATTAGATGTAATATACGTGGGTTGTTCACTTGATTTATCTGTTATAGGATAAACAAGTTATCAATGATATTTTGTATTGTATTCTTCATTTACAAATAACCATTTTTACGATACCCATGTAGATGATATGTATTATAAAATTTTGATCTTGTTAGATGATACATAAATGGTAATGTAATCAACTTGTTTTGAATAATTTCTCTTAAACTATAAATTGGACACTTATTAGCTATTTGTATGTTTTTTAAAGAATTAAGGTTAGATGTATGTTTCTTTTGAAACACATGATAGTTTGATTAAGATACGTGAATTAAAATAACATAATTTGGATTCTCTGTATATTTGTTATTTTTATAAAATGATATGATCTTTGAGTTGAAATATTGATTTTTATTTTTTAATTCTTCTATTGATTTTCTCATATTGATGATTTTGGGTTGAATTATTTTCAATTAATGCACTTTACATAAAATAAAACAATTGCACACAAGGCCTATAACTATTATAATGCAACATAATTTGAATAGGAAATAATAGAGATAATTTTCACTATGTATGGTAGAGTTTCCAAGTGATCTCTAGATCTGCTTTGAGAGGCCTTGATGTGCTTATATAAAGGAAAATTTTAAATATTTAAATTAACCAACCTTGTTAAAATTATGGGATGGGTAAAATTAAATGTTTGTACTTCAAAAATTTACTATTTGAGTGAAAAATATTAGGTTTCAATGAGCTTGATCAAATGTCGTGTGGTCTTGTTACAAAAAGGCATAGACTGTCAAAACTAGTTGGACAAGAATATGTAAGAAAAATAGGGATATCTAAATGATATTACGAGTAGTTTTAAAATGGTGAATATAATAGAGAATTATCCCATAAATATTTCAAGACAACAAAATGATGAATAAACCATTTAAGGGTAAGGATGTCAAGATTAACAGTGTGAAACACTTAACGATTAATTTTGAGTCTCTAAAACACGCATCAAATAATATATACATATATATGAAATTATTAATCTTGTAAAATTGGTCAAGACATATTTTAAACATTCTAAATTGTGCAATGAATATCTTTTCTATTTTCAAAGTTTGTTTTCATTGTTTCCTTTAAATAGCCACATAGTTTTTTCATCCCTCTTATTGTAATTATCAATCCACATTTTAGTAAGTATCAATATGAATATTTTTCCACTTATATTTAGGTTTTTACTTTTTTCTTGTAGCTACTTCCCTTGACTTCATAAGTTAATCACCTAATATTTGTATGGTCTTCTTTTTTGGGACAGTTTCTTCATTAAATAATACCATCCTAACATAAGGAAATTATATTTTCTTCATGTGGAAAATGTATCCAATATAAGTGGGTTAACCTATGATTGAAAATCTAAAAAGTCAATTACCTCAAGAGAGATATAAAAATGAAAATTCTCAACAACTTTATTTTTCTGCATGTCAATATGATCATTGAACTAGACAAGTACATTTTGTATCCCTTTTGAACTTATTTTTTAATTAATGGGAATTTTAAATGGTGATGAAGGATTAGATTATTTATTTATTTGATAGATATGCTCATCATCTTTTTTAATATCATTAAATATATTTGACCCAATTTGTTGAGGGTTTCAATGCATTTTTTAAAAACTATAAAATGTTGATCTTCCCACCCCACCCATCCCCCCACTTCCCTGATATATATTATATGTCAAGGAAGTTGGGGGATGGATGGGGTGGGAAGATAAACATTTTATAGTTTTTAAAAAACACATAGAAACCCTCAACAAATTGGGTCAAATATATTAAATGATATTAAAAAAGATGATGACCATATCTATCAAATAAAGAAATAATCTAATCCTTCATCACTACACACACACACACACACACACACACACACACACACACACACACACACACACACACACACACACACACACACACACGCACACACGCACGCACGCACGCACGCACGCACACGAGGGAGCGGGGGGAGTGGGGGGAGATCAACATTTTATAGTTTTTAAAAGACAAATAGAAACCCTCAACAAATTGGGTCCTTCCCCCCGCTCTACTATATATATATATATATATATATATATATATATATATATATATATATATATATATATATATATATATATATATATATATATATATATATATATATATATATATATATATATATCACCACCCCCACCCATTATGTGCGTGTGTGTGAGAAATATGCCGTTATTTGATTTGTAAAATTATAAATTGTGATATTGTATGTATGTGTATGTATATGTATGTATGTATGTACGGGTGTGTGTGTGTGTGTGTGTGTGTGTGTGTGTGTGTGTGTGTGTGTGTGTGTGTGTGTGTGTGTGTGTCCAAGACTAAGGTGTTATATAATCATAAAATATCATATAAATTTGATCCCCCTTTAATCTAGTAATGAAATTACTAGTTTAAAGAAAAGGAATGCATACATAGGTGTGTATACACACCTTATATTTACATGTGTCTAACTTGAGTGCTTTGATGATGATGAACTTGCAACCAAGTACGTGTTATCGTATAAAATTAGTTCATATAATCTTGATTGAAATTAATTGAAGTAGATTTATATTGAAATAAAAAAATTTAGGAGTACACATATGTGTTGATATAATTGCCTTACTTATTGGCAAGTTTTTTTTTAAACTTGTATCATTGTAAGGCTATTATAGAGATTATATATATATATATATATATATATATATATATATATATATATATAGAGAGAGAGAGAGAGAGAGAGAGAGAGAGATCACATGCCCCAAACTTTGGAACAAAAGTGAGTTGTCCCCAGCAAGTTGAGCTTAGATAAACAATGAAATCTAATGATACTTATAACCTGGTGAGGTTGGATGATCAATTCCAACCTAAAAAAATTTCAATATTGAGTGATTTCATCACCTCAACCATACCAAAATATGAACCAACTACTATAGTAGATTGGCTCAATAAAAATCTATAAAATTTATGAGGTATCATTATAAAAAATTATATGATATGGTAAGAGTCCATAAAAGAGTGTTAGAATATAAAACTGATTTTGATTTTGTAATATTATGCATATGTTACATAGCATATGTATCTTAGATATCTCTCATGTTTAAACTATGTAAAATAATAGTACTAATATATAGAATTCTATTGTAATTGTGAATTTAAATAATATAATTGTGTGTTTTAGCCAATTTAGATAACTGTGTAAGTGTGGAGCACATGCTTCAAAATAAATCCCTCAATATATATGGATAAATATGATATTTTATATAAATAATAATGTGGAGGACATGTTTCCAAAACATGCCACCACTTTAAATTAGAGATGTTGAACACAAAATAAGCGTAGAGAACATACTTCCAAACCATGCCCTCACTAAATTTTTAAACTTATAAAAGTACCATATTCTTAATTATTATTGATAACATGCATACAAATCATGCCCCCACTAAGTTTGAGAATTGTGAATGTGTAGAAGTCATGCTAATCTAATATTCCCTCACCGAATTTGAAAATTGTGTCAAGTGTGGAGAACATTTCTCTATGACATGCCTCCACTAATATGCTCCCATTTTGAGGTGAGGGAAAGATAGGAACTAATATTTACCTCACTTCAAAAGGATAAGATAAATATATACACTATGAATTTATCCATGTAGTATATATATGGAAATAGGTCAAGGTAAATGTATCATTGAAGCACATAAAATCAATGTGATCACATGTAGGCCTAAGATGGATGATAAATATGATGACAACATCAAAGTAGAAATAGTACATGATCAAAAATAAAACAAACACACACACACACACAATAACAATCAAAATCAAGTCAAAAGGTACTTGTCCATAGAAACTACAAAAAAGGAACATCATCAAATGTTGCACAATCGAAGGGACATGACTTAGTCAAATGTCTATAGATGTTAATAAAATAATACATATGTATGGGGTTCAGTATTAAAGGATCATATTAAAATGCTCAAAAAATGAATACAAAACACTCAAGGAAGTGCATAAAGTAAAGCATAAGTAACCAACATAAACATGTCATAGTAACCCATGGATCCAATGTGTTAAGAAAAGATGTCAAGCGTATAGTGTATCAAGCACCTTATGTAAAATATAATCATGGAAAATAGGCATGTGTAAGTAATATGTAAGTTTAAACATAACAATGTAGAGTGATCATCAAATCATATCACTTATGTGTACCAAGATCATAGAAGTAGATGCTGCCAATGTCCATATGACATGAGTAAAAAGAAGGCCTAACATATAAAATAAGAATGTATCATGTGTTTGTGTATGCATGTATCATAATCATGTAGAAGTGTGATACATATGCGTATGTAGGAGTAACTGAGTATGTCATTCATCAATATGAAAGTACCATATGGATACCAAGGATCCAATAGAACATGTAAGTATCAGAAGTTTTTTTGGATTTTTTGAATGTCTTTAGTGTTCTTGACATTTTTGGATTTCTTTGAAGAATGAATATCATCCTATGATGGCATCCAATGGATGATCATAAATATCTCCTCCACTTTGAAACTTATAAGTTGGATCTTTTACATTGTTTGCATCATGAATGGATAGGTTGAAAAGGTACATAACATGTTCCCCCTCATGTATTACATGTGTAGTATAATATGTAATGCTATCATTTGAAATATGTATTAATTTTCCTTCGTGAGGAAATGAAATACCTTGATGATTTGGATCAATTTTTACTTCCATTTGGTATATCCAAATAGTTCTTAGTGTGAATGCTTATGGAGATGTGGTAGGCATAACCCAAACTCATGTTTCAATTAATTTAGAACCAAAATCATTTGGTATAGTTATGTTTCTTAAGGAATCTTTTTAGCCTCATTTGTTTTGTAAGTTTGTTAGATTGAGTCCCATTTATTGTAAACATCTTATATTGTAACTAGGTTTTGATTGTGTAGGATCAACATGGTTATGCCAATAATAAACGCCACCAATGTATAAGGTAATTTTTAAATCTTATAAGCATGGATGTTTTTTGTGTTGTTCACTTTGAGATTCTTTCATAATATGTGGACCTTGGATTGGCCCCATATTGAGTAACATTTTTGAATTGGTAATATAGATATTAATGATACCAATTTTTTATTCATAATGTTCCTTAGTTAAGTTATCTCCATCCTTTGTGTGAGGGATAAATATTTTATATTTTGAGGGAGATATGTTATATTTTTTTAATTGATTAATTATGAAGGAAGCATATCTATGCACATCATTGTGTAAATGGGTAAATGATTCATATTTTTTACGTAATGTCATTTCATTTAATTGGAATATAAGTCCTATACCAAAGATAAATTACAATTCTAAGTATGAGGGTATAAATGCTAGCTCATATTATGTTCTTTTGAATCTAATAGTATAATATTGAAGAGACTCATCATCACATTTCTAGAAATTGTGAAAATGTTATAATGTAAGATTTAGCACCTTGTGGATATTTAAATACATGAATAAATCATATTCCAATTTTAATAAAATGCTTAAGGAAACCTTTAGTAAAACATAGAACCAATTTTGAGCCTCATCATAAATACGCATATGAAAAAAATTTAGCTATGGTTTGTCATTATGCCCATTGATAAAAAGAATTTGCATAGCTAATCATGTAGTTGAATGGGTCTTTGTATCTCAAAAAGAGAGGTAAATATGATAACTCAAAACCTTAGGGATAAGGATATTCCAGTACACATTTTGTAAGAGGTTGATTATTGAATGGGGTAACATGTGTATTATCATTATAGAAAGACATTTGAATTTGGAGTATACAAACATGCTTTTTAAGGTCCCCAGTCATTGTCATCATAGACATTAGATGTTATATGGGGATAGAGTTGTTAGTCATAGGTTTTATCATTGGTTACATGCTGCCACCTATTTTGAATCAAAGCATATGAGTATCATCATCCTTATTTATAACAAGAGTAAGTTCAAGATCACTAAATTTAGGATATTTTAGTAATGGTATGGGATATTTGAACTTTGGTACATTTGTTATATCATTTGAATAACCTATACCATTTGAATAATTTTTTTCATTTTCCTTTGGTAAGGGTATAAAAATTTTAGCTTTGGAAAAGTTTGGCAAGGACACCATTTTTAATGGAATTTTCTTTAAATTAAGGTAGAAAAACATCACCCTTGAATAAATGGATATTGTTTATAAATGTAGGAATGTTGGGGGATTGAATTAATTTTATTTAATACATTTCCCCCTTATTAGTTGTTTACACATCAACCATAATATCTTTATGTAGTTGTTGGAACTTTTGATGATCAAATGAAGGAATTTCTTTGTCATATGTACCCACTATTTTGGTAAAATATGCATGTTTAGTTGGACTGAATGGTTGTTGAGTCATGGATTTTTGTGAAAATCTCAACTCTTACCTATTTTTATTTTTATGTTTAATGGATATAGGGTAGGTTATACCTTTCACATGTTTGCCCAGTACTTGGCCTCAATATACATACTGATATAAGTATATAATTCCAAAGTCATATAATGGTGGTAAAGAAAGTATGAGTAAAGGATTTGTGTCTCCTTTAAGATGTATGAAGTAATCTCTTAAAGTGTTGGGAGCATGGACTTAATTATAGGGATGAAATCTACCACCATTCAGGGCTTTAATACTACATGATTTAGTGCTTTGAAGAATATAAGAATAGTCAATTTTAATTCCTTCCTTGAGGTAGAATTGGATGGTTTCATAATCATAGTTTTCAATGCAATCAATATCACCCATGATAAGAAATATGAAGTACATAAATATTAACATAAATAAGGTAATAAGCATACCAAAGTGTATTCTTAGGGTTTATGATGTTCAAATATTGAGTTCACCAAATGTTTTATCCTAAATATTGATCTACAATTTGTGTTATCTAGATTGCATTAAAGGGTTATACAGAAATGAAATTGCACAAGGGTGATAATCAGATCTATAGCAAGACAATTAGATGTTAAACTAAGATATAGGCATACATTAAGTTTATTATGTTGAGATAGTTTAAATATGGAAAAGTATATTTATGGTAAATATATAAATGATGAAGAAGTGAATTACTTAACTTATTCTAATGCTAATGTAGTTCCCAATCTAGAATATGATGAAATTAGTATGGTAGAAGATTGTAGAACATTCATTAGATTCTAGTTCTGATGCTTCTAGCTCTTTGTATAGTAACATCAACCTAGGAAAATATAATTGATGTTACTATCTGGGTTCGGTGTTAGTTTCTTATACAAAATATATATTTAAATAGGATGTGACCACCTAAATTATTTTAAGTTTCTCTTCACCTTTGCTCTGGTGCATTCAAATCTAGATCAATAGAAATCACTCCTTTTGAAATGAAAAAACCCTAACTTTTCATCTATAATATGACCTAATGGGAAAATAGGTTAGTGGGTACATGGTGTTGAGCTGACCCTAATGACCTTTGTATTAATAGATGTTACCTACATATCCAATACTCTAAATAGGTCCTCAGACTGATGTAGGCCTCCCATATGTTTTGGCTTGTGTATGAATCATATAATGTATATAAATCAAGTATAAAAATGACCTATCTTGTAACTTGGAAAAGTGGGATCTTAGGTTTCTCCTTTAGTACTTTAGACATATTAATATGTAGTCCTTATTAATGGTATGGAAGTATGAATAAATATGGAATATTTTATCAATTGAATACTCTTTGAATGCTTTTTTACTTGATATCTAGGTGAGGAATGAATGAGGGTTGATATTTTATTTATACCAATCCTTTTAGAGTAATAACTCATATCAAATTACTTAGGATGATCATTAGGATACATTTCATTTGTAAACTAGATGACTTTAGGGAACTAAAAATTTGCATCAGTATAGGACAATAATGTCAAAGCTATTGTCTAACCTAGATGTTAATGTCAGGGATCAGAGGAATAAATAAAATTTATATATTTGCATAAATGAAACATAAGTACATTTTAACCATTCTAGTCAAGATAAAAGACTTGGGTCATCAACATAAGACCAATCAAATTAACATATATAGGACAAGGGAAATAAATATAGAATAGATGTGAGACTTGCATAAGTAAGAAAGTTAAATAACTTAGAGGAACAACCAAGGTCCAATTTTGCCAAGTGTACAAGATTAAGGTGCTATATAATCACAAAATATTATCTACACATGCATATTTTGGTTTGACTATAATTTCATTTGATTACTCATCTAATATGAATGACATGTTTGATCATGTTTTGCTACTAGTTTTCACCCATGTGAATGCCTAAATAAGTTTTATTACTTGTTTGACACCATTTGCATGCCTAAATGGTTATAATTATTTCTCTAATGTTTATTGCATTTCCAAATGGGATTGATTAATTGCCTAGCCTAAATATCATTCTCAATTGGATTTGATGTCTTTTTTGGACCTAATTTAGAATGATATTTAACTCCTAGTCAGGTTTGATTATAGCTTAACACTAATTGCTTACCCATATCAATTTGATTACTCATATAACCCTACTTGCATGCTTAGTTGGGTTTTATTACTCATCTAGACCCAATCCTTTACAGACCCATTTCCATGCTCATATTGAAAATAAATTACATAATAAAGTAATAAAATTTTATAAATAACATGAATATTTAATATTAAAATAGAAGTGGCATAAAAAAAATATTATGTAGTACACAAGATTTGAGCTAGTAAACTCTTACCAAAAATACCAAGCAGGCCAACCTGATTCCCTTTTATATCATCTCAACATTTTTACAATACATTAATGTAATTTATAATTATTATTTACCCTAATGCATATGTGAATATTTTTAAGCACATCAATAGGAAAATATTAGAATAGTATTAAAATATCATGTATATGAAAACCATGATATATATAAAACACAGGATTATATATGGATAAGATCCCAACTTTATTAGGTCACCACCATTCCAAATGTCTAATATAAATTAGTTTAGAACATTAAAATATACAACACATTTCCAATACATATGGGTTTGATTACTCCATTAACACCATTTACATGTCCACATTGGGTTGATTACCCATCTAGCCCAAATCACATGCCTGTATGGGTTATATTATATATTTGGACCAAATTGCATGATAAAATGGGTTTGATTACTCATCTAACCCCATTTTCATGCCAAAATGGGTTTCATAACTTTCCTTTTCCCAATTTAATGTCCAACTAGATTTTTGTTACGACCTGATTCCTTTCTAAGTAAACTACTTGACTATCCATGGATATTTATAGTTGACACATTTGATTGGGTTATATTTTGACTAAATTTTAGATATATGATAGTATGGGATAGTAGGATATTACTTAGTTTATATGATCACACTACTATCAGTTAGTTTTAAGTATATGTTTACTTTACGATCATGTTGATTTGACATTTTAGCTATATTTTATGATGAATATATATTAAGACTGGTGTGGTCTAACTACCTACTTTGTTACAAGGTTGGCATAGGAGAACTCATCCTTTGAAGTGTGTTGGAGGGAGAGAATCATTGGAGAGGGTGATGTAGATAGAGATGTTGGACAATGATAGAAAAACCTGACTAGATTCCTGCACACACCATATAAGTAATTCATGTTAGATGCATCTGATAAGGGTTAGCGTAGTATGTTTTGGATGATACTTGCATTTAGATAGTGTTTACACATGGTTTTATAACATATTTTAAATGGTTATTTGGTTATTTTTCTTGCATAATTTACGTGTTTGACTAATTAATGCCTTCAAAAATGTAAATTTGCATAGTTAATGAAACTTTGAAGTTAATGATTAATAGACTCTTAATTAAACAATTTTGACATTTGATATGCTAGTTAAATTAGTAAATTTATGAATTTTCCTATTGAATAATAATAATAATAATAATAATAATAATAATAATAATAATAATAATAATAATAATAATAATAATTTATTTGAAAAATATATAACTAGAAAAAAAGTGACAAGATAAATAAAAAATCATCGGATTTAATTAAATCTCGTGATTTTTGACAAGGGGATAAAGCAAAAAGGAGGATATATATATATATATATATATATATATATATATATATATATATATATATATATATATATATATATATAAAGTAATTAAAAAAAAGTCAAAAACAAATTTTTAAAACAAAAACAAAGTTGTGCATTTTTCTTATGATAAAAGGAAAAAAATATTAAAGACACACAAAGGAGGTACAATTTCAACATGAAATGGAGCATGGATGAAAGGTGGACTCCTAGATTTACATCTTAACAAATAATTAAATATAGTCTAGGTTAGTATTATATTTAATTTTTATGTATATTTATGTTGCGAAAATATGGTCTTATTCAACGGGTTGTTTAATATATATATATAGAAACTTGTATTTTGTTTAATACAATGAATAGTAAAGATAAGAGGTTTTACAACTGACCACTACATAAATAAAACTAGTAATATAAGGTAGTTCTTTTGAATTTAAAAATCTAAGTATACTATTATATATTGTGACCAAAACTCTAATCACTTATCCATTAATGTCTCAAGATATTAGTATGAAAATAGGGAACTCGATGACATTATGTATAACATGTGGAAATATAGTAACCACTTGACATATAATAGTGCTTTTAATCATTATTTTTCCTTTTATACAAATAATCTGAGTAAAATATAAGTTTTGGATGTGAAAAGATATCTAAAATTAAATAAAGGTTAATAATAGAAAAAATTACCTACAAGTCTAGTAATACTAACACTTTATATATATATATATATATATATATATATATATATATATATATATATATATATATATATATATATATATATATATATATATATATATATATATATATATATATATATAAAGTGTTAGTATAAACTTATGATAATAGTTATGAAATAATGGTTATCAATATAAGTGTTGGGCACTTATGTATATATTATGTTTGAATCTTAATTAATATTATGCTTAAATATACAAGTTATAAAGAAACTTCTTGAGAAATCTGTAAATAAGTGTTAGTATTACTAGTTGTGTGTGTGTGTGTGTGTGTGTGTGTGTGTGTGTGTGTGTGTGTGTGTGTGTGTGTGTGTGTGTGTGAAGTTTGAATCTTAATTCATACTATGCTTAAATATACAAGTTATAAAGAAACTTCTTGAGAAATCTATAAATAGCTATACATTTTTAAAAAAAAGAGAGAATGATGCATTTTTATGAATTATGTTGTTATAGCTTGTACTGAATTATTCTCTAAGTTCGGTCCTATAAATACAATGGATAATTTAATATAGGGTCATATTACTGCTACTGGTAAAATTTTGGGAAAAAGGGGTGTGTTATAAAAGGAGTGCATTATTTTGCCCAGTCAATCTTAACACTATAGGAAGGTAGGTGTATGACTCTCTTTCTCCTCTACCACACATTTCCATACATATCTTGATGATAGAAATACAAATTAAGTAGATTTACATAAATCACTATGATTTAGGTTTGAGAATACTAGAGTTGGTATAAATGTTGGTACTCAGAAATAAATGGAAATATTCAAGTAATAAATCTTTAATCCTTGGATAGACCTAGATAATGTTATTATTTTTTAAAAAAAATAGTATTGAAGTAATCTATATATAGAAATTATTAGCTATAACCCAATCCCTTAATTGATTACTAAATGGATATTTATAGTAGTTAAGATAAAAAAAATATTTATAAATATAAAGGACGTCTCACTTGATAATGGTTTAGTATTCTAATGCCTTCTCAGATTATCAACTCTAAGAATTTGAGTCACCATAGGTAGAGATGTTTTCCATTTTTATTGGACCTTTATTTCATTAGAGTAAATTAGTAATTTTTGATAAATTAAAAAAAAAATTAAATACACTAGCATCTTAAATTTTGAAAAGAAATTGACTATATATCTGGGATTATATAGAAATGACGTAAGTATAAAATATTAAGGGAAAATTTTAAAAGACTAAAAGTTTGATACTATGTTATATTTTCTCATAGTTGTGACTTATATTCAGAACTATAATATAATATTTTCCCTTCTTTTAACAAAGTGCCACAATGGCAATTGGTACCTTTTGATCAAGTCATGACATTGAGGAGGCATAGACATTAGGATACATTTCTTTTTTCCTTATGATATAATAACATGAGTTTAAAGTATGAATAGGATGACCATTATTTAACTATATTCTAGATATAATAAATATTGATTTATTATATCTAGGTATGAGGCCTTTTTGAGTCCAAGGCTTTGTTAAGTGTCATATTACCTGAACCTCTCAGCGTATCGAGTTATCTATAAAACCATTCATTCGTAAGTATACTTACATTACTAGATAATGTAACTCTCAATGCATTGTTAAATGTTGATCTAGTGGTTGGTATATGATAATATCTGTCCATTTATGGTTAGTACTTTTTTGGACTATATGTACTATAAATGATTGGTATAGTGTGGCATGACCACATATTATTGTTGAGAATTATTGGATTGTGTGTTGAATATTATCCCATTTTTTAATATATATATATATAGCACATTAGGAAATTGTGTCAACACAAAAATAAACTTCCAATCAAGTAGAAGGTCATGTTTATTTAAACTTCAGTTAAGTATATGAGAGATTATTAATTAAAACACATAAGTGAACATTGATACTGTATAGCATTGGAATACTTACATGTGGTGTTAACTTATGATATACAAGTAATCTTATATCAGAATTATACCTATAGTTTAATATATGGTTAGAGTAGGTCATTAAGTTTCTTAAAAATAAAAAACTATAACCTTATGAAATGATCTCTAAGATGTGGAATGAGTCATTAATATGAAATATTATAATAAGTTTATGAATTATCTAACTCTCTACTAATGATATGATTGATTGTTAGTTTATATATATTCAGTCTTGAATACTTATGTATGGCAATTATTATGAGAATATTAAGTTTTACAAGTGTTTAGGCATTATTAGCAAATAATAGTGCATTGGGAGATATGCCTATAAGTTATGTTCTTTTGATTGTTTCTATGAAGTTTAAACATAGGTTCTACTCAGGTGGTATAAATTTCAATTGTTGGATTATTATTTAATTGGTCATTTATTTCTTGAAATTATATAAATGGTTATTCATAATGGTGTAGTTGTATTCATAAATAATAAACTATGATAGTATGAGATGTCATACCATACTATAGTATAAATTTATGTAATACCCAGATGATACATGCTATAATTTTTATGCCTATACTCACAGTTATGTTTGATTGATTTAATATATGTATATTAGTTATTGTTAATAATAACAAGTTTTGTGACAATTAGTAAGAATTTACGTATGTATTCATAAAACGTTGAGATTTTAACAAATACTATGATGGTATATTATAATTTATCATGAAAACTGACTTTCTTAATTATATCTAGTTACCTAAAAATAATTTTATGTTTCCATATATTTATGACTACCTTATTATGATTGATTGTATAAAACTAGTAGTTATGTCTTAGAATACTAGACTATGGTAATATGGGTTATCATAGGATGTAGTATGTTTAAAAACTAATTTTGGTAGTGAAATCTATAATTAAATATCTAATTACTTGGGTGGTATAAACTGTAGTCATTATTTCTAGTATGGGATATAAAACAATGTAAGATTTATTCATGCATTTGATAGAATAAATGTATGCTTTAGTTCTTATGTTTAACATGTTATATGATGTTTTATTCTAGTAGGATGTATATTAAATCAATATTGTGGTTGAATTGTATTTGACCAGTCTATATTGTTGATATGATGTAAGGAGTGAAATTGACTTCACTCGCTTACTAGTATCATAATGACAAATGAAGGTAGGCTGATCAAGTGGTGTGTATGAATTTGATTGATCTATAGATCACTATTATTTATTATTCTTAAAAACTTAACTTAAGTATGTTTAGTGAGACATTATCATTTCATGAGTATGATTTGCATATTTTTACTATATCTTAAAATATAATAGTTTTCTATGATACACTATATATTTAATTTATAAGTCATAAATCACATGGGTACTTTCTTGTATCTCTAGATTCCTATGCTATCACTATCTACTTATCCATGAAGGGAGGGTCATTTCATGATGGGATTAGTGCAGGAGATCGTTGATCCATGGTTGGTGTGAAAATGTGCTCAAATGATGTTCTTCCTCCCTATAATAGTCCTAGTTATTGAGATAATATTTCAGATTACTATGGATACTTTAATTTAGGAACTATGTTCTAAGAAAGCCATGTATCTTATATGTACATTGTAATAACTTGTACTTATTATTGTATATTATCATGAAGAGCTATAATTACTTATTATTGTAATTAGACAACAATAGCTATAGACCTATATTAGTCATAGTTGAGTCAATACAATTACTTTCTATATTTGCTTTTTGATGTGATCTCACGGTATTATAGATTAGTAATATGTGTTTTAATATGCTTATTTTCTTTTATCATG
The DNA here is from genome assembly GCA_037957365.1 of Torreya grandis. Classification (NCBI taxonomy): domain Eukaryota; kingdom Viridiplantae; phylum Streptophyta; class Pinopsida; order Cupressales; family Taxaceae; genus Torreya; species Torreya grandis. Next base: position 2,895,996 of record JARHVA010001842.1, read on the forward strand.
GTTTGAGTATTTTATATGGTCTCTGTATATGATTGTGGTGTAATCTATATTTAGTATATGTGTTTAATTATATAAAAACCATGTTTTTTTAGTTGACCTTAGCAAGGTTATTACATGTGGTATTAGAGTTGTGGCTTGAACTCTAGGACCTAATAAGTCCATTAGCATTTTCATGTATTTCTATTCATGAGTGTGAAGCTAGTAACATGAAGTACTGAATTGGTACCGATGATTTGTGGTGCCTTAATGTGAAACCCTATTACACCATGCTTAGAAACTCAAAACTTGTAATGTCCTCCTGTATGGCTTGGTGAGTATTTTTAGTATGAGACAGTCATGAAATGTATGAGAGGAACATTGAGTGTGTACCCTTAGGAACACTCGTACCCTTTTGAGTTATTTATGGGTTGAGTTATGGAGTATCCTTATGGTGATGGTTGTATACGAGGTTTGGGTGGGTGGGAACATAGCATAGTTCATGAGTTGTGAAGAATATTTCCCTATTATAGTCTTAATCTTTTAGATCGAACACATCAAGTATGATTACATCGTTTTTAGTAATCAAGTCACCTTCACCATTAGTGTTTTATGTTTTGAGTGTTTATTAAGCACAGGATGCTTCTGATTTAAATATATGTGTTTTATATTTATGTCTTATATTCACTAATCCTAAGAATGAAAAATCTTATAAGACCTTTTTTTAATTAATACCACCTAAGTGGGAATTTTCTCATATTAGAATGTTGTTGTCTTGGATGATAATTCCTTTGTATTAGGAGTTTGTTTATGGATTGACACCCTTAAGTTATATGGTGGTGGGTTATTATCTTATTTTCATTATGTTAATTTAGTGTTCTCTTAATGGAAACTTGTTTTTTAAACGTTGTTTGACCATATTCCTTGGAGTTCATGGGATAAATGTCTTCTACTTCTTATCAAAAGAAAAGTTGTAAGATTTGATGAATTGTTACATCTTTATTGTTAGTATTTTATTTTTTCCAATTGTGGAAATATATTGTTATACCATTCATATAGATTTGTTAAGTAGGTAGTGTTTTGGCAACATTGAGTAGTAGTGTTTTATTTTCAACTTGTGAAGGTATGTAGGAGTTTTTGAGATGATATTTCTCTACTTTTCACTAGTGACTCTTAGGGTCACTACTTTATTTAACTTGTGAACTTATACTATGTAGAGTGGTAAACATTGAATTTATATTAAGAATTATAAGTTGATTATAATTAGTATGATATTATACACCCTTGATTAGATTGATATTGTTCTCTTTTTCTTGAAGCATGTTGTATTGTAGAGATATTTTTGTACATTTCATCAAAATTGAGCAGGTTATAGGATGTATAGAACATCCCATTAGTCTAAAAGGTTTGAGTTAACTATTAAATTATTGCATTATAACCAAGAAAGTAGGGAGATATTGTCTCTATTGTTCCACTATAAGATTGAAAGGATGGTGTGATCTTTGGCCTTTGTATGTTATGTTAATTTTAACATTATTTCCTCCTAACTATAAATATAACACTATATGTTAAGCTATGAAATATGATACTAGTTACATTTAGCTAATGACAACTTAATATAATTATGGATTAATTATATGATTTTTTTTGTATGTATATTGATGCATTTAGAACTATTTAGCACACATTAATTATTTTCTATGATTTGTTAGTATAGAATTGTGATTCTTTGAAGCTTGTGCACATTTTGAAGATCATTGGGTCGTGAAGACCTAAAATAAGAGTATTGAATTGGGAATGTGAGTAATAAGTGATAGGAGTTGATAGTAGTTAGCCTTAAATTGACTCATTAGTTATTGAGTTTAGATTTGATAGATGGACTTGTTGAATCTAATATTTTATAGATGAAGTTGTCAAATTTAGTCCTATGTCCATACATATGTATATAGTGTAATTTTTATTTCTTAACTTTGTATAGATTATAAATGTAGTATTTTTAGTTCATATTCATCATCATACTTGTTAGGATCTCCCTAGAGTAGTGACAACATTGACCTATTATACTTATCATAAGCTACATGGAGTAGTGATAATATTAACTTATACACATCATTCTTTTCAAGTTCCATAGTTAATTTTCTCCAAAGTATAAAAAATACTCTCTAGATTAGAGAAATGTACAAAAGGGTTGAAAGATTTTGTGAAACTCTCTTGGATCATTTTTTGGGCTTTTATGATGATCTCATGTGATCTTAGGAAGTTAGAGAAAATTTTACCAAGATATGCATAGGTTTTATTCTAGTTCTCATGATAGAACCAATCAATGTAAGGGACACTAGCAAACCTTTTTTTTGTATAAATGGGAATGTCATAGAGCAGGGTCTTGGGAGACTAATACTTTGATAATAGTGCACTTTGAAGTAATTACGATAAGTTATATAGGTAATTTCCCATTTATTTTCTTAATTTATTATTGTATAACATGTTTTACTTTGCTAAATAATATTTTAATGCAGAACTTATGTTTATATAAGAGTCATTGGGAATGATGACTAGTTTTAGGGGGAAGGATGTTACGTCTTAATTTCTCACTTAGTAAAATGCTTGACTATCCATGGATATTTATTGTTGACACATCTTATTAGGTTGTATTTTTACTAAACTTAAGATATATTTTGTTATGGGATAGTAGGATATTGCTTAGGCTATATGATCACACTACTATAAGTTACCTGTAAGTATATGTTTACTTTATGATCATGCTGATTTATTATTTTAGATATATTTTATAATGAATGTATATCAAGACTGTTATGGTCTAAATACCTACTTTATTTTAAGGTTGACACAATAAAACTCATCCCTCAAAGTGTGATGAAGAGAGAGCATCATCAGAGAGGGTGACATAGATAGAGACATCGAAGGATGACAGAAAAACCTGCTTGGAGCCCTTCACACACCACATAAGTAATTCATATTAGATGGATCATAGAAGGGTTAGTGTAGTTTGTTTTGGATGCTAATTGCATTTAGATGATTATTTGCACATGATTTTATATCATAGTTTAAATAGTTATTTGGTTATTAATCTGGTGTAATTTACATGTGTGACTGATTAATGCCTTCAAAAATATAAATTTCCATAATTAATACAAATTCAAAATTAATGATTAATGGACTCATTATTAAACCATTTTGATGTTTGAGATGTTAATTAAATTAGTAAATTTATGAATTTTCCTATTGAAGGGGAAAAAAAATAGAAATATTTAAAAAAATTATTTATTTGAAAAATATATAATCAGAAAAGAAAAAATAATAAAATAAATAGGAAAGGGTGAGATTTAATTAAATCTCATGATTTTTGAGAAATGGAATAAATCAAAAAGAGGAAAAATATTAGAGAAAATTATATATATATATATATATATATATATATATATATATATATATATATATATAAAATTAAAAATTAAAGTCAAGGAAAAAAGAATCTTTAAAACAAAAACATAGCTATGCCTTTTCTTATAATAAAAGGAAAAGAATATTTAAAAAAAGAGGAAGGAGGTATAATTTCTTCATAGAGGAGAAAACAAACCATAAGAGAAGAAGGTGGAATGGAGCATCGAAGAAAAGTGGACTCTTAGATTTACATCTTAAGAAATAATTAAAAATAGTTTAGGTTAGATTTGCATTTAATTTTTGTGTGTATTCATTTAGAGAAATATGGTGTTATGCAATAGGCTATTTAATCTATATAGAAACATGTATTTGATTAAATACAATGACTAGTAGAGGTAGGAGGCATTACAACTAACCACTAAAGAAATAAAATTAGCAATCTAAGGTAGCGCTTTTAAAAATTAAAAGCTAAGTATATTGTTATATATTACAACCAAAACTATAATTATATAATAGTGCTTATAAATATTATTTTTCCAATTTATACAAATACGATGAGTAAAATATAAGTTTTGGATATGAAAAGATGTATACAATTAAATAAGGGTTATTAATATAAGACATTACCTAAAAACCTAGTATTACTAACACTTATATACATATAGTGTCAGATTGATGTGTTAATTTAAAATTTAAAAAATAGTAATGAAATAAAGGTTATCAATATAAGTTTTGGACACTTATGTATATATTCCATTGAATCTTCATTAATAATATTCTTAAATATACAAGTTATAAAAATACTTCCTACGAAATGTGTAAATCGCTATACAGTTTAAACAAAAGAGAATTCTATAATTTTAAGAATCATGTTAATATAACTTATAGATAATTATTCTCTAAGTGCAGTCCTCTAAATACAACAGATAATTTAATACAGGTTCGTATTAATGTTGCTAGCAGAATTTTGGAAAAAAGAAGGGGTGTGTTATGGAAGGAGTGCTTTATTTGCCCAGCCAATCTTAACACTATAGGAGGGTAGGGGCATGACTCTCTTTCTCCTCTGCCACATATTTATATACATATCCTGATGCTAGAAATATAAATTACATCTCTTTGCATAAATCACAATGATTTAGGATTGAGAATATCAGAGTTGGTATAAATGTCCATACTCAGAAATCAATGTAAATATCGAAGTAATAAATCTCTAATCCTTGGACAAACCTGGATAATGTTATTATTATTAAAAAAATCATTAATGAATTAATCTATATGTGGTGATTTTTAGCTAGAACCTAATCCCTTAATTGATTATCGAATGGATATTTATAGCACTTTAGATAGTAATGATTTATAAATATAAAAGACATCTCACTTGATAATGGTTTAGTATTATAATGCCTTTTTAGATTTGTGACTATGAGAATTTGAGTCACCATAGGTAGATATGTTTTCCATTTCTATTGGACCTTTATTTCATTAGAGTAATTTAGTAATTTTTGATATATTTTAGAAAAAGAGATTATTAAATACACTAGCATCTCAATTTTTGAAATTAAATTGACTATATAATGGGGACTCTATAGAAACACATAAGTATAAAATATTAATTAAGGGAAATTTTTAGAAGACTAAAATTTTGATACTGTGGTATATTTTCTCATAGTTGTGACTTAGTTTGAGAAGTATAATACAATTTTTCCTTTTTTTGGTTAACCAAGTGTTAAGTTGGTAATTGGTACTTTTTTATCGAGTCATGAGATTAAGGAGGCATACACATTAGGATACATTATGTTTTTTTTATCATATAATAACAGAAGTTTAAAGTATAAATAGGATGACCATTATTTGGCTATATTTTAGATATAAAAAATATTGATCTATTATATCTAGGTATGAGGTATTTAAGTCTAGATATATGCTAAGTGTCATATTACCTGAGTCTCTCAACTTATTGAGCTAGTTATAAAATCACTCATTCATAATTATAACTACATTACTATCTAATGTCACTCTCAATGCATTGTTAAATGTTGACCTAGTGGTTGGTATACCATAAGATCATTCCATTTATGGTTAGTACTTTTTTGGACTACATGTACAGTAAATGATTATTATACATTGTCATAGTCCACAAATTCTTCTTGAGAATTATTGAATTATGTTCTGAATATTATCTCATAACTGTTCACTTGTGTGTGTGTGTGTGTGTGTGTGTGTGTGTGTGTGTGTGTGTGTGTGTGTGTGTGTGTGTGTGTGTATAGTTTGTGTACATGAGTACATTGGGAAACCTTGCCAACACAAAAATAAACTTCCAACCAAGTATAAGGTCATGTTTATTCAAAATTAAATTAAGTATGTGAGAGATTATTGATTAAAACACATAAGTGAACATTGATATCTTATAGCATTGGAATACTTACATGTGGTGTAAGCTTATGATGTACAAGTAATCTTATATAGGAATTATACTTATAGTTTAATAGATGGTTAAAGTAAGTCATTAAGTTTATTAGGAACCAAAATCTATAACCATCTGAAACTATATCTAAGAAGTAGAATGAGTTGTTGGAATGAAATATCGTAATAGGGTTATGCATTATCTAACTCTCTAGTAATAATATGATTGACTATTAGTTTATATATTTTCAACCTTAAATACTTATATATGGCACCTATTGTGAGAATGTTAATTTATACAAGTGCTTAGGCATATTTAGCATATAATATTGCATCGAAAGATATGCCTATAAGTTATGTTATTCTGATTGTTAGTATGCAGTTTAAACATAGGTTCTACTTGAGTGGTATAGCCTGCACTTGTTAGATTATTATTTAATTTATGTCATTTATTCGTTGAAATTATGTGAATGGTTATTTGTAATGGTGTACTTGTGATCATAAACAATAAACTATGATAGTGTGGGATGTCATAGAATACTATAGTTTAAACATATGTAATACCTAGGTGGTACATGATGTAATTTTCAAGCTTAGACTCACACTTATGTTTGACTGATTTAATATATGTGTGTTAGTTATTGCTAAGAATATCATGTTTTATGACATTTAGTAGTAATTTATGTATGCATAAATACAACCTTGAGAGTTTAAGGAATGTTATGATGGTATATTATTATGTCCCATGTAAAATGTGACTTGATTGGTTATATTCGGTCACTTTAAAACAAGTTTGTGTTTCCATGTATTTATGACTATCTTATTATAACTGATTGTAGAAAACTAGTAGTTATGTCTTAGAATACTCGACTATGGTAATATGGGTTACCATAGAGTGTAATATGTTTGAAAATTACTTATGGTAGTGAAATCTATATTTAAATATGTAAATACCTAGATAGTATAAACTGTAGCCATTATTTCTAGTAGAGGATAGAAAATAATATAAGATTCATTCATATATTTGATAGAATAATTGTATGTCGTGGTTACTCCTATATTTAACATGTTATATAATGTGTTTGATAGTAGGATGTAAATTAATTGAACCTTATGGTTGAATTATATTTGATCAATCTACATTGTTAATACAGAGTAAGGAGTGAGATGGACTTCATTGGCTTACTAGTATCATAATGATAGATGAATGTAGTTTGATCAAGTGGTGTGTATGAATTTTATTGATCTATAAATTACCATCATTTATTATTCTTTAAACTTTAGATAAATTATGTTTACTTAGACATTATCATTTCATGAGTATGATTTACATGTTTTTATAATATCTTGAAATAGAATAGTTTTCTATGATACACTACATATCTAATTTATAAATCATACAACATATGGGTACTTACTTATCTCTCTAGATTCTCATGATGTCACTATCTACTCAGCCATGAAGGGAGGTCCATTTCCTGATGGGATTAGTATGGGGGATTGTTGGTCTGTAGTTGGTTTGTAAAAGTGCTCGGATGATGCTCTTCCTTCCTATAACAGTGCCACTTATCAAGACAACACTTGAGATTGCCACATATATTTGAATTCATAAATTATGCTCCAGGGATGCCATGTATCTTGTATGTACATTGTAATGAATTATACTTATTATTGTATATTATCATGAAGAGTTGTAATTACTTATTATTTTACTTTGACATCAGTGGTTGTAGACTTGTATCAATCATGGTTGAGTCAATATAATTAATTTATATATTTTCTTTTTGATGTGCTCTCATGATATTATAGATTAGTAATATGTGATGTAATAGGCTTGTTTTCTTTTATCACACTTTGAGTATTTCATATGGTCTCTATGTATTCTCATGGCTAACCTATATTTGGTATATGTGTTTAATTAAAAAAATCATGTTTTTCTAATTGACCCCAGTTGGGTTATTACAGTTTTGTTACTCTTTTGGCCCAAATTGCATTCTTATTTGCATTTGATTACTCATCTATCCCTAGATGCATGTGTAGTTAGGATTCACTAGAAATTCTTGATTATTTACCTACCCTAATTTAATGCCTAGCTGGGTTTGATTACTTGATTGGTGCAATTTTCATACCTATTTATGTTTGATTACTTGTCTAACTCTAATTACATGTGTAAGTTGATTTCATTACATGTATTATCTAATTTTTATGCATAAATATGATTGGTTATGTTTATATCCCAATTATCATGCAGTGATATGTTTATTTAATCATCTAGATCAATTTGCATGCCCATATGGAGTTAATTTATTATCTATCCACTTTTGTGAATATATAGGTATGATTATGACTCATGCCCCATTTTAATGACCAAATATGTTTGATTACCCATTTCCCAAAAATTATATGCATAGATAAGTTATATTAAACTTCTCACCCCAAGTATTACTTGTCTGACACCTTTTACACACATAAATATGCTTCATTACTTATCAAGGCCCAATTGGAAGCCCAATTGAGTTTTATTATGTGTGTGGCCCTAATTTCATGTCCAATTGGGATTGAATAATATTTTTTCCTTAATTTTATTTCAAATTTGGTTTGATTAATTTATTGGCCCCATTTTCATGCCTCAACTAGTTTAATTAATCCCTTGGCACCATTTTGAAGACAAGATTTATTTTATTACTTATCTAGTCCCATTTTTATTCCTAAATAGGTTTGATCACTCTTATAGCCCCACTTTCATGAATAGGTGGATTTGATTGCTTATATTGGACTAATTTCATTCATAATTATGTTTGAGTACCCATAATGCTTGAATTTTGTACCCTAGTGTGTTTTCTTATTTATTGGATATTAGTTCCATTATCATATGAATTTTATCACTTGTTTAGCCCCATATTTATTTTGATATGGATTTTGTTACTTATTTGGAGCCATTTACAATTTCTAATAAGTTTGATTACTCATTTAACTACATTTATATTTCTAGATGAGTTTCTTTACCTATGTATCCCTAATTACATTCCTAGTTGATTTTGATAATTCATTTTGACCAAAAATAATTGAGTGTTTCATGTAGTGCAAGGTCTAAAACTTCAAGTATTTAAATTATTTAAGATTTTTCAAGAGTTACTTGTCATGTACATCTTTCAAAGACACTAACCACACATTTTATTCAAAAAAACCACGTATATAGTATGTAATCAATAATTTTGTCTCATGAATTCACATGAAGACTTATGAATGACACAATTTATTTTGAATCTTAACCCATTAATTGAGTAGTACACCTATTCCAATCAAGGCATAACACATCTTGTATAAAACTATGTATAATTAATTTTTACTATTCAACCATTAATTATCATGTCAAATTCGTAGATCACCAACCACACATTTAATATAAAATTCTATACATCTAATACATAACAAATTAGTCGATCTTATATATTAATGTAGATACTTTTGAATGACAACATCTAGTGTGAGTCTTGGACCATTAACCAAGTACTACACCTATTTTAAAGTATAACACTTCTTATATCCAACTATACAAAATCATTTGAGACTTTTTTAGAATTACTCATCATGTCAACCTTGAAGACACATTGATCACACATATATTGTAAATCACATTAGGTCTACTATGAAGCCAATAAGTTAAACTCATTAGTTCTTATTAAGAATTTCAACTTATATATATATACATATACATATATATATATATATATATATATATATATATATATATATATATATATATATATATATAGAGAGAGAGAGAGAGAGAGAAGTCATATAAAAAGTCCCAATTGGTTTTTTGAGTGTAGCTTGCAACACCCCATCCATAGGTCCTTTTTGCATGCTCTTGTGATCCTTCTAGACACCTTTTTTCTCATTACCAGTCATCCAAAACCTTCTGAATCATCATTCCACCTCAGCCAGATTATATTCCCCATGCCAATATTGTTACCCTAGGTCCCAAGGCTATAGGATAGAAGCACCCCATTTGAACTATAGGGCCAGACACCAAAGCATCCACATTTTAGTGGTCTTGTCCACTTCTAATTTGAGCCCTAATGGTCATTTTCATCTGGTCCTTTTCCTTAATTAGTTCAACCCAGCATGAATACATTTGAACCATGACCAATTATTCCCTATAAAATCCCACTTAAAGCTCATTTATAAGAGAGGTGAATAAACTTATAAAGAAAGCAAGAATAAAAATAAATAAGGTAAACTTCCCTTTCTTTGTATACATTCACCCAACATAGTTGTAAACATACTCAAATACTCATACCAGTCCCTAGCCACCTCAAACACTATCAATTTGGTATTTGCATATGTATCACACTATTACACGAAGCACACTAAGTGGGAGAACTACATATGACTTGATCCCTCTTCAGAGTATTGGTATGTAGGCAGTGTGCCCACACAAGGGGTGTGGATTACATATTTAGTACATCTTACACACTAACCGCCCATCTTTTTCAAGTGACTAGAATATCATTTTATTAAGTATGATGGAGGGTTAGGGTTTTAAGATAAAATTAGATCCACAATGAGTTTTGTCAACAACCAGCACTTGATTTTTTTCAAGTATGATCACACAAGCATAATTCAACTACCCAAAAAGTTTTAGGTCTCTATGATTAGTTTGGAAAATAATGGCAGGAATGGACAATAGCATCAAATACCAAAGTATCCACTTTTTTATGCTCCTATCCTTTCATTGAATGAAATCCAAATTTAGGTTTACAAAACCTTCCCAATCCTGCATATCTATTTTCAACCTCTGTATCATCCATTTTAGTCTATTTTCCAACTAAGTTGTATTTCTTCCTATTTATTGATATTTTTAGAAAGTTGAAAAAGATAAATAGCTGCAAAAATTAGGACTGTATTTATTGATATATTTTATACTATTTTATTAATCTAGACCCTTAACTAAAATAGGAATAAAAATCTATTATTCCCAAATAAGTTAAATCATTTGGTGAACCTGACTTAATTTGTTTGTGCACAAAAACCTTAGAAACCCTATGAAAAATTCCTTGCTGATTTTAGAGATATTATTCTAATTTTTCTTGCATATATAAATCAAAATTTCGCATCTAATTTTTAAAATTCACCATAATAATTTTAAAAATCATTTCTTTCAAACTCTAGTAAAATATACTAGGTCCCTATTCTTTTGAGGTATCACCTTACATGTCAGTGAGCTTCATATCTTTTTAATGCATATTCCAAATTTTTTTTTAGGACTTTTTATTTCTTTTATTCAGTGCTTTCCTTCCATTGCATTTTTATTATTATAGCGTATTATAAAAAAATTTAATCCACTTTCATTTTTTTCCTAGTTTAACAATGGCCCAATATACTGGCTTTGACAAAATTGATAAAGGGGAACTTCAAGAATTTTTAACTAAAAATATTGATATGCAGGATGATTTGCTTAAAATATTAAAATAAAAACAACAAAAAGAAAACAATGGTCAATCCTCTCTAAACAGAGAATAACCAATTATAAATGACACTACAAGGGTAACTATGTCTCAACAACCCCCTATTGCAGCCCAACCTACCAATGTGGCATTACTAGTTACATGTTGTACATATTCACCTCTTGATGTGGTTGCCCTTGTGCAAGGGAATAAATATCTTCAATCCAAGGTGTTACATATTGAGTAAGGTACCTCTAGACCAACACAAGATTTGGACCTTTTTTCTCTACTTCATAAACCATTAACAAACCATATTGTTTCTACACCCTTGCCACTAGGTTTTTTTCAACCCAAGCTCACTCTATATGATGGCAAAGGTGATCCAAAGACACACATAAGAGTTTTTTTCATAGTATGCTTAGAATATGTGCCAAATGACTGGTTACTAACCAATCTATTTCCATGGAATTTAAAATATTATGCTTTATAGTGGTTCTATAGTCTACCGAATTAGTCATTCAAAGCATTCAATCCTTTAGCTAATATGTGATTATCTCATTTTAGCATTAACATATGTGACAAGGTTTTTTATGCCCAAGTTTTAGAATAAAAACAAAGGTTAAATGAGCATCTCATAAATTATTTTCTTAGATATAAGACTATATTGGCTAAAATGACTAGCCCCATGGCCGATCAAGAATCACAAGATCTCTTAAAATAGAGTCTTCTACCATCTTTGGATGAGTCGATAATGTTTAAAAAAAAATCTTCCTTCACTAAGTTATGTCATACACTAAAGGAAAAGGAATTCAAATTATTTTCAATGGGAAAAATCAAGTACCGAAGCATATCAAAAACAACAAACAAGAGTAATAGTAAAGTCCCATAAAAATTAAAGGTTAATGATAACAAAATTCAAAATCAACTTATAGTTAATACAGATTTAGATCCCCCTAAGTGAGTGGTTTTATTATCACCTCCTCAATGAACCCATACCAATATACAAGTATCTCTAGCCACAATCTTATTGCAGTTTCTGGAATGCAATGTCCTATCTCTCCATCCTATTTGGGAAGTTGATATGACAAAGATTATTCTATGTGGATATGATAAAAATGCATTCCATGATTTCCATAGGACACCAAGCCACATAAAAAATAGATGCATTATTTTATGACACAATATACATGACTTAATAAATGGAAACCTTATTGATCTTAGCACTCCAATTAAGCCTCCTCATTCTAAAAAAACACAAGAGAAATCTCTAAAAAAATTCTTAGATCCTTTCCCATAGCATTATAAATAGAAGACAGTGGCACATCAACTGTTCACCATGCATATCATGCACACCCTTCACTAGCTACATACTCGGTACCTTCAGGTGAGTCACATCCTTTGAGAAACATGATTGGTGTGTATAATTATAGAGTTCCAACTATACCTTTGATCTCCTTCTTAGATTAGGAGATAGTTGAGGATGATTCAGTTTACTATGCACTCTTTATCAGAGCCTACATTGATCACCATCCCACTCATAGTGTTCTCATAGATAATGGATCTAGTTTGAATATGGGCACTATGAGATTACTATATAATTTGGAATATTCATACTTGGATATCACCCTAATGGACACAATTATTAGTAGATTTAATGGACACATACAGAGTTCATTAGGTGAGATTGTACTTCCTCTACAAGTTGGCCCAACACATGTGGCCACACCATTTACTATTATTTCTAGTGTAAATTTTTTTGACACGTTTTTTGGTTGAAAAGGGATCCATAAAATTTGTGTAGTACCTTCTATAGTTCATAGATGCATGAAATAAATTCATGCTAATTAGGTTGTTACAGTTAGTAGAGTTTCATATGAGTTACCAATCCCCACTTCAGATCCATTTTTTACCTATAGTAACTAGTTTCAACCCCTCTACTAGTTACATTTCTTCCTCAAGTTAAGATTTAAACACAGTCAAGGCCTCCCTCACTAGTATAGAGAGTTCATACACTTCCATGCATGCCTATCTTAGAGCGACCACTACATCACTGACAATTTTAGGACTCTAGATAGCTTTTAGTTATAGTTTTCACATCCATGGTAGTATCATTGAGGTCTCATAGCTCTACACATAGATCACATGTCTAGAAAGCTTCTTCTACTATCAGATGGATCCCTAAGATCCCCATAGTTTCATCCACTTCTTAGAGTTATAGAGGGACCCCACAATCAGTTTCCACTATAGAGATTTTAGAACACTTAAAACATACATAGCTTTTACAGTCACAATTTTAGCCCTTCCATCATTCTTCACAATCATGCACAATCCCTCTTCTTGATAAATGACACCATTAAATGGAGTATATTATGAGAGTCATTAGTTAGTATTGTTTCTTCTTAGCTTACTTGTACATAATTTCTTAGCTTACTTATACATAGTTTCTTTTCACTTTCTTGTACATAGTTTCCTTGTGATTACTTGTACATATATTATTTTAAAATATAAAAAAGAATATGGTGTTTCAAAATACCAAAAATAATATAACATGTCAAAATATAAAAACATTTAAATAAGTCAAAATATGAAAAAACTTTTCAATTGTGTGTATTATCCATGATTTACATTTATACTACCATGCTAGACTTACATTTTTCTATTCTATGTTATTGTTTATGAATTTATCTACATTACCATGTTTTACTTGATCTTATTTGAGTGTGTGTAGTGACACCTAGATCCTTGATTGCTTCACTCTAAAATTTAAGGGCTCATCTTACTTTTATATTCGAGACAAACATCAGCACATCCACTCACTAGGGGCATCTTCTACATGACTACATCATCCATGTTATGTAATTCTTACACCACACACTCTACTTATCATGTTTATGTATATTACTTACTAGATTACATAGATTATTCTATCAACACTCACTAGTATATAGCACTTATGTATTTCTTATCATCTACCTAGTCTTGTACTACATGTTTTGCATACTTTCACTTCTTACTTTGATTAGTTAGATGCAATAGTATTTATAACATTTACATGACTTAATTTCTTTATTTGAGTAGCTATATGTGATTGCATTTCTTAGTTCATATTTTTTTACTTATGTGTAATGTAAGACATTTTCGAATGTCCTTTGTTTATACTCTTATTTGTGCTTGTGGCCCTCGTGTCAATCTTCTTTGTTTACAATTATATGTTTATATGGGAATTTGAACATGCCTTGTATGATTATTTTCTCGGTTTGAGTGACATGTGCCCATGTCCCTTGTTTACTTGGCCCCTTTTACTCTTTTATATACTTCTTTCCTGACGTGTTTGTTTGCTTATTTGCTTCTTAGTTGCTTTCAATGCCATGATCCACATCATGCATTATCTTAACTTCTTGGATGCCATGATGTACATCATGTTCCATCCCTCTTTGACAACTAACCAGATTTCTAGTTTTAGTTTAGGATATTGCACATGATATTACATTGTTACATCTATCTAGGCATACCCCTGTTGATCTAACAATCTCCAATATAAATAATGTTACATCTTGAGGTATCTTTTTATTATCATTGTTATATCATGTATTTCATAGAATAACACACTTGTAGGGCTCTTTATTCTAAGGTCAGTCATTGCAGGGTCTTCATTTATACCCTCAAAAGAGGGGGGAACAAATAAGGGTTGTCATAGAGACTAAATCCCTTTACCAGTTGAAAATAAGATTTTAGAACACTCAAAACAACAATTAGAGTTCAAAACATGTAGAATAGATTAAAAAAATAGTGATGGACATATAATAGTCATCAAAAATAGTAAAGGACAAGAGCACACCATTTGGACTACAATGCACAATGCCAAAGTATCCATTTTTTGGCACTCTTATCCAAATAGCTAAAAAACCAAAAAAAAAATAAAAAAATAGAAAGGTAAGGTCAATTACAGTTTTGTCATCTAAAGTCCAGTTAAAATTGGGTATTTTTAGTTTTTTTTTTACTTAGATTATCTAGATATAGGGGCATCATGCATGGCATGATGACTCTCATTTCCAATTCCATATTGGGTAGTTAGTACAACTTCTAGATTAGAATCTATGTTACGAACACTAGTAATTGCAAGAAATATGTGCAGCACATTTTCCTTCTTTAATTTTTATTTCATTTTATTAACCAGTTATTCTCAGTAGTTGCATACCTTATTCAATCTGTAGGTGGTTGGTATCAATTTAGAGTATCTTTCATATAAGCCTTGTTCTCAGTTTTCAAGTGGCTTTCATACAAGCCTAATATCCACCTTTCAAAGTGGCCAAGATTGGCCTAGTTCTCAGTACACATTTGACTATCCATGCCACATTGTTAGATTATAAAGAATTCATGGGATTCATGTTCCATCTCATATGAAACACATTCATACTGGTATCAGTTTACAGTTCACACTTAGTGGGTAATGATGGAGCCAAATGACTAGTTAACATTTGTATTTTTGAGCCACTTACTCAGAGGGATTGGACACATAGTCCAAACATCAATTAACACATGCATGATCACATAGCTTTACTACATAGTGGGAAACAATAGAGTCAAAAGGATATCCCTTGTATTCTTGATCCACCTTCAGGGAATTGAGCACTCAGCTTCGTTCATGATATTACTCTTAGTATAACACATACCCAACATCACTCAACAACACAATATGTTTTTTTATTGGTTCTCATTCCCCATGAGGTATATTCATTACTTTCTCTTACTCTCTCTTCTACCTATCCTTTGTATGTTCTTGTTTTAGACAACATATCTAGTAATAACTAATCTACTCCTTATTTTCTCTTGTAAATTTATGCTTCATGTTGTACTCTCTCTATGCACACTCAACATCACATATCTTCATAGGCTTCACCCTTGTAGGTAATTTCAAGTATGCTTTCTACTTTTCCTTTATCCTAGTATTTCACTTTGCTACATCACTAGAATAAAGGGGGGAAATGTAGTCATATAAAATTTCCAAATTGGTAGTTTGAGTGTGGACTACGACACCCTATCCATAGGTCCTTTTTTCATGCTCTTTTGACCCTTATAGACACCTTTTTACTCATTTATAGTTATCCAAAACCTTCTAAATGATCATTTCACCTCAACTAGATGGTATTCCCCATGTCAATCTTGTTACCCTAGATCCTAAGCTTGTAAGATAGAAGCACCCCATTTGGACTACAACATCAGACACTAAAGCATTCACTTCTTGGATGTCCTATCCATTTACACTTTGAACCCCAATGGTCATTTTCATCTTGTCCTTATCCTTAATTAAGTCAACCTAGCATGAATACATCTAACCCATGACCAATTATTCCCTATAAAATCCCACTCAAATCTCATTTACAAGAGAGGTGATAAAACTTACAATTTAAGTAAGATTATAAATAAATCACTAAGATAAACTTCCCTATTATTTTCACATAGTCACCCAACATAGCTACAAACATACTCAAATCCTCATACTAGTCCCTAGCCACCTCAAACACTATCAATTTAGAATTTGTATCTAGATCACACTATTTCACAAAGCACACTAGATGGGAGAACTACATATGGATTGATCCCTTTTCAGAGTATTGATATGTAGGTATCATGCCCACATAAGGGGTGTGGATTACACATTCATTACATCTTACACACTAACCCCCCTCTTTTTTAAGTGACTCAAATATCATTGTATCAAGCATGATGGAGGGTTAGATTTTTAAGATAAAATCAGTTCCATAGTGATTTCTTTGGATAACCATCACTTGATTTTTGTAGGAATGCTTACATAGGCATAACATAACTACCCAAAAACTTTCAAGTCTCTATGATTAGTTTGGATAATAGTAGTAGGAATAGATAATAGCACCAGACACCAAAGTGTCCACTTTTTGGTGATATTATATTTTCACTAAATGAAATCTAAATTTAGGTTTATGACACCTTCCCAGTCCTACACAGTCATTTTCAACCTCTGTATCATCCATCTTGATCTATTTTCTAGCTAATTTATATTTCTTCCTATTTCTTCCTATTTTTAGAAAGGTGAAAACGATAAATAGTTGCACAAATTATGATTGTATTTATTGCTATATTCTCTATTGATTTATAAATCTAGACCCTTAACTTAAATATGAATAAAACTCCATTGTTCCCAGATAATTTAAATAGAGAGAGAGAGAGAGAGAGTTTTAGTTGATTAATTGATTAATGAACCTAGTATAATATATAATATTTTATATTGACTTATTTGAGTTCATTAAAAAATTAACCACGTGTTCGATGCAAAAATACATACATCAAGTACATTGTCAACTACTTAGTCTCGTATATTAGCATAGAGACATGAACGAAAAAAAATCTATCATAAGTCTTAATCCATTAATGGGTTACTTGTTTAGACCCATTTTAATGATCATATGGGTTTTAATACTTACCACGTAAACCTTATGTAATCACTAACCACATGTCTAATAGAAAAAAACATACATCAAGTATACTAGAAATTACTCAATATAGTATATTAGCATAGATACTTATAAATTAAAATATCTATAATGATTATTTATCCATTAATTTATTAATCATCTAGCCACATTTTCATGAATTAGTATTTTTAATTGTTTGGTTAACCCTAATTTCATGATTAGATGTGTTTTATTACTCATATGGCCACAATCACTTTCATATTAAGGTTTGATTATTTTTTTGACCCAAATTTAATGCCATATTATCCTAATTATTTATTAGGCCCTATTTTCATGTGTAGATGGGTTTGATTATTCATTTTCCCCCATTTTCATTTTTAAATGTGTTTGATTACCCATTTTTCTCATTTTCATTCCCATATGGATATTATTATACATATAGCCAAAATTATATGCCTAAATTATTTATATTTCTCATTTTCCACCAATTAATTCTATATGTCATGTAGTGAAAGGTGTACCGATATATATATATATATATAGACTTATTTGAGATAATTCAAGCATTACACATCTTTAGATATTATTTTTTGTGTAATTTTTACCGAGTTATTTTTTATTCATTACCCAAATGACCTCCATGAAAACCACATACAAGTTTTATTTAATTAAAAATATTCATGAAAGATTGAAATTTAAAGTTAAAAATACATGATATGGTTGTAAATGGATTAATCCCATAATAGTAATACTTGTGAGAAAAGGATGATCTGTTAGGCACTACACTCACCAAAATGTTTTCTCATGGGGAAAGAGGATAGAGGGTGAGAAGCCAAAAGTGATGAATTACATTCACCATTCCTCCCCCTATTAAAAAAATGTTTATGGTAGTTGTGTGTTAAAGTTGGTCCCCTTACGTTATTATTTCTACCAATAATACTTGTGGAAAAAATGCCATTTGAATAATGGTTACCCATGTAGATCATTTGGGTAATGACTAAAACATACACAAGTAGAAATCCCACAAAAATTATTATGTAATTAAAATTTTTCATAAAATATTTCAACTTAAAATTTAAAATACACGATTGGGTTGTACTATTATTAATCCCACATTGTTAATAATTTTTATAGAAGGATAATTTATTAGGAAATACACTATATATACACATCATATTTTCAAACTTTACCAATTATTGATGCTTTTTATCTTGTATGAAGCCATTGAGTCTCAATCTCTCTGAGTGCATGCCTTATTGGGTACACTAGAAAATGATTGGGTAGACCATTGGTGCTTTTTAGGATTGTCATTCCTTACTTTCATTTGTTATCAACTCAACCATCTCCTAAAAACATTCCCCTAAGCTTAACCTCCTATTTTTCACCCTCATGTAGTCATTTAATACCTTCATTAGCCCTTCCCTAGCCTAAAATACTTTTTGATAGTTTACATTACATTATTATCTTGATTGACCTTGTAATCTGATTGATAAAACTTATTTAGGGTCTAAGTCAGCCTCTAGCCAACCTACACTGAGACCTAATTTATTTTTGTCAATAACAATATAAGGTCAATTGGGTTGACCTTGTTGACCTAAATTTTTGGAAAGGACTAGGGTTAGGTCCACCTATATAAACACATCAATTTTACCATTATTAGAGAGACAACAAGACTTAATTATTCATTTGCACTTCTTTAAAATCTGTTCTTCCACCATTCTACTTGAGGAGTCTTAGTTTAGGGTTTCAACTTGGAGAATAATATTATCGTGTGGATAGATATTGTATGTTTTGGCCTTTTTAGTGGTACTTACAAACTACAACAACCTATTTTAAAGCACCTTTGGATAAGGGAAAGATTGAGTCTTGATGGGTTTATCTTCAAGGTAAGTATCTCTAAATTGTCTCTTCTCTTCAGTAGAGAGAAGTACCATAACTAATGGCTTTTGAAAATATTGTCTCTATGGATTATGCTTTTACCCATACATAGCTTAATTAGGATTCTATTATACATGTTTACTTTTAATGTTTATTACCCCCTATTTACACCACAATATTTGGTGATCACTAGATTGTATTTTCTTTATTTGTTATTAGTTTAGTGAATGTGAAAACATAGGACCTAGTTAGGGTTATTATGTGCTTTTACTTGACTAGATGCTTTGTAACCTTCCCTAGTGAGTTTATTATGGTAAGAGATCCCTTGGATAGGTATAGCATATCCATATTGGTCATGACCCCAAATATCTAATAGATCAACAATTAGAAGTGTAAGTGGGATTTATCTTCTCTGAGTTAGGATTGATTTATAGATCTGCTACATTTCACATTGCATACATTTTGGTGAACCCAACATGAATGTAACCCTTAAAGGTTTTATTTCATGATATCATTCTTATCATCTTATTATATTTTTCCATATTTTTAGTACTTTATCAAACCAATCGATATAGTTCTAACATTTTGTGCACAGGTTTACACATAGTCACATCAAAACATTGTTTGTCCTATTTATGGAGGTCTTCATCAACTAGTTTTTATTGGATTGAACATATCAACATAGTACTCTAATTTATTTTTAAATTAGCATATAGAGTCAAATAGGTCAAATTTTTCATATTTTTCTTTTTGTTAGAATCTAAGATAATAAACATTATCGAATAGGTCAACCCTATTCTTTGTTATTCTTTAGTATACAAGGTTTTGTAGAGCTTGGTCGATCCCTATGTGTACCCTCATATCTGATCCAAGTTTGATCATAACCTAAATGAAAATACACTTTCATAAATTATAAAACACCATGTAAATAATCTATAAAATCATCAATGATATGAATAGGGAACTTATCATTGATGGTGTAATTTTTTATATATCTATAATCATGAAAAATTCACTAAGTTTCATCCTTATTACACATTATTTTCAGTCAAGATGAATATGCTCTTTGGTCATGCTTGATAAAACAAACATCTAACATATCCTATACCATATTTTCAATATCATGTTTTATACATATGGGTACATATATGGTCTATTGGTTGGTGGTTTTTTATTTGTAAATAGTTGAATAAAAAGATCATGTTCCCTTTTTTGTATATTCATTTTGGCATTTCTCTAAAAAAGATTTAGTGTTTATCAAAAATATTATACAAATTAGATGGTGTAGACATCTTTGTTGGTTGTAATTCTAAGGAAAATAGTTGTGCTACAAACCCTTATGCCCTAATTTTTTAGAATCTTCTATGTTTTATGAGAAAAAAATAATTGAAGGTGTTTCTAACTTATTAATAATAAAGTTATGTATTCTTCCCAAATTCAATCAACATTGTCATTATGTTTCTTTATGAAATACACAACCTTGAGAGTTTTAGGGGTGAAAATGTCTAAAAGTGCATGGCATGAGATAGTTTATTGGATATTATAATTTTCACATTCATCCCCACACTAATATATTACTTCCTCATCCTAGTCTTCCTAATTATCACCTTCAATGTATACAAATTTATTCTCAACACATTTATGTGATTTGTTGTATTTTCTATCACAATTTAAATGTAACCCTTTTTCTGATTTCTCTTATATTTTTTAGGTATTGTATTTATAGGCCAAGGGAATGCTTGAGATATAAAATTTCAATATCTTGTATAAGTGAGTGTTTTATATATGACCTAATTTCTTTCCTTTGACTTACATGTGAAGATGGCCATGGATTCTAATATTAAACATGGATAAAACATGTAAGCATTATGTTGGATGTTATCCTTGAGCACACCTAGTAGTATTTTATTCATGTTTTCTTATGTGATGTCATATTCACATAAGTATATGCTTTCAAATTACTGAATATGATCCTTAATAATCTTAGTTTGTTACAATTTTTATAATGAGATAAAGTAGTTATTTGTTATACTATTGTGGTAGTGCCTCTAGATGTAATTATTAAAACTTGACCATTTAATAGTAAGGCTCATATTTTTATTTTGAGAACATAACTATATATACCAAATAAACTTCTCTAGTTTCAAAATACAAAGATGTCATGTCTTCATTCTATCCACATGGAATATGATGTAAGTCAAATAAATTTTACATTTTATTGATACATGTGATCAGATCCTTACCATATAAATTATGTATTCCCACTTTGGGTAGCACATTACATGAACCTATATTTTATCATGATTTATTCTAGGTATGATAACTTGATTCACATGGTGTAGAATTATTGGGTGGTGGTGTTGTTTACATGCTATCCACAAGAGTTCTTAATGTCACATTGATGTTGCTTAAATTATTTTTATTGTGTCCAAATCACCTTTTACTTCATACATGTCTTATTTTTCATCTATTTTTAAAAAATTTAATTGGAATTAGCTAACCAACCCAAAAAAAGCCCTATATTAAAGCTTTCAAACTCAATTTGTTCCTTATTAGGAATTTTTACAAGAGTGGATTTCCATTTTCCATAATCTCTAGTGTTTTGACTGGTCATGCACAAACTCTAAGGTGTAGGTTTTAGGAATTTAGGATTAGGGAATAGGTTTTAGGGTTTCAAGGTCAAATAAAGTGTACTAAACACTTTACCATTGTGATCATATCTTTGAGATGAATATAATGACTACTATTTTGCATAATGGTGCAAAAATATCTAGTTTTTTTTAAACATCAATAAATATTTTTTGATGGAAAAAAAATTCCTTAAAAATCACAAGTTGAGATTTTTTTTAATCTTATATCACAAATAAACACTGTTATGCTTGATCTACAAATAAATTCCATATAACCTTGACTAATTTTAATATCGTATATCACTTGTAATGAAATTACATAGATATATCAGCCTAATTAACAATAATAATGATAATATAATTAACAAGAATGTAACAAAAATAATAGATCATAATAATTAATAATATAATAGAGAACATAGACACAAAAGGTTGAAAATAAAACAAAAAACTAGAAATATAATACTAATCCACTTTGAGGGGTAAACCTCCACAACCATGTAATAAGAATAAAATTTATAATATGATATTTAAGTATTAACCACTACCTAATATGCATACCATACTTAGGCCAAGTATACTCCATAATCCAGCCCTAATAATAATATAATTAAACATAATTTTGATATGATAAGTTTAAAGGTAATGATAACCATACATATCACCATAAACCTTATAGGTTAATGGCATTTTAGAATTTTAAAATAGAAAATAATTACATTTATTGTTGTTTTGTGAGGGGTTTTTTTTCTTTTATACAAGGTGAAATTAGAAATCATATATAAAATTAAAACCTTATTTTGAAAACCTAAGAATATTTTAAACCATAAGGTATAAAATATCTAGGGTTTGTCATGTTCAAGTCCATGACTAGGTTATCTAGAATGTTTCAATATTTTTGGATTCATGGCATCTAAATAATGTAAAACTAGAGATAATTTAGATTGTATAAAATATAGTAGTAAACTCTAAACATGAATAGATACATGGATATATTTTATGATGCAAGAGTATTTAGGTACAATTATAATCCTACATTAACAAAAAATATGTTAGATTAGAAAATCAAGTTTGTTGATGCATCAAATTTATATCTTTGTTATAACAATACTGTGAAAATTTGAGAAAGATTATCTTTTAGGCATTTTGATCAAGCATAAAAATGAAAATATTTATGAGAATTTTTTAAAGGTCTATGGTATCATATATAGAATTAGAAAATTCACTAGATTCATCACATGGCTTAGTTATTTTCTAATGAAATAGAGGAGCTGGTTTATTGTGAAATTTATTGGAGGATATGTATCTTCATCACATAACTACTATGATAAATTATGGTAATTTTTTATCATGGGATTGAATTGAAGAGCTAGTCTAGCATCATTATACATATTTCATAGATTTCATATTTGGTATAACATTATTAGGCATTTCATTTCTATTTATGAATATTAGGGTAATGTACAGTATAATTCATGACATATATAATGTTTTTAGTAAAGTAACATGTTTTTTTATATTATTATACCTATAAATTTGTTGAGTTGTGGAGCTAAAAGCTTCACTAATGAGCTAATGTGGAGGTTGTTGGGCTTACACAGTAACCGGCATCAGTCAAAACCAACCGACATCCGTTAGGGGTCGACTGACATTGGTTAGGGGTCGACTAGCATCCGTCATCTTCAGATCAACACTGACTTGTGTGCATTTCTAGAATTGTTATTTTTAGCCGAACAAGATTGAGCCTTTGATTTAAGAGGTGGATCTAAGGGTGGAAAATGCATGGCTCATGAACCCTAGTGTTGTAGTATACTATATAGTAGGGTTAGATCCTCATAGCATGTACAATTCAGTAATTGAGTTGATTGTAATTGATTGAGAGAGAGAGAGAGAACTCTTAAGGGAGAATTATTGTACATCTACGAGGTATGAGGAGAGAGAGATTTCTTCATTATATTTCCTTTTGGAAGAGTTTAATACAGATTGGTTGTTTCTTGTATCTCTTATTATTTATTGTTTCTAATTTCTAGTTACTTATTACTTCTGGTTTCAATTTCGTGTTTAGTTGCTTATACAAAAGTAATCAATTGTACTCTAAGATCTAATCAACTAGTATCAGAGCGTGTTAGTATTTGTTGATTATAGAATTCACTCACATGGGTTTCTGATTGAGTGGGAGCAAATCAATGGCAGAAGAAAGTAAACTGAGAATAGAGAAATTCAATGGCAAGAATTATCAATTATGGAGGATGCAGATTGAAGATTATCTGTATCAAAAAGATCTATATTTACCATTGGGTGGGGTTTCAAGGAAGCCCACAGATATGGAAGATGAAGAATGGAATGTTCTTGATAGAAAGACTCTTGGTTATATAAGGTTGAGCCTGGCAGCTTCTGTGTTTTCCAACTTATCACAGGCAAAGACAATGGTAGAGTTAATGGATACTTTGGAAAATTTATATGAAAAACCCTCAGCTTCAAATAAGGTATATCTTATGAATAAATTATTTAATTTGAAAATGTAGGAAGGTGGATTTGTATCTAGTCATCTTAATGATTTCTATACAATAATAAATCAGTTAAATTTAGTCAAAATATTTTTTGATGATGAAATTAAGGCTCTCTTAATCTTATGCTCTTTACCTAAAAGTTGGCATAGTTTGGTAATGGCAGTTAGTAATACTGCATCTGCTTCAAATGTCTTGAAATTTGATAATGTTTTTAGTGTAATCTTGAATGAATAAATTCGTAGGAAAAGCACAAGGGAAACATCAGGTAATGCTTTAAGTGTTGAAAGCAGGGGAAGGCAAAGAGAGAAGGGCAAGCAAGGGAAATCAAGGTCAAAGATGGGAAGTAGATCCAAATCCAGAAATGGAAGAATAACCTACTGGAATTGTGGAAAGAAAGGGCATGCAAAGAAAGATTGTTGGTTGAAGGATAACAAAGAAAATCAGCATGAAGGTAATAAAGAAGCAAAAGTTGTAGGTATTGTTGCACAGGATACTCTTATATTTTCTTTGGATAATAAAGTAGAATCATGGGTTTTAGATTCTGGTGCCTCTTTCCATGTAACCCCAAATAGATAATTTTTCAATGATTATGTCCATGTAGATTTTGGAAAAGTTTATTTAGGGGATGATGAGCCTTGTAAAATTGTTGGCAAAGGAAAAGTGTAGCTGAAATTGTAGAATGGAAACACATGGGTGTTGAAGGATGTCATGCATGTACCCATCCTGAAGAGGAATCTGATTTCTATAGGAAAGTTGGGTGGTGAGGGTTACACAATAACTCTCACAGTTGAATCTTGGAAAGTTTCAAAGGGTGCACTTGTATTAGCAAAAGGTAAGAGAGTAGGTACACTTTATCTATCTACTTGTATTATTGATTATTCTCCTTCTATTTTATCTACTTCAGATGTAGATGCAAAGTTGTGGCACTATAGGCTTGGTCACATGAGTGAGAAGGGAATGAATGTTCTTATGTCAAAAGGTAATCTTTCATATTTGAAAAACATAGATCTAGATTTCTATGAGCATTGTATTTTTGGGAAACAGAAGAAAGTGAGGTTTTTCAAAATTGGGTCAACAAAGAAGAAGCACAAGTTGGATCTTGTTCACACAGACGTGTGGGGAACAGCTTAGGTAGCTTCTATTGGAGGATCACAATATTATGTTTCTTTCATTGATGATGCTACAAGAAAGGTATGGGTTTATTGCATAAAGAGGAAATCTGATGTTTTTGACACATTTAAGAAATGGAAAGCTTTGGTTGAGAATGAAATAGGTTTGAGATTGAAGTGCCTTAGATCTCACAATGGTGGTGAGTACTGCAGCAATAAATTCAATAGTTACTATTCTATGAGTGGAATACACAGGGAAAGGATGGTTCCAAGGACACCTTAGCAAAATGGAGTTGATGAAAGGATGAATAGAACAATAATGGAGGGTGCACGGAGTATGAGGTTGCATGATGGTTTGCCCTTACAGTTTTAGGTAGAAGTAGTAGATACTATGGTTTACCTAATTAACAGAGGACCTTCTACTACACTGGATGGTGGAATTCTAGAAGAGGCTTGGATAGGTAAAAAGTTAGATCTTTCATTTCTCAAAGTTTTTGGTTCTGAAGCTTTTGTGCACATTGATAAAGAAAATAGAAAGAAGCTAGATGCTAAATCTATGTGGTGCACTTTCATTGGTTATGGTTTTGGAGATTTCGGATTTCGGTTGTGGAATTTAGAAAATAACAAAATTATTAGAAGCCGTGATGTAGTTTTCAATGAGAAGGTGATGTACAGTGATCAGCTCAAGAGGTTGAATAATTCTGAGTAGGGCAATCTTGATTTGGAAGAGGTTATGATCTAAAATGAGCTTATGAGTAAAAATCATCACTCATAGAAAAACACAAAGACCGACGTTGGTCAGGTGGAAATCGACGTCAGTCAGGTGGAAATCAATGTCGATCAGGAGGAACTGACATCGGTTGGGTGTAGACTGGCATCGATCAGAGATGACTGGGATCGGTCACTATCAGAAGGAAATTTGGGTAGACAGCAAGCTGTAAATGAGTCTCAAACACCATAAAGAGGTATAAAAGGGTAAGTAAACCTCCAGTTCATTATTCCCCTTCTTTATACTACTTGTTGCTCACTGATGGTGGAGAACCAGAAAGTTATGATTAGGCAATGCAGGTAGAATCTAGGAAACAGTGGGAGCATGGCATGAATGAGGAAATTGATTCCTTGGAAGAGAACCATACATGGGATTTGGTTGAGTTGCCAGCCAAAAAGAAAGCACTAAAAACAAATGGGTATATAGGTTAAAGGAAGGAGAGAATAGACAAATGAGACATAAGGCCAGGTTGGTAGTAAAGGGATTTGCACAGAAACCAGGTATTAATTTTGGTGAAATTTTTTCTCCTGTAGTAAAGATGACTTCTATTCGGACTGTATTGTCTTTAGCTGCTATTGAGGATTTGCATCTTGAGCAGCTTGATGTTAAGACAACATTTATTCATGGAGATTTGTATGAAGAGATATATATGGATCAGTCGAAAGGTTTTGAGGCCAAAGGTAAGGAGAAACTTGTTTGCAGGTTGAAGAAAAGCTTATATGGTCTTAAGCAAGCTCCAAGACAATGGTATTTGAGGTTTGGCAAGTTTATGACAGAGCATGGGTTTAGTAAATGTCAATCTGCCCATTGTGTTTATTTTACCAGATTGGATAATGGTAGTTATATTATCCTATTATTGTATGTAGATGATATGCTTGTTGCAGGTTCACACATGCAAGAAATTACTAAGCTTAAGGTAAAATTAGCTCACACATTTTCCATGAAGGATTTAGGAGCAGTAAATAAAATCCTTGGCATAATTATTAAGAGAGATAGGAAAAATCACAGTTTAATTTTGTCTCAAGGGGATTATGTAAATAAGTTGTTGGAAAGGTTCAATATGCAGGATGCAAAATTGGTAAGCACACCTATGGCTGGATACTTCAAGTTGAGCAAAGAATAGTGTCTTAAATCACATGATGAGGTTGAGTACATGAGTAGAGTTCCATATCATTCAGTAGTTGGGAGCTTGATGTATGCAATGGTAAGTACTAGACCATATATTGCCCAAGCAGTGGGAGTTGTCAGCAAATTTATGGCTAATCTAGGAAAGGAACACTGGAAAGTAGTTCAGTCGATTCTCAAATATCTGAGAGGGACCAGTAATAGGCATTTATGCTATGAAGGGTCAAACACTTCTCTTCATGGGTATGTAGATTCGGATATGGCAAGTGACTTGGATGTTAGGAGAAGCACCATAGGATATGTATTCACTATTGGTGGAATGGTGGTTAGCTGGATCTCAAAGTTGTAGAAGGTTGTTGCCTTGTCTACTACAAAGGCAGAATACATTATAGTCACAGAGGCTAGCAAGGAAATTATTTGGATGACTCAATTCATGGAAGAGTTGGGAAAGGAGAAAGAGAGTTGCAAATTGTACAGTGATAGTCAAAGTGCAATTCATTTGGCAAATAATTTAGCCTTTCATTCAAGAACCAAACATATACAGCTTAGGTACCACTTCATTAGATAGGTATTACAAGATGGAAAGTTGAAGCTGGAAAAGATCCATATGGATAAGAACCTTATTGATATGTTAACAAAGCTGGTAATAAAGGAGAAGTTGAATCTTCATTCAACTCTTGTTGGTCTTCAAGATTGAACTTGAAGAGGGAGAAACAAGCTAGAGATGTTTAGAGGATGTTGTACAGGTACAGGTGTAGTTGTTTATCTCCAAGTGGGAGATTTTTGAGTTGTGGAGCTAAAAGATTCACTAATGAGCTAATGTGGAGGTTGCTCAGCTTACACAGTAACCGGCATTGATCAGAACCAACTGACATCAGTTAGGGGTCGACTGACATCGGTTAGGGGTCGACCGGCATCTGTCATCTTCAGACTGACACTGACTTCTATGCATTTCCAGAATTGTTATTTTTAGCCAAACAGATTTGAGACTTTGATTTAAGAGGTGGATCTAAGGGTGGAGAATGCATGGCTCATGAACCCTAGTGTTGTAGTATACTATATAGTAGGGTTAGATCCTCATAGCATGTACAATTCATTAATTGAGTTGATTGTAATTGATTGAGAGAGAGAGAGAGAGAGAGAGAGAACTCTTGAGGGAGAATTACTGTACATCTGGAAGGTGTGAGGAGAGAGAGATTTCTTCATTGTATTTCATTCTGGAAGATTTTAATATAGATTTGTTGTTTCTGATTTCTAGTTACTTATTACTTCTAGTTTCAATTCCGTGTTTAGTTGCTTATACAAAAGTAATCAATTGTACTCTAAGATCCTAACAAAATTGAATTACATCACTTATGGAACCATTTAATGGTCATGGTGATCTAACAGGTGGAAATAGTGAAAAATTCTCAACTTTCTAGAAATTTATTGTTGATTAAATAACACTTGAATAGTAAAAGGGTATAACAAGCTATATGTGATGTGTTAAGGTGAATAAATTTGTGATATTGTTTAATATTATCTATTACAATGTATTATCATTGGGAATGTGCTAAGCATTTAATGTTCTTATTGTGTTACTTATTAATTAATTTAGGTATGTTGGTCATGTACCTATGTAAGCATGCACCTAAATTTTTTCTAAAGAATAGTTGAGTTTAGTGAGATTAGATGATCATATATCATAGTATTTTTACTTGGATGAATAACAGGATATGTTGGTAAATAATGCGAGTTAAAATTTAAAATAATTATGACTCTCATGTTGTACCATAGGTCTATTGTGAGATTATTGCAGGTGTGTATGTTTATTATAATTATTAAAACTTAAGTAAATAAATATTTATGTATTATTAAATTTATTTTAATATTTAATTATGTATTTTAATAGCTACATGGTATAAGGCATCTCTTGATTGACATCCCTAAATGTGAATACATTATTTGGTACTAGTTTAAATTTTTAATCCTTATAGGTTGGTGTTACTTTCCACATTGAAATTTTTCATATAAAATATTTGTAAACATATTTAAAATAATATTTTTTTATATAATGTGTAAATTATCCTTTATTTATAAGTAAATGAAACAAAGAGGAGACTTAGGTGGTTTAAATTCAAGAATGCCATGAGCATCTACAGTGCCAATACTTGGAGATCTAGTGGGACTTATAAGATATATGTAGCCATGATTAGAGGATATTGAGGTAGTGAAATGTGGAGGTGTTGTATTAATGGATGCTGAAAGAGATGCTAAATGTTAAGAAGAATCACCTAAAAAGTAGATCGTAAATAAAGCAGTTAATCAACTTGAAGATCAATTCTTATGAGTTATAGTGATAAGAACTAGTAGCCTAAAATTTTAACATGGAATATTGAGTCCTAAAGAGGTCATTGATTTGATAACATAGTTTGATAAGTATGAGATCATGGAATATCCAAATTTAGTTATGTTTATTGGCGTAAATTTGAAAAGTCATGAATCATTATGGTGGAAGCATATTCAAGATGACATATTACATAAAGGAAAAGATAATATTAGGACTTGGAATATATTAATATTGAATTTTAATGTTATATTCCTTCCTTCATATTGTAACATGAGTCATTCAATAATATTTGAAATGGTGACAAAGGGAGATGAGTGTAAATTAACACATTGAAGAGTTGTCTAAACATACCAATATAGTGATTCATGTAAGAGATAATGTTGAAAAGATATAAAGGGATTTAAATGGGTCATGAATTATAATTCAAGACGATTTTTTAATTATTATATTACACTTTTTTTAATAATTATATCAGTGTGTGTTGAAGGGTGAAGAAGAATTCTTATGAAAATAGAAAAGAAATGGGAGGAAAATAAAACTTCAATCATGGACATGGATAAGTAGGTGAAAGAAACATAGGTTATTATTTTAAATAAGGTGTGTAAATTAATTTGATACATAATGATGGTAATAGTCTATAGGATCCCAAGGATGAGGCATAAATCACATATTCAATGGCACATGCTTTACATGTGGTGAGAATAGACATAGATCATTTTAGTGTTCAAATTTTCATAATGAAATTTGTAAGAAAAAAGATGTGAATGCTTAAATTACATAACTTGATTACTAAAAGTTTTAATCTATTGATAATATATACGAGCTAAAATTTGTAGAAGATCTTAGATGAAGAGGTATTATTGAATCCTGTGAAATAAATAATAGTCCTATAAAAATAAAATGATTATTCATAATAATTTATAAGTATATATGTAAATTCTAAAAAATTATTATTGATAGGGGATGTACAAACAATATTTTTTCACATGATACTATATATAATATTGGTCTAAAGAGTTTTGTGAACTTGAATCCATATAAGGTCTTGTGGTTGATGAAGTGACATAAGGCTTTGTTAAAATTGAAATGTAAGGTAAATTTTGATATTGGTAAATATGAGGATGAATTCATGTGTGATATAATTCTCATGGATGTTTATCATACTTTTATTGTAAGGCCTTAGCAATTTGATCATAAGGTGTAGCATGATGGTCATGAAAATGCATACACATTGGTCAAATATGGAGAGATGTATACTTATAATATGTTGAAGGATAAAAATTAATAAGTAAAAATTAGACTAACATTTTTGTTATTTATGTATGCATGTGTTATGATGACCTAAAACTATCTCATTTACATCAATAGACTAGGACTTCAATAAGATCAATCAAGTAGAGCCTGTGCATATTTGGATAAGAAGGTAAGGACCAATTATATCTATAGATATAGTACATGTAGCCTACAAATCAAATGTTAAGAGGAAAAAGTTCCAAATCCTAAGCTAATGACATAAGGATATAGCTCTCACTAGACCTCAACTAAGATAAATAGTTGTAACTATGATTGTAAAGATTCAAGTAAAGTAAGTGATTCTAAATGGGTGAAAATAAATTAAAAGAGGGGTGAGTGATTTTAAATAAGGTAAGTTGAAATTTTCAACTAATAAATGGAAATCCTAACCAACCTTATATTTACACCATCCTATTAGCTATAAGGATGAGCCTAAAAATGGATACACATATACATCCAAAAAGTAATAAGAAACATCTAATATACTTAGTAAGTAAATTAAAGACTATATGGATATAAATACTAATGTTGGGGTAGACTTGTTGATGCTTCAATCTCACCCTTTTTCTCAAGTGGTAATTTTCAATAGTATTTTATAGGTTCAAGGTCTCAAATGGTTATATGAAGACCTATAAATCCTTAGTTAGGAACTCCCAATGACCTCTCTAATTAATCTTTAATGACACCACAAAGAAAGACCTCCAAGATATGGTCTTAAACCTATAAGTCTCGAAAACACTTATCAAAGGTATAAATGTGAGTGCAAGTAGAGTGTATTATTGTGATATATATTATTAGGTATCAAATATGACCCTTATATATACTAATCTAATACCGAATACCAAACCTATGCTCATCCAATTATATATATATATATATATATTAGTTTGATACAATTGAAAGATGTTGGTTGGCATAATATAGTATCATCCATGCCAATACAATAGAAATGTTATAATAATAACATAGGATTGCATCAAACAAGTGGGTACAGTTCAAGAAAGATAAAGGCACAAAACATAATGTAAGGGCTAGGCCAATATCATAGGACATAAATAATATTTCAAATCTAGATAGGAATTAAATAAAATGGAAAGATAGATAGACACTTAGAAGAGGTCAGACCGATAATAGTGATAATGTAACATGATATAATTCTAACATCTAGCTTATAAAGTACAATTATCCTATCCCACCCCATTCCTAGTGCACCCTTTATTACATTAACTCAAGGATATTGAAGTGGAAATAAGTTAATACAAGTGAGAGCATCAGTAAAGTGATAAAATTAAAAATATTAGGTGTTTACATTTACCTCACTATAATTTCATCGCATTTCACTATAATTTCATGTGATATTTTTATTTGGTATATAAACATTGAAACATAAAAGAGCATAACTAAAAATAATTGTTGAAATAATTGTTGATAAATAAATAAATTAAAGTACAACATACATGTTCTAATTTAGCTTTTCACTAAATTAACGAATTAAAATTTCATATTATCTATTATGGAGCGAACATTATTTACATTTGAAAAAGTCGAAGGATAAAATGCTAAAAAAGATTGAATCAATGTGTGAATATACAAGATGGACATTAAATCGATGTGATTGAAAAATAATAATAAATGATTAAAGAAATTATATGAATTTTCAATTTTATATTGATAAGGCTAGTTTGGGACCAAATATGCAAGGGATCAGATAAAAATAAATTAAAATTAGTAATCTTAAACAAGGTTACTTAGGGAAAAAAACCCCAAAACACATCCAAACTAAGATAAGTAACATGCCAAATCAAACAAGGGACACATGGAACTAATTTATGATAGAAAAACCACTATAAGATAAGTGAAAATGTGGATGAAGACATGAAGATAGACTCTTATATTTTTACCACAAGAGAATATAACTAAATTTAAGTGATAAAAATACTACTCTAGACCATTTTGTTATATTTATAAAAATACACCTAACTAACATTGGGAGTAAAACAAGGATATGTAGAACAAATGATGGACATTTATGATGAAGTCTTAATTGATTCACCGAGTCTTACTATGAAAATCAAAAATTGATAATCCATGAGATGTAAATAAAATAAATTTATGAAATGTTATAAAAAGACCCAAATGGGTGCCTAAAATGATATAAGATATCATAGAATTGTAAATGAAACAATGGTTGAATATAAGTGGGGTGACATATGGGCATTTATGAGTAATTCTGGTTGTATTCCCCTAGGTTTTAAAATGCAACTAACAAACTTAAAAACTAAGAGGAGTGAAAATGAGAAAATATATAAAGACCAAGTATATATATTAGGGATAAACTAAAAGGAATTGTAGAGGTGTGTATCAAACCAATGATAAGTTTCAATATAAGAGAGTTAAAATATAAAATACAATAGATTTTAGCTCAAAATAACGTGTATAAACTAACTATAAGCATGAAATTAATATTTAATATGAATATCATGGTTTTAATGTGATTAAAAATGTCATAATAAACTATAATGGGTCTATAAACCATAAGAGAAGTCATCCCAAAAGAGCAGGAAGAAAAAAATACAAAAACATCACAAGGAAACTAAGGCAAACTATAAAGATACTATAAGATGTGGAAAGGAAACCTGAAGCTGATACCTAACATCCTTTAATAGAAACTAAGGATAACTATAATATAACAAAGAAAAAAAAATAAGAAATGGTGTGATGAAAATGATGCTAAGGAAATAAAATGCCAAAATGGAAATAAACATGAGAAAAATAATAATCAATATCTAGGCTAGAAAACATATTTGTCTTAGAAGGTTTTTTGAAGCTAAAATAATTTATTTATTAACTATTAAAGGTTTTTTATTATTGCATCATGGTAATTATGAGATATCAAGAAGCCAAGATAATGTGTGCATAAGTGTAAGGATGGACATCACAAGATTCCTTGACTATTGAAATAAGAAAAATGTGGGCATCATAAGATGCCCCAACATGTGTGATAAGAAGAGGATAGGCATCTCAAGTTCCCTAAAATATGGGATGTATTTAGATTAGACTGAACTTAAGGATAGACATGCCTATCAATGATGTTAAAATATATAATATGGAATGTGGCATCTAGGGTAATGTTAGAGTATTTCGGAAGTGATAACAAATTTTTATGTATGGTATTAACCAAGACGATATAATATAGGATAATATAACTGAAATGAATTTTATTATCCAAATAAATATACTATAGTGTAATAGGACTAGAATTAACTTTATCATCTAGGTCAATACAATCATATTGATCTAGTTGATATAGTCAGGTGTAACATGAATGTAATAATTTATAACATCCAAGTCAATATAGTCTAGTGTAATATGAATAAAATTAACTATATCAACTAGGTTGATATATTTTTGTTTAATATTAATAAATTATATTATATTA
Source organism: Torreya grandis (assembly GCA_037957365.1). Lineage (NCBI taxonomy): Eukaryota > Viridiplantae > Streptophyta > Pinopsida > Cupressales > Taxaceae > Torreya > Torreya grandis. The sequence continues at coordinate 2,930,761 of JARHVA010001842.1, forward strand.
TCTAGGTTTATATAATTAGATAAAATAAAAAGAACTATATCGACACATTTTATGTCATGGCAGATGTGGTTGACTATAGGTGGTTATAACTAAATGGTATCATATTGGTTGATACATTTGAAAATATGTGATTGTAATAGTTATTTGAGTAGGTTGGAATATATTGAAGTTTAAATTTTATCAATAAGATATGTTTTAATATTCATATAAACTCAAAGTCTAAAATAACATATGATGCATATTGTAGCAAACATTTTAATTATGTGTTCACAAGTTGATGAGTTAACAAATAGTAGTTGAATCTGAGTTGGGGTTTCATGACTTATCTTTTTAAATCATTTCAAGGTTGGGGTAGAGTATGGGTAGACATAAATGAAACCATAGTCATAATTCCTTAATTTATGGTAGGGATTTATAAATATTTAAAAATCATAAAAAGGATTTTTATCCTTGTCATAAATTTCATCAATCAAAACATCTATTATCATGTTATGGTTTTCACATCCATTAAAATAATCATCAGAAAGGTTTTCTGATACATTGATGGATAGAGACATTATTTGGAGGTGATGGCTAGAGGATGATGTTCTACTGAGATGGGTGTGAGTGAGTTGTTGATTACATGACTGTTAGGTCAATGTATTTGAGAGGTTTTAGTATGAAAGAGTGACATGGAAGTTTGGTGTTACTCAGGATATGCCACTAGTGCCATTGGTGTGGTTGAAGAGTTCTCTAGGTCTATTGAGGTTAGGTAATATGCCTAGACCATCAACTAAAGATTTATCTTTGATTTTGTTTATAGAGAGAGATATAGTGATTGATATACTAGATGTGGATGATGTAGGAGTGATTGATGCTTACATATCATGATGGAGGAAGCATAGATGGTCCCCACTTTTACTAAGAGGTGGAGTCATCACATAAGATGTGATGGATTTTGATCCCTTAGGTTTATTGATGGTATGTTTCTAGTCTATTTTTGTACATTTTATTTACATATTTATTTACTTGGGTATGTATCTAATGCATTGTGTTGGTATGTGTAGTTTAAGGTGATCATGAGTATTGGGAGACTATCATTGAGTTTGTGCTCTAAGTAATGACATGTCATATCCCTAATGATGTTATGGATACTATATTAGTGGAGAGGGCCATGAATGGTGCCAGTGTCCATGTTCATTTATTTGATCAAGTAACCATAGCTATTGTAGCATATAAGTGAGTAACTTTGAATAGGGATTAGGCACATGCAGAGTTATGTAAACAGACTATGCCTCAACTCTATGCTCTAATAACCCCAGGTAGCTAGATAGTATATGAGTATATTATGAGAATCATATAGATTCAAGGACGACCAATATCAATATTATATAATGAACACACGTAACTATTGAATCATGAAATCTGGAAATGAGCTAAACTGAAATAACATGTATTAGTGAATAAGGTTGTTAAACAAAGCTTACAAAAATCCTTTTGGCACACACCCAATCTAAAAGTCTTAATGAGATATATGGTGTAAAAATATAATTCCTACAATCTAAACAACCTAAATAACTCTCCACTAGGAAAAATGCTATATCAAGAAATAGCTCTCACTACACACAATCCACCATATTCCACCATAAATGAATTGAAAGGGGGCTCCATAAATAGGTTAGTTGAGCGCAAGATGACTCAACCAGATAAGGTAAGTGTATGGTCTCCTCTATAATGGTTGGAGAGATAATTGAGGGAACACAGTGAGATGGATGACTCCATCCACCCACAAAGTGACCCCATGCACTCACATATGCATTATGGTATCAGGATGATGTCGGTATTCACCTAATATACCTAAATCCATATAAGTAAGATGAAGTAAAACAAGTGTAATAACTACCTACACCAACACCACTCTTAAGCATAGCTTAGATAGGTACTAAAATTTGCTACCAACAACTAGGACTGATCAGGTACCCAAGTATAATGTAACTCTCAAAAGGTGGAGTAAAAAGAGAAAACCAAGTGGGAAAATAACTACCCCCAAAAAGAGAGAAAATAAGAGGAGACTAAAATACCCCCTAAAATATTATGCTAAAGTAATCAACACTCCAAGTACATATAAATGACCCATGATATCCTAAAAAACATAAAGGATATGTGCCTCCATGAAGAAGAGAGATAAGCTAAGGTCAGATTGTCGCATGGAAAATTTTGTAGTAGGTCCCTCTATGACAAATGATGTCTCTTCATTTTAGAAGAAGGAAAAAATGAGCTGTAAAACTATATAATTCCCACTCAAATGGAATGAAAATAGGAATCATGATATATATCTATATAAAATGATCAAATGTCTCCCTTATAATACTTAAATGTGCCATATTCTGATCAGTTATCATAGAACTAACTATAGAAGATGACAATGAAGAAGCATACAATGAATGGGAGAGACATGATGATTTATAAGTAACCTCATTAGATCAAGAGAAGAATAATGACATGTAACATTAACTAAAAGAACACCCATGGAAATATGAGAGCAAGACTCAATAACTATAAAAATTGAAGAAGAAATTATAGATGAAGCACACAAAACTTCAATATGAATATCCATAGGAGCATATGAACCATCAAAACTTTCAATATGTGTACTCATACTATAAATAGTAGAGTCCTACAAAATTCTAGTCTATGGTGGTTTTAGAAGAGCAACATCTTGAATAGGAATTGAAGTAGAATCTACAATAGGATAACTAGGGTCAGGAATAATTTCATCTTATAATGTGGGCTAGATAGAAGGAAGAGAACTATCCACCTATAATGTGTCATCATAAAGAATTAAAGTAGGAGAGATTACAATAGTCTATAAAGAGATGATAGGAAGTGGAGGAGATAGATTGATGTAAGTCTCAGTATAATCACCACAAAGACTCTTTAGTATGCTCCATATAGTGTAGGGACACTCTATATATTACACATGAAATGAAGATCCATGGAAACATGTAGTAAGAGAGTGGGAAAAACCTTTTCATAAGTATGAGACCACTTATCAAATTGAACAAGATTAATAAAGTGTAGGAATATTTCCACATAATAATGGAATATAATTCTTGTGTGTGAGCTAGTGTTCTATGCAAGTATGCCACAAGGCACAATTGGTCTTTCTGAGAAGGACCATTGGTGTAGACTCAACTCTCCTCATTTGGTAGTAATAGTGTGTGCTCTAGAGATGGATTTTAGACTACACCAAAAATGATTCCAATAAAATGAGAGTAATTTATGCACAAGTGATAGTGCATTCTTAGATGGATGTCAGGCTCTATTGATAATGCATTTAAGAATACAATAGAAAGCTATGAAAATAGTCACTAGTTTTACATAGGTAATAATTATGAAAAACTGAACGTGGACAAGAGAGAATGTAGGGCCCACAAAAACCTCCCCAAGATAATCAATAGTGAACCCCTTATGTTTGTAATTACAAGAATACTCAATGTGAGGATGTTAGACTACCAAGATCATATAGAGGTTTTGGTTGAGTTGGGTGTGTTATGAGAGAGAAAAAGTAGATGTAGGACTCAATCATGGTCATGGAAAGATATTGAGGCCTTTAGTTTTAATATGGATGTATCAAAGAGTGAGTGTGAAGGGGTTTATCCTAGTGACCAAGTCTAAATTATTAAGTGATCTACAGTACTATATGGAAATTATGATTTGAGTTATTAATATATATATGGATGTTTATTATTAGATGGGCACTGTGTATATTGGTACTTTGATCTTTTATATTATATATTTTTACATGTGTTTGATTGTTTTCTTTATGTTTAATGGTGATAAGGGAATATATCAAGTGCCTAAGTAATGTTAATGAATTGTTTATCTATTTATAAATGTTTAAGTAGACATGTATAGTGTACTAGTTATGTTAGTTATTAGTATGGGTGTTATAGGAGTATTGTAAGATATATGTGTGTTGATCATGTAACTAAAGTATGTACTATTTGAACAAAGATGCATTGGTGAACATGTACTACTCATGTTATGTCATTATAGAAGTATATTTTGGAACTAATATTGCATGTGGTATAATGTTAGTATCTAGGTGTGTAGACTCTGTAGCAAAGAGATTGATTAGATTTCAGACTAAAATTATTTGATGAGCTCTATGATCTCTATAAAATATCTTAATTAGTATCTGGACTATGTTATGATTTGTGTGATCTCTTACAAATATCTTGATCAATGGTAGGGTTAATTTTAAGAGACCCTACTAGAAAACCTAGTGGAATTAATTTGTGAATCTATGAAAATATGATTCATATCTATGGTGAATCCTATTTAGGTGATGGTGAATCAATAAATATTTTAGATGAATGCAATCAAATAGATTCATGAATATTATTTTTTTGTGTAAACATTTTAATGTGCTAAAATATAGATTCTACATGAAATAACATAAAGGATATGTCGAATGGTTTTATCGAATAGTTATACCGAATGGTGCATGCTAAATGGTAGGCACCAAATCATTCATTATTAATGGTTAGTGTTGACGATAAGTGTTGAGTGGCGGTACCAAATGATAAGTTTCAAATGGTGGTATGTTGAATGGTAGGTACTGAAGGTTTCCTATGGAATGGCAGTGCAAAATGGTATATGTTAGATGGTGTTGTCAAATAATTAGATAGAATGGAGGTAATGAATGGTAGAGATAAATTTTCATTTCAAATGGTAGAACCAAACATCAAGGTCTGATGTTGCTCCTAAGAGTGTCATATAATGATTTAGGTGATCATGTAGCTGATATATTAGCTAGTTTCCTAAATTCCACTTTTGTCCTATAAATACCCACCCTTTACCCTTATTTTAAACATTTTATAGAATGTTTTTCTCATCCACCCTTCACCCCACCCATAGTAATTCACCTATGCATGCAGTTAGATAATCAGACATGTAAATGAAATACATATCTGAGAACTTGTTATGCCTAAAAAAATTTATGTTTGTACAACAACTCGATTCCTATAATGATTTTATTTTGAAATGCAGCTTTGGAAACCTGATCTACATGCCCTAATTTGAAATAGACCATGGGATACTAAAATCTCTAATGTCTTCCTATGAGCCTAGTGAGAAGAGGTTCACTATGAATTTTGACTCTATAATGATCTACTTTAGTACATCACTTGAAGAGATTCATAATCTGACAGGGCTTCCATTCCATAATGCTAACCATATGACTCTAAAAGCAATATTGATAGATGATGACAAGAAATATTTGGAGTCAGATTTCAACTTGTAGATTGCTCCAATCAATATGTAAAATTGGTTTTAATATTGAAAATTAAACTTTTGATGAGTAAATTTAATTTTAATATTAAAAATTTAAATTCTCATTCCTAATTTTACAATTTCATTTTAGATAGTCACAAGAGGGGCATCCACATGGATGACATTTTTTACCCTTTTATTAAATTAATGGTTCAATTTTTCCTTGAGAAAATCATATTATAGGGAACACCAACAAATATTCCCTATTATTTTATTATTTAAATTATTTGTACTCTTTCTAGTTTGATATATGACTGGTGCACTTTTATTTCTTCTAGTATTAGGTTAGAATTAAATTATACTTGTACCAATACCAGTTCCATAGTTTCATGTTTAAATTTTATTTTTGCCTTGTACTATGAAGCTTTATATGACCTCTAAAAAACTATGACTATGATTGTGGTACATCTAAAGATTAGCACAAATGCTTTGTTTATTGATGAATAGGAGGTTAGTTTATCATTTAAATAAATCACATAAATTAAGGAATAATATTTTTTTATTTGATGATGAACTATTAATAAATTAAAGATTAATATATGTTTAAACTTTGTTTATTATAGGTAAAATTTCATGCCTTTATGACACAAAAATAATCTACCTCAAAATGATAGCATTTAGATGAAGGATCTAGAGATTATAAGTCTATAAAATCATCCTTAGATTAATTTTGGATTTAAAAACGTTCCAAGTATTTCTTCTTCATCATCTCTATATGCACGTTTATTATTTAAAATTTTAAATGACATTTTAACTTTCAATTACATTATCTTATTTATTTATTTATTTATTTTATATTTATATCTCAATTGATATCGACTGAGGTTAGCATGGAATAACAATAATCACAAAAAACCCAAACATTTCATGTGACTTATTGACCATCTATGCAATGTATTTTACATTCCATGTTTTGGTTTTTTAGTTGAATATTCCTTTATTATAGATTTTTATAAATAGAATTTTTCCTACTGTAGCATCTCAATCCACCCCTGTCACTTAGAATATGGCATGTAGAATTAAGGAAATATTGTCTCCAAATACAACTACCAAACCTTTAATTTCAAATTAGCATATAGATTTGTTTTTTAAAATTTACCATTTTTCTAATAAAATTTAATTTTCAAGGGGATCAAAAATCTCTGAGGAAATGTATGCCACCATCATCCCTAAATGTACTTATCACAAGGCGGAGGACTCTTATATTACCATAAGCACAACACCTAGTAGAGTAACATTGGAAATATTTGGTTCCAAATTCCCCACTTCATCCATCAGAGGTATCTCAAGTGCACGGGTATTAACATTTTTGCAAAAAAATTATCTTGATGAGGAATATATCTCGATTGAAAGTGGATAATTTTGTGGTGATGATTTCAATCCACATGATTTTAATTAGGGTGTAGATGTTCTTGTAATTTCTCAAAAGGAACCTTGTACCTCTTCACCTTCACTCCACCAACTAATGTTGACTTGTTTGATGATGCCATTACATATTTTCCATTAAATAATTTATTATGAGAAAGTATTATTTAAACTCTTAAGGATGGAGTTATATATTATTTTAAAAATGTATTAGTTTGGGAATTTTAGGCAAAAGCATTGATTAAATAAATAAATTCATGTTATCAACACCACTCTGAGTGAGAAAATTTGTTTTCATTAGTACAACATGAACCCAAAAATATTGATTATTTATTTGCTCAAGATAAATCTAGGCTAGTTATTGTTTCTAAGAAGTTACAATGATAATGTTTTGAGTATTATGCTAAACAATTTGGAGAATTTGAATGCAGAAGCGTATGCATATTTCAATAAATGGGCAAAAGACATCAACCCTGTTGTTATTAAAAAATTTGGGAAGGAAAAATAATTGGTAATGTATCTTAATTTCTATCAAATTTCATCTCATATTTATTTTAGTTTGAATCTAATTAGATTTTATTTGTAATTACAGACAACATATTAGAATCTTAAAAAGGAAGCCAAGGTCCTCAATGTGCATTTACAAAATTCATGAAAAAGTTTATAGTTTGCCATTAAATTCAACGGGAATATTGCTCTATTAAATAAATATAATAACACACTCCAAAAAATCATTAAGGAGAAAGGATGGGATCCTAATTCTTTATTGAAGTAAAAGACAAATGTTTATCCATGTCTACTTTTTGCAGGAGATGTTGCAAAAGAAAAAAATGAAAATCCTACTCATATCAATATTGAGGCTAAAGATCTTGAAAGGGAAAGTATATCATAGGATGGCACAGAAGAACTAGAGGTAAGGATTAGTAAGGATTATGGTATAAAAGTGGGTGTTTTGGTTGAGAAAGTGGCTAAGCAGTGATAGGCCTTTTTGAAGTACCAAAAAAATGATAATTTATGATGTTCTAAACTCTATTATATTTGAAAGCAATGTTATGTTTTTTTTTTTTTTTTTAAATTAATTTTAAGTTTGTATTTTCATTGATCAATTTGTTAAGTTTCAATTGGACTTATTTTACTGAGTAATGAGTTCTGGTTCATTTATTTTCTTACATGCATATTGTGTTGATGTAGTTCAATGAACATAGTGATGTAGACTAAAATTTGTTTTTTTAAATAGATTTGGAGTTAGGCTTGAGCATGAATTCAAATTTTATGATGTTTTAAAGTCATTACTATTAAATATGAGTTTATTTAGTTGATGTATTTCAAACAAAATAGTGATTTGGATTGAAATTATTTTTTCATTTAGATTTAGACTGACCATGGATTTGAATTTGATGTGCTTTCATTGTGTTCAATTATTATAATTATTTTGGATTAAGTTTTTTATTTCAAATTTGGTCATGTTGTTTAATAGGATTTTCAAGTTCTATCACCCTTGTATTTAACTTGAAAATTCATATTTTTAAGCTTAAAAGTAAATAATAAGGTTAAAACTCTTCATATGGTGCTACAATATCAAATTTAAGTTATTTAAAAAAGTTATAAAAATATGTATTTAGAAATACAATCTTATAAAAATAGAAAATAAATATGACTGATTTGAAATTATTTAGAACCAATTAAATAAAAGGGAATGTTGCATGATGAATGGAACACATATTTTAGATGATAATACTATAAATAATTATAATGAATTAAATATTTAAAATGTTTTATAATATCAAAAATAATATGATATTGGAATTTACAATATGATAATTTCAATAAATATAGAACCAATACTTGGGTAGTTGAAACAATCCTACACAGCTACTTATCACCAGTGATATTTGCATACAGCGTGTCAGTGCCATATTTAGTGTTATTATTTACATCCTCTCTATTTATCAATGTATTACTAATTCCTCTTATTTAATCTATATAACTCCATGTTATTAGATCTCTATCATAAGGAAACATGTCCACAGCATAATGTGAAACATACAATCTCAAATAGGTTTCTAAATTTTTATCCAATCTATTTTGGAATTTTTGCTTAATGAATGATAATGCATTGAGTAATATTTCATCTTCCACTGAGTCTAGAATCATTTTTTGAAAAATATCATATAATCACAAATATTCACTTAGACTTTTCTATAGGATACTACTAGGATAATGCTTTTTTCATAGCTGTGTAATTGCCCCATTTTCTATTTGTTTGACTAAAAGGTGATATTGTTCAAAAATTATAATTCTAAAATGAGTTGACTGATATGTCAATAAATCATTTTCAAAAATACCTTTTATTTCAACTCCATTTAACTCTATAGATTTACCAAAATACCTAACAAGATAACCCATGTATTTCTGAAATTAATTGTTAATCAAATTTTGACTGTTATTATTATTCCAAAATATAAGATTCACAACTACCATGTCCTTCAACAAATCATCCATTTGAAAATGATCTCTAATCTCCATAGATAAGATTTTTTAAATTATACTTACTTTTATTTGGGTTTTAGATATAATAGTATCATACATAATATGTGTTACAAGTAGTTTTTTAGATTTAGTTCCCACAAGATTAGGTCTTTTGTGGAAAGTGTGATTCGAAATCATCTTTCCATTAAATATGAAATAAATATGATTATTGATATTCAATTTCAAATAGATTTCAAGATTATTTAAATATATCAAACATTTCCAACTGATAAAAATACGGCCTTGAAACTTTTCACTCAAAGAGTATAGTATATATAGAGATTAACATACTTGTTTTCTCAATCGTATGAAGTCAACAATGTAAATGGCTCTCCTAAGCATATTTTATTAAACAATTCTTTTATTTCAATATTGTGATAATTCCACATAATGTCAATAATGTTTCTAAATCTATTAAATGATACAATAAATATTTTTGCTTGTCAAATTTTCTATGATATTTATACATAAAACCTATTAATGATGGATATTATTAAAAAAAATTGGCATGCAAATTCATACATACAAATCCATCTTGTATCAACATCTTTCAATAGTTTCTTAGCATCAGTCACTCCTATTGAAAATTTTTAGAACTCTAAAAATCTTTTTAGACTGCTCGACATATAAGCATGTAAGTCACAAATGAGCTCTTCCACTTTTGTGGCATTAGAAAATTTTCTAACTATTTTGTATGCAAGATTAATCCTATGAACCATGTAATGAATTAGAATCATATATGAGGTAAATATGGTTTTCAACCAAACACACATACCATTTTTATGCCCCTACATATCTAATGTACCATCATCCCCAACATACCCCAAATTTGTATCTATATCATAATCATCCATCCCAACTTTATCTTCCAAATTAAATACAACCAATTTGTGAAAAATTTTAGCATTCCAATTTTCTTTCATTTTATGAAATTTTAGTAGATGGGGTTGCCTTAAATAGTTCTCAAAAGTATAAATGTGCATTCAAACATAGGATGTGTTGTCAATTGTTGTGACCTCATCAATAAATAGTGAGATGAATAGTGAATTTTTAACTTTTTATTTCAAATCCTCCTTCTCAACCATTGATAAACAGTTTTTCATTCCCCAAGCACTATTATCTAACCAATGTGATTGTGGAATATCCAAAAATATATTATGTTGAAATAAAATATTATAATCTAAACAAATAGAAATAGGTATACTTTCCTTACAAGGTTGTATACAATATAGAACTGTATATATTTGGCCTTTATATGGTACTACATAAATTTTTAAAAAATTTCTTCAATTGTTCCCCCTTTCTTAACAATATGTTTTTAAAATTTCTTATCATTTTCATATTCGTCTGCGTATCTCACATGCATGAATTATTCTAATTTTTCCTACCTATGTGTTCTTATTATCTATACATCTAGGTGCTTCACTATCAAACATATTTTTCCACAATGTTTCTCAATCATGTCTAACTTCAGTTGCATTCTATGTTCATTTCATAGTTTCCAACTACATATTGTACATTTGCATTATGAATGAGTAGCATCAACATTTTTAGGCTATACAAATTCAATGAAGGGAAACATTATTACCTAGTCCACCTTAAAGGACCTTAAAATTATTCATTTACTTATTTTCCTTCATGAAGATTTTTTAATGGAGTTTTTAACTGAACTATTTGTTTGACGAGAACCAACAATTTCTTCTGTCACTTGATTGTCATGATCATTATCATAAAATACCAGAGGAGCACCTCTGAGTGGTGGCATGTCATCATCAAAATAATCTTCAAGGTTTGACATGTTATTCTAGTTAATTCATTCTTTTGAGATATCACTGGGGATTTCTACACATAAAATTGTTTTAATACTATTGAATAGTTAAAGTTAAATTCAAGAAAAATGAAAAGAGTAATAAGTACCTATATTTTCAGTGCATTAAAATTATGCTAAATTTTTAATTGGATCTTTAAAATAAGATAATATGCTCAATTTTCTTGATAATTAGCCTATCATTTTAACATTTCCACCAAATTCTATGATGATCAAGGATGCAACACTTACATTCTACCATGCAATTATAGAGTAGATGTTATAGTTTAATTTTGCCATTTGGTTGCAACACCATTCTACTTTTTAGTTCTATCATTTATTTATAGAGTGGATGAAATTTTTTGGTACTATCATTCAATGTTATCATTCAGTACTATCATTTAGCACTATCATTCAGTACTTCCATTGATGGCGCCATTTGGTGTCACTATTTGACTCCTTTATTCATAGACTGAATGCCATAGTTTGATTGTTGCCATTTAGTGTTATATATTATATGCCACCATTTGATGTTATAGATTGGATATTCCTGTTCGATGTTAACATTCAACTATGGTCCTTTGGGTGTGCTTATAGTGTGGGTTTTACTGATCTATTTCATTTTATTTCCTATTGGGTGCCTATTCCTTGTTTAGTATCGGGGGTGTGGTTTCTAAAACTATATTTTTATGGTTACCCATGGTAGCTTATGTAATATATATATGTGGTAAATTTAAGGCTAAACTAATAAATTATTATAAATGGTTGGTGAGTAGACCCACAAAATAATTTACATTCCAAAATTTTAGGTGATCTAGACCCATGTACTGACCATAAAAATTTTCCAAAAATAAAATTTAAAAATTAGAATTTTCATGAATTAATGAATATCCACTACTAAAATTTACCCTAATTAGTGGTTGAATTGAAACTATGATTTGATCTCTATTATTGTTATGAAATAACTTAATCAGTGGTTGAATTGAAACTATGTTATGATATCTATGATTTTTTCTAAATATCTTAATCGGTGGTTGAATTTAAATTATACATTGATTTCTATGATTGTTGCCAAATATATTAATTTATGGGTGAGTTGAGACTATGTTCTGATCTATGTGAACTGCTTGTCATCTCTATTGAATCCATGGTGCATGAGATCTATCATAAGTAGGTGTCTTAGAAACCATATGGCATGTATGATGAGTAAATAACAACTCCTAAAATGGAATGTCTTAGGATAAATCAATCATAGAAAAGTGTGATCTAGGAGATTAAGGAGACTGAGATCTCATTTCCCCCTATGTGAATACTTTAATCCCTTTGTCAACATACTAGTCAATACAATCTTGAGGTGCATAATAGTTGACGTCTAAATGTCAATTTATCTTATGAAAATCATAATATGGCATATTTTGTATCTTGTGCATATGGTGTGATGGATGGTGATGAATAGAAAGAAGTGTGATCATCTAATTATTTAATAATGTAAGCAAGATCTCATGAGGCATATCTCTATTTAAAAAGTGTATAACCCCTTTATTTGAGTCTTATGCTCTACTCACTTTAGGAGGTGATATTTGAAGTGACTCTTTGCCCTTGTTGAGTATCTTTATTGATTGTTTCTATTCCAATTATTTCTTAATCAAAATTTGAGTAGGTTTTTGTACCATGTTAGGAGACTATGGCTCTAGGAAACCTACATTCAAATCTACCTCTGAATGTGTAATAACTAATCTCAATTATGTCTCCAATGGCATACCTATGTTATATAGATGCCATTATTATTTGGATGTCTATTATAATAATTTCTCCTTAAGAGGAAAAATGAGGCCTTCAACAAATATGTATAGTACCTATAAATCTATTGGCTAGTAAATAAACTACTGAATACATGATTTTAATCTTAGAATGTAACCAATTATTTATTTTGTCTCGCCTTGGTGTAGTAAGGGCAACCTATCATATGTGAATCGGCATTCATTATTTTATATGTAGTGCCAAATAAAGATTCTTTCTAACTCATCACATGTATTTATTGACCAACTAAGGAGTGCATGATGAAACCAATTTAGTGCCTCACCTTCTAGGTAATTTTGAAATAACTATAGTGTAATCAACTTATTAGTGACATGTGCCATGGATTTTTCATAATCTTGAAGGGGAAAATATGGGTCTCCATGCCAATTAAATTTTGGTAACATTGGTATCTAATATTTGGGTGGCCACTTTATAGTGAAGATTATGCACAAAATAGGATTTCCATGGAAGGAATTATAATTATCCCAAGAGTGGTATGCTTTACTCTCTAATGTGATATGGTGTACATAATATTTTAAATAACCCATGTCATGTATCAAGGATATTACCACTTTTGAAGGTATATTATCATCATCAAGGGGTTCATTTAACTTTTTAATTTTATTATTTGTCTTAGTAATTGGTACACTACATCAAGGACCTTTTTTAAGGAGGATCAGTTTGATCTATGTAACCTTTGGAGGGGTGATAAATTGGACCTGGTGAGAGGGAAATGGGATATCACCCTTATGGAGGTTAGGTTTCTAAATGGGTTATACTATAGTAAGTGGGGTTGAGGGAGATTCATTGGTATATCTTATTTTGTTAATTCACAAATAAGTATCACATGATAATGGACTAGAAGATATTTTATTATCATGTGAATGTAATTAATGTAAAATTTAAGCATAAGAATAAGTGTGTGTGTGTCTATGTGTGTGTGTTTGAGTTCGGCCTAGAATTAGTTTTAAAATGGTAAATAGGTGAAGTATAGAAAGAATTATAAGGTTTAGACTCAATGTCTTCTTCACCAATATCATAGTAATCAATAGTATTCCAAGGTTCATCAAAATCATAGTTTAATTCACTTTTAGTAGTAAGAGTAGAAGAAGTATCATTCGCATGTTCACTAAGAGATAGAGTAGGAAAATATATTAACATTTTATTACTATGAAATATGTCATCATGCATGGTTGTAATTGAATGCATTTATTCACTAGCTATGTGTGGAGTGCACGAATGATTATTACTTTCAATCTTGGAGTCAAGAGTAGAATAAGTAATAATCATGTTTTCATTTGGCATATTATGACATGTAGGAAAAGATTTAGAGATATTTGCATTATCAATATTTTGAAAAGAATCATTGCATTGAGCTTGGAATGTAAAATAAGGTGATAAAATTACATTGTCTACTTTCGTTTGTGTATTCATAAAAGTTGTAATATCATTTGTGCATACTTTTTTAAATTTAATTGATAAGGGTAAAGAAGATGCATTTCTATTTTCTATGTTTCCTAAATCATGTAAAAGTAGATTTCATGTATTTCACTTGAATTTATTTAATTTGAATAAGGTGGTAGGAATGTAATTGAAAGGCTAGGATCACATTAGAATAATTCACTACCAATAGGAGGTTATTTTGGCATTATATTGTTAGTTTGATTTTGAGGTGGAGGAGAAGAGGGAAAGAAAGATAAGAAGATGAATCTAGTATATCCTCATCAATAATTTCATCACATGATCATAGTAATCCTCATATCCATCATTAAAAAAATATTCATCATAAATGAAATTATTATCATGTGTTGATGTGCAATCTTTAAAATTTTCCCATTCATTATTATAATTATGAGGAAAAATTATAAATTCATCAACTAGGTGACGTGTAAGAGGACTATTAGATGTCATTTTAAACTTGTCAAAGAAGATAATGTTAATAATTGATAATAGGACCTCAATAGGAATAATGTAATCTAACATATAAATATTTGAAAATATGGGAAATATTCAGCGTGATATATAGAAAAAATTAGGATTGTACTTGAAACCCTAATTGTAGTATTTGGATGTATAGGGACCTAGTCTATGGAACTAGGGTTTGATGAGGCCTGTTTTCTAAAAAAACCAAAATAATGTAACCCTAATATATGATTGATTTGAATAATCAAGGTTGTGCCAAAAATAGGAAAAAAAATATACGTTTGTAACCCTAATTTAGTATACAAAATAAAGAAGGTGAACCCCAGCTAAGCTAGGGTTCTAAGCAATATTCAATGTAAGTCAGGGTCACCAAATGTTTAAACCTTTTAGGAATTAATGCATGTAAATCCTAGGTTGTTAAAATGATGAGTATGCCAATAACATTGAATGAATATAAGAAATAAATGATTTGACAAGATCTTCCCAAGATAGTAAGGATATAAAAAAATGTGTACTTGTCTAGAGTAAAACAGGTATTTCTATGACCCAGGAGGCTGGAATAAGATTGAGATTTAGTTAGAAATATTTAATTATGTTATTTTAGTTGAAATTAGACTTCATACAATAGTATCCTTATGAGGAATGTATCACCATATGGCTCTAATGTCTAATTATGTCACTAGTGTCCTTCTTGGAGGAGTTATCTAAAACTTTTAGAGAAGTTATGGGAGATTTTGAGGGACCTATAGGTGATTCTATGACTTCTATAAGCTTGCATGTGTCACTATTTTTTCTAAATATCTTTTTAAACCCTAATGAATAATTGCACACATGAAACAATAATTAGATAAAACGTATAGTAAATGGAAAATTTGGGTTGTGGGATATTGCAATCATGCAAAGTAGAACCCTTGTTATCTTGATCACTACTTACATCAACCCCAATGCTAGGGGTTTCAAATCAAATATGGTTCTTCCTTAGGGAATGTGCATAATCAGTGTGCACAGTATGATATAATAACTTTTGCATAAGCCCTTCTCTGATAAAGAATGAAAGTATAGATGTGATAGATGAATAACATATGGTGTATTTAGTTGAACTATTGATTGATTTTATGTAATTATGTCCCAAAATAGTAAGGGCTAGTTTTAAAATGACTTTTGAGTTTATTTATATAGAAGTAACTTTTATTTGAATGTAAGACATTGTTAGCTGGATAACAAGATGCAAAAGAGGGATAAAAAACATAAGAAAATGCTCAATGGAGGGTTATGACCCAAAACATGGGATAAAATGACCATTGGACACTAACATAATAATTGGACACTAGCACCACATGGTGCTACTATCCAAATAAGGGTGCTATTGTCTTGAGTTATAAAAACATAGTAAAGACAAGGTAGAATAGGCTAGGTTTCCTTGGGACTGGGAGGACAAGACTCAAGACCACTAGGGGTGCAATAAATAGGTATAATAAGATATAAAAAACATTAAAAGACCCAAAATGGCCACGTAAATAAGGTATATATTCATCACTAAGACCTTCATGTGAAAAAATACAAAAGATAGTAATTTTGGTTGCTTGACCAAATTAGGGTGTATACATATGACATGAAAAAATATAAAAAAAGATTGTACAGCTTTTACATCATCAAATTGGTCTAGGTGGATTAACAAGTGGTATTAATAATAAAAGGTGATAGTTTTTCCTAATTGGACATCAAGAGAAGCTTTGTTAGAGTGGAATTAGATGCAAAAGCGGAAGGAAGATGGGAAGAACATGCACACATTTCTCCTCTAACTGTGTAAGTGTACTTAGGACCTTGATGTGTACTTAGATTGTCTAAGGATCTAGGAGCGACCTTATAGTGACTTATATGATCAGAATGTCAACCTAAATTTAATGATCATGGTTCACAATAGATATTATGTGTGGGTTTGGTTATCTTGATCAACATAGAATTATGATTGCCAAATTTTGAATTCAAAATTCCTATCTAGCATCTCAAGTAGTGAATTAATGACATAGGATCTTGCCTAGATCATATAAACCCTAATATTTATTGTAAAAACAAACATCTCCTTTCTAGAAAAAATATATACCCACTTGAGTTTTCAATATTGGCCTATGCATTTAAATTGATAAGAACTAAAATCCCTTTCTTTGTGATTCATTTATTTGTGTATTAACGATTATTGATCTTTGTCTATGTATGTTCATCCCTCTCATTATTTTCCTCCCTTTGCACATTTACATGGAATAAGAATCCTCTATAGGTCACACATTTTGTATAAATGTATATATGTTGGAATTATTTGTGGACTATTTATTATCACTCCCAACATTAGATTATCTTCCCATACATCCATGAAAAACACTTATGTTTTAGGTGTCTGGTTTGAAGACAAAACACATTCAATTATTTAATTTTATTGTGCCTTCAAGAAGGTGGGTTTCTCACTCTATTTTCTATGTGTCACTATTTTTCCTTTTATCAACCATTTTAGCCTCTCTCACCATTTTTTGGTTTAGCTTAGGATTAAAATTCGTAGTAGATTACCTTTCAATTTTTATAGGTATGTGTGCTAGTCCTAAAATAGATGCACATAGATTAGAATTAAATAAACTATCTTGTTAGGTTCCTCCAAAGGAGCATATGAGTTCCACACCATGGGGGACAATCCCATTATTACTTGAAATATCTAACTATTCATCCATGCCCAATGCCCATTCACACCCAATGCCCATTA
Organism: Torreya grandis; assembly: GCA_037957365.1. Classification (NCBI taxonomy): domain Eukaryota; kingdom Viridiplantae; phylum Streptophyta; class Pinopsida; order Cupressales; family Taxaceae; genus Torreya; species Torreya grandis. Next base: position 2,948,253 of record JARHVA010001842.1, read on the forward strand.
GATCCTAATGATCAGATGTGCATAATAATCTTGTGCCCATTACCAAGCACTCACACCAAGATATAAAAAATTATGCACCATGAATTACTCATAGGTGTAAGTTTAGGTAATAATAGGGACTACCATTATAGGTGATAGTGAAGGAATGGGAAGTGGAACAATAGTGGTAGAGAAAGGAATGGAGGGAGAGGAGACTATTATAGAAGGGATTATTTGATGAGATATCCCATCATTGGTGGTGATGTATGGATATGGACTTACTTGAGGTGATTAAGGGGAAGGATTAATATATCAAAAATATAAAAATGAACCTTTTAAAAACTCTAGGAGACTTACTTATGTAGCTATAGAAAGTAGAGGGAAAGGTGCCCAAGAGAACGTAATTATTTGTCTATTATAAGGAGCTATAGTCCTCTTAATTATAGTGGATCTACCCATGGTAATATCAAATGAATGTGTGGAGGATAGATGAGGAATAGAAATACCTCTGAGAATATCCTTCATAATCTATAAGTTTTCCTCCTTTAAAAATTGCACTCTCCCTCAAATAGATTGGTCTTTCCTTCTATAAGAGAGGGAGATTTTTCCTATTATATTGGTTCATGTGATTGGTTTGGAGGCCATTAATGAATCAATTCTATTTATGTTAACCTTTCCATCTCATTTTCTTAGTCTTTGGTAATTTATGGGTCATATTGAATGGCATTTGTAATGATCATTGATATTTGCTTTCCCCTCACCTAAGTCCAGAATTCTGATTCATCTAATGCATTGAAAAATATAGAATCATTTTCATACTCTTGGTGACAATATCTAATGGTCACCCATTTTTTATCTTTGAGGATTTGAAGATGGTTTCTAATTTTTCCCTTGGCATCCCATTCTCTAAATTAGTCTAACTTTAAATTGTAATAGGATATGACCTTCCCCACCTAATTGAAGTGTTCCCTCATTACAAATTTAAGCTATCTAATGTTTAAAGGTGTCTTGTATTACTAAGCCTAATGTTAAAATCCATGTTCCTTTTATATATTATTTTATAATTGGTGACCAATCTCTTTTTTAGCCACCTTGCCTTGGACATGGGATGGAAGAAAAGGGGGTGATCTTGTTCCCTCAATTTGGAATATGGTAAAGTATAGGAAGTACCAATAACCTCCATTTTAGCTATGATCCTTATCATATTATTAGATATCCTAGGCATGTGAGTGCCATGAATAGATTGGTATAATTGAGGATAAATTTCTTCAAAAATTATATATGGACCATCCCAATGACTACATCTAATAGATATAAAATCATGTAAAAACTACTATAAAGTGTCCTTTGTTCATGTATAAACATTTGAGCCTTCAATTTGACATTGATGATCTCCCTTAGGGCCATAATTTTGTTAGAAGTTATGAGAATATACAACAATGGGAGCCATTCCACCTATATGTAAGTAATTTTGGCAAATCCATATAATTTATTTAGAAGAGCCATAGTTATTCTAATACTAGGCTTTAATTTTATTATTTTTTTGGAGGAAATGATTCCCTTGGGGTTCAACCTCTAACCCTTCACTAGCCACTATTTTAGTTTCCCCTCCACAATGTTGTGCTCAAGCCATATGTTAGTTGAGACTTAATTATAGGAAACTTTGGGCCCTAGAATCCTAAGGTACCTCTCAATTTCTCATCCTAATACATATGTAAAAACATTATTTCCTTTTCTCAGGTGAAAATAATTCCCATAGAAAGTGTCATTAAAGAATAAATCCTAAAAGAATCAATGAAGGGAATTGCCTCTAGCTTGATGGCTACATTATGGAGCCCTATGGTCTTAATTTGTATCAAGTCATTAATGTACTATTTATCCTCTTAGGAAATATGATCTTGTGATAAGTATGATGTTATAAAATTCACTACATTCCATATGACTGAATAATAGGGAGACTTGATATCCAAGTCACTTTTGTCAAATATAATGTATATGTATTTGATGTTCCTGAAATGGAATATACAGAAGGGATATAGAGGTGTGATTGCATTGGAGAAGCCATTTTATTAATCTAGGACTTTATATTTACTTTACAAACTATTTGAATGCTCCTATAGATTCATTGAAAAAACTAGGGATCTGGGTTGTTTGAGAGTTCATAATTATAATGATCAACTCATAGATTAATGCAAAAGTGACTTGTATTTGCTTATATTTCCAAATATTGGTCTTTCATGAAAAATTAATGTGATATCAATGTGAGTAATGACCTTTTGATTTTTTTCTCATTTGGATTTAAATTCACCAATCAGCTTTGGTAGGTTTTTGTTTTCCAAATGACAACTTTTTGTCAATTCATGTGTGAACAATCAACCCTTTAAGACAAGTGTCAATCTCTCACTTACTAGCTTTCTTCTTAGCTATCTATATAATTTATGTGCACTATATCCATGCATATCTTTGACTATGACACTTTTCTATTTTTCATTCACTTAAGTTATTCACACTTATGATCTTGTTTTATATGATCTGGGGTTACAAGTTAAATGGACTGAGCCACATGGAGCAATCTCAGGGCTATGTATACTTAGAAACTCATAGACTCAACTATTTATAATTTTAACTATGTAAATATTTTTTAAGGTCTTTAGGTGGATATAAGGTTGAAACATGGGGTGATCTCAGAGCTATAGAGACTTGGGGACTCAAAACCATGCAACTACTATTCCATTAAATTGATCCCACAACCTAAAATGCTCTGGCTGAATGGATTTATCCCAAATGTGATTCTTTTATAGCTCAAATACTTAGGGTAATTAGTTTATGGGGAATGGGACCATTAATATTTTTTTTTGACCTTATAGATTCTAGTTCCATGGGATTTCATCATGTGGCATGATATTGATGCCCTAGTAACTTGGATGACTTAGAATTTTTTGTGAAATGAACTTTATCCTAGAAAAATAGAATTTTTTCATATGGATGACATGTATTAACTTGATTTTTTATAAGGTACATAAATTTCATTAAATTGTCTCACGTTTCAAGTAACATGTTAGTACCATCTATCAATATATTTGAGCTCAAAAACTTTTAAACACTTAGGATTTTAAGAAGTTTGAATGACTCTAATTAACCTAATCCTACCACTTGTCCTGATCTCGGAGCTATAGGATCATCATGGAACATAATGAAGGTAAGGCCTAAATGTGGATAATTTGTAAGTCATTTTGAATAGTCTTGAGAACACATAAAAAAAATAAACACTATGACATGGTACATTAGCTTTGTTAGTCCATAAAAAAATCATAAATTCAATTTATGAGAATTATTATGAATGTCCAATGTTTCAAATGAATCATAATTTATGCCCAAGTTTTGATTTTCATAATTTTAGAATTTTTTCAACTTAAGACTTTAAGGAAAACCTTAATCTTATACATGTTAAATATATTTCATGGATTTGTAAACATAATAGGACCTTGAATAAAAACATTTAAATAATAGTGGGTCCCTATTTGAATTAACAAAATGGTGTGTGTGTGTGTGTGTGTGTGTGTGTGTGTGTGTGTGTGTGTGTGTGTGTGTGTGTGTGTGTGTGTGTTTGTGTGTGTGTGTGTGTGTGTGTGTGTGTGTGTGTGTGTGTGTGTGTGTGTGTGTGTGTGTGTGTGTGTGTGTGTGTGTGTGTGTGTGTGTGTGTGTGTGTGTGTGTGTGTGTGTGTGTGTGTGTGATGGCACAACACTATCTTAGTTATGTTGGTAGTGTCCATAAAAATGTTGTAGATACACATATTTATATTGACTTAATGTGATTTTTCATGTGAATTGATCCATGTTTTCATTTTAATTCATTTGAAACCCTAGTTATAATTTTGACCACAAGATGACTCTTAAAAAAGGGTTTATATATATATATATATATATATATATATATATATATATATATATATATATATATATATATATATAACCACTCTATGTTGAGTGATTCATCATGTCCTACATTGTAATATAAATATGAGGGATCAACTGCACATATTTATCCCACCTGTGTGTGTGTGTGTGTGTGTGTGTGTGTGTGTGTGTGTGTGTGTGTGTGTGTGTGTGTGTGCGCGTGTGTGTGTGTGTGTGTGTTTAAAATTTTGATCAACTTATAATTTATAGAAATGTTACTCCTAGTGGTAATTTTACCTCTCCTTCATTCACCAAATAAAGAGAAATGTTCACTAATATTATGATTGAAATCATTGTTGTGATTTTTATCACGAAATATAATGAAAAAAGATTAGAAATATTTGGATCCATATCTATTTTTATATAAAATATTGCATCAATATTTTAGATTATATAGTAGTGTCTTTTGTTAAATAATCCTTTTCATTTTTTTTCTAATTATCTAATGTTTCAAAAAAAATCATATAGTTAAAGTATATGATGTGACATGTCATTGAATTTTATACATGTATCTACCCGAGCTTCTTCAAGTCCATCACCTATAATACCATGTCATTGCCCATCACCATCACTACTTAGATCACCTACAAATATTTCATTGCTTTAATGTTCTGAATGATCTTTCCCTTGTCTACCACTTCATTTCTTAAGCTCATAGTGAAACATGATGGCTTGTCCATGCACAACTCATTACCACATTGTATGCACTAACACATTACCTATTTTTCCACCATCACCTCTACAATAATTATCTTTTTATTATTTCTTAATGATTTGTGCACAAAATATGATATGATTTAAATGATAATTGGTTTCACATACATTACTCTTGGGTATTTACAATTTTCCCCTTATAAACCCCTACTTTACCATACCATCAAGTCAGAACCCTCATGTTACCCAACCCACCTTTGAATATTTCAATGGTTTCATGTTATTTATGGATTTTCCCTCTTACATCACTTCTCAAGATCACTGTGAAATATGATATATCCTCCATATAGACATCCAATTTCACTGTCATATCAACATTGCAAGTCATAATGACTTCCATCAACAATGCACAAACTAGATCAAACACTATTGAACCTCTCTAATTCATTCACACATGTCACATGCAAGTTTTGAAGCATCTTGATATATTCCTAACTTAGGCATGGTAATCTAACCAACTATCAGCTTTTGATTAGTTCAACAAGAATTTAATTACCACTATGTAGGAAACATTTAGGGTAAATTCACTGAAGTGAAATAATAAAATTTTGACATTACATAAGGCACCTAAAAACTATTTAGGATTAAATAAAAAATCAAAATAAATCATTTGGATAAACTAAAAATTCATGGAAATGAGCTAATTATATAGTTGGCATATATTTAAAGTTCAATAAATATATGAATTATTACCTCATCATGATATCATTTAAAATTTGTCATGCACTAGGTATTTATGGGGAAAAAAATATGGATTAATGCAAGCCATGCCTTATCATTGCACCCTCTTTCCAAAGTAATCATTGTTTTTCCCTCAAAAATTAAATCCATTTGTGGCTACACATATCGATATAGATCCTAGAGTCACACTTAATTTTCAAAATCTATAAATACCAAGGACATGAAACACTTTCAATAAGTCTTTTAGTGCAAATAAACCATGACAAATTCATCCAAAATCTTCACCAATTCCTCCAATCCATTCACAAAAGAGTCCAATAGATCTTGAGGAGATGTTAGAGGTGCTATCTCAAATACATTGCTAAAGTTTTGAGTTATATATCCTATCACAATCATGTTTGTGGAATAACTTTCATGGTGAGGTCTACGAAGAAGGTATAACTTGTCTTGTTTATACTTTCTTGTTTATTTATTTATCACATATACCTTTCCAAACCAAGGGATTATGATTATTATGTTTTTTTTTTTGTGTGTGATTTTATTCACTAACTAATATACTAACCTATTTTTTTAATTTTATGCTACATTTGGCATGCCCAATGGGACTATGTACACCACAAAACTCCTTGAAAAAATTTAGAGTCTTCTAGTTATAAAATTTGATTTTTATTTAGCATTAATTTAACCTATTTTCCTTCTAAATTTCTTATATTCCAATTACTATTACCATAGGGATAAATATTGTAAATGGTGACTTCAACCTACAAATAGATGAGATCGCTTTACACTATTATTTGTCTAATTTTTGTGTTTTCTTAGATCAACAGAGTTAACCTATAGATGGTAGAATTAATACTAAATAAACATAATTACCCTACTAAATGGTCAATTGACTGACCTACATTTCATTATGCTTTCTTAGAATTAGTGAACTCAAACTACTAAACAAGAAACTCAACCTCTAATCAACAAGTTGATAGACAAAAGACAAAGTCATTATAAGGTAAACTATGTTCCATTTATGATTTTTTTGAAATAACATACTCATATAGTAATCAGCGAGTTCATCCTTCTAATTGATGAAGTCATGAAAATTTTAGATTTGACTCCCTATAGAACAACAGGTTTGCCTTGAAATTAGTGGGATCATTTTATTGAATAGTGGGATTATCCTACTAAATAGAGAGATCACCTTGTCTAAAAGTTTCTTGAGACTAAAAAAACTACAATAATCAACTTCTTGATAACCAAAATCATTATTTGAATGCTTAATCATTTTTATTGTAGGTTTTGATATATTTTTAAGTACAATACATTTTTTTACAAAGAAAACCTCAATAATATTTTCTATTTTTTGCTTAACAATGAACAATCACTTTTGACTTGGCTCCAAAGAGTTCATGCATTTCAATTTTAGCTTAAGTGGTTTTCTATTTACATTCTTGTTTGTATAAATCATTATGTGTATGCTCTCTCATTTCCTCATTTACGGAGCTTGGGTGACCAAAAACATATAATTTTACTTATTTTTTATCTACCTGAAAAACTATTTCAAAGTATGTTCTTCTCTTTCCCATCTGTTGGGTCCTAAGAATGAGAAACAAAGAATTTTTTTCATTTTAATTTAATTTTTTGACTATGTGGAGTGTTCATCACCTTTCCACTAGCATCTAAGGGTGCATTAACCAGAAATTCATGTCCTAACATTGTACCAACCCCATTATCTAATAGGGTATAAAAACTAAGGTCACAATAGTGGTATCTTAGCTAATACATTCTTTGGACACTATTAATGCTAATATCACTTCATTAAAACCCCAAGGCTAAATTTGTCACAAAGGGATAAGACCCTTTTATGAATGGCCCATATATTCTCACATTGAATTGATAGGTTCTAAAGTGCCCATGTACTACAAGGTATATCAGGACCATCTTTAAAAGCTAACACTAACTTAGAATAGAAACCAGTTTTACCATGACATTCTCATTGATGTAGGGGTGCAAGGGTATATGCCCCCAAAGATTGTCTTTTGGTAAAGACCTTCGAGATAATGGTGGAGTTAAAATACTATCAATAATTTATTTAATGAACCAATAAATTTTATCCTCTCAAAGGTGATTATATTAAAATAAATCATTGATTAATCCATAAACCTACCTCAGTTTCTAAGTTATGTTCATGATTGCTTGAGTACTTTTTTAAAACTAGTGTTGTGTTCACAACCACATTAAAAAATAATACCAAGTTATAGAATTAAATGTTTTAAAACATGTCCCTACACATTCACACACTAAGGTTTTACATTTCACAATTATTTTAAAACATCCTTAGTCATTTTGTGGTGTTACGTATTCCAACTGAAACAAAGCATTATCTTATTAGGTATCATTACACTACCCATTTTATTCTTGGTCTCAAACTAGCATTTCATTGTGTCAAAATTCAAAGTCTAAAGTCTAATTTTAGGTTCTAATTTAGGCCCAAAACCATTTTAACTCATTCCATATTTCAAACAAATCATGTCAAAAACCTACCAAGGTCCAAACCATTCTCTAGTTCAAAATCCATTTGAGACATGCCTATGTACATGCATAGTGGGACCTCTTATGGCCTTAGCTTTGAGGAATATTTATTCAATCCCTCGGGATACCTCATTATTTTTCAATATAGTGAGGATAGTGAGGACTATTCAATAATGTTCTAAGACCTCCATCCTATTTTTAGAACTAATCAAGGTCAATTTGAACAACAAACTATGTAAGATAAGGATGAAAAACTTCTAAGACTATTAGAATCTAGATCCAAAATCCCACCTAACTTCCCCATAGGACAATTACGAGGTATTATTCACATATAATAATTACCTCAAGAATTATTTATTACCCAACATTAGCCACTTATTCAAAGTATAAAACCAACCATTGCATCATCCATAAAAGGGAAGGGACAACTTGTTGACCCATACTAACACAGACAAACCATTGATTATACAATATAAAAAATTAGTCAATGATATGCCAATCATATTCTAATTGACTTAACTACTTATTTAAAAGTAATATCATTCAATAATACCACCTTCATAGATTAAAACCAATTATTTTAGTAAGCACAACAACCCCTAGACAATCTTATATCTAGTGTTTATCCATTGGATCCCACTAAAAAAGCCATTCCAATAAATGTCACACAAGAATTTCCACTTTAAATGGAACATACCTTTTTCAATCACCAAGAGATCCTTTCTAACATTCAACAAATTCCAAACAACATGTAATGAGTGCCAAACAATGTGCACAAAATTCTAAACAAAGCATAACAAGCTCCAAACAATTCACAACAATAATTTGCCAAAAATTCTCCATTATAATGAGTGTTGGGTAGTTCCCAACACTCATTTCCTACTTTATATCATTTACAATAATAATGCCTTATTGTGAACTAATAATAAATTCATCAAAATTATCAATAAATTACTCCAACCCAAAAACATATCCCCTATAATTTACATTAGCATATCCATTAGAATTTGCAACAACATATTCTTATAAACCAACAACACATTACCTATTCCAATTAAAATCTAAACCAACAACAAATTTCTTATCAAACTCAAAACGTAGGTTATAGTGTGAATATCCATAATAGAAGCATGAAAAGGGGAGTCTTTCCTGCTTATGCCACCACCAACCAAGGCCATAAAACATAACCAAATACCTTCATTTTTCCATAAAAATCTCCCAACATCCAATAGTGGAATATGATGAAGGAAATTATTTCCATACTTCAAATAGGTAACCAAGTGCCCAAGATGTATAAATTTGATGAAATATGGCATTATCCTTTTGACCTATGTTGTCTCCAAGTACCTTTCACCCCTAATTTATAATTTCTAAATTTTTATAAATACAAAGGTAAAAGTGACCTAAGATAACATTTACATGCATTCATTATCATGTGCCAATAAGTACCTTATAGCAATATATTTATTTTACCTATTTCCATGCAGTTTAGGTGGACAAACATTAGAGTGGATCCTTAAACTACCAAAGGGGCCAGTAACCACTTTTGATGACTTATTTAAAAATGTTATTGCAATATAGAAATTTGACTCAAGAGAGGATGGTTAGTATGGTGTTAGTTCAAAAATGTAAACAAGATGAAATAAACACACTAATAGCATAACATCTCTAGGCCTAGACACTAGGGTGAGCTTATTTAATAATCATGAATGAAACACACAACTAAAATTCAAAAGAAAACTCTTTTACCTTCCTTGGATGATCCAAAATTCTTGTTGTAGTGGCTTACTAGGCTTATGCTCATGAAGTCCTTGGTAATGAAAGTTTGGCAACCTCAATCTCTCCTTAGAAACTTTGGCTTATGGCTTGGCTTGACTTGGAATCAATTTGGCACTATACCACTAGTTTCTTGATGATTTTTGGAACCAATCATACGTTATAATTTTGCACTAATTAAACTTAGAAATGATGTTGTGAGGCCTTCTATTTGTAGATTTTTGGATTTGATTAGAATCAACCTCAACTGTCCATCTCAAGATTGAGATGTGTGGTTGAGGATTAATTCAATTTTTTGAATTAAGTTTGTAATTATCATCATCATGGAATTGGAAGAAGGGGAAATTAAGAGGCATGGAGGGCATCATGGAAGGCATTGATGAGGCATGGAGGACATGAATCTTGATATTTGTGGCATTTATGGCCTAGGGAATTCTTCCCAAGAAATGAGGTCACTTGATGATTCAAATATTCAATATTAATTTTAAAAAAAAAGTATTCAACAATTTTCCATGGATTTATTACTTAGGCCTTGATTTAGGTTAATTAATCATGATTAAGCACTTTATGCACAAATTACTCAGATTGATCAGAATGAATTGTTATTATTCCTAAATTTGACTAGATTAGAATTGGAAGTCCATTTCAAATGAATTGGATGTTTATTCCCATTTATAATTTTGACAACAAAAAATAACAAAGTCATAAGTCTTGTGTAAAATATTTGATAGGAAAGAGCGTTCCATAGCACACAGGTGCAAATTTGACATTTTGACTCAAAATGAATTGATCAAAGTTACCAAACCCATAAATTGCATTACCCCATTTAGGGATACCCTAGCCAAAATCAGCACTTGAATATTTAATTTTCACATTATTTTTCTTGTTTTACTATTTTTAGGCCAAATTGTGAATTTTAGATGGAAACTAGCCAAAAACCTGATTGAAGGTTATCAATGGCCAGTTTTAGGTGTCTATAGTTTACCCCTATTTGGGAAGGAATTACAAGCTATAAGCATAGTAACATCTTCTCAAAGAATGAAAAGGTCTTGTATGCCTGCAACTACAATGATGATAAAATAATTGTATGATGCCCCCTCAAGGGAATGATTTACGCAAGGGGATCAGCAAACAATCTCTTGAAAAGAAATAAGTAAAATGAGGGGACCAAAGAAAGTAACGATGATGGGGTTAAAACACAATTATAGAAAAAATCATTCAAAATCATTGAAAATGTAGGTGGGATGGTTTATAATGGTTTGCCCAAAGGTGGTTATAAGCATTGTACTCTAATCGTGGCAACATGGTATGATAACACAATGATCTACCCAAAGGTGGGTATAATTATTGAGAAGATGGAGCTACCCTAGTAAAGATAGACAAACCAGATAATAATATGCCCCTTTATAGGCAGAAAGAGTAAAGTGATGACAACACAATGATTTGCCTAAAGGTGGTTATAATCATTGAGAAATGCAAGTGGAATGGTGTGTAATGATTTTCCCATATGCAGTTATAATCATTGGACCCTAATTATAGAAAACATGATAAACTTTTTCAAAGATGATGATAACTTAATAAAGAGGGTAATAATGAATTGGAACAACCTACTAATAGGGAAATGCTCATTTGAACTAATAAATGTTAAAATTCTTTCATGTTTAATTACTCTATTCAGGATATGATTGGGATGAAATTAGATTGTCAATGCAGAAGAGATGTCACCATTGATGAATAGACTTCTTAAAGCTAAGGTTTTTTTTTGCATGTGATGGTAGGCTACATGATAGAACACCATAAAGACTTGGCCAAGATATGCATAAGGGCTGACTCCCGTAATCCAATATTCAAATAAAGAACAATGCACTAATGATAGAAACCATGATGATAAGGTAAACATATGAATATGGATGGATTCAAGTGTAAGTGTGGGAAAGGAAACACCCAATGAACATAAATAAATTGAATCAAGGCAATAGTGCTAAAAGCAAATAAATAGGTAGACAAACAAGCAAGAATAAACAAACAAATAATGCAATAAGAATCCTACGAATATTGCCCCTAAAAAAAATGATGGTTAGTATGGTGTTATTTCAAAAATTAAATCAAGATGAAATAAACACACTAATAGCATAACATCTCTAGGACTAAACACTAGGGAGAGCTTAGTTAACAATCAAGAATGAAACACACAACTAAAATGCAAAAGAAAACTCTTTTACCTTCTTTGGATGCTCCAAAATGCTTGTTGTAGTGGATTTCTTGGCTTGTGTTCATGAATCCCTTAGAAATGGAAGCTTGGCAACCTCCATCTCTCCTTGTCACCTTTAGCTTGTGGCTAAGTATGGTATAGGAATTTGATCTAGGAATTTAACTCAAGAGAGGATGGTTAGTATGGTGTTAGTTCCAAAAAGAAAACAAGATGAAATAAACACACTAATAGCATAGCATCTCTAGGCCTAAACACTAGGGAGAGATTCGTTAACAATCATGAATGAAACACACAAATAAAATTCAAAATAAAACTCTTTTACCTTCCTTGCAAACTCGAAAATTCTTCTTGTAGTGACTTTCTTGGCTTGTGCTCATGAAGTCCTTGGCAATGGAAGCTTGGTAACCTCAATCTCTCCTTGGAACCTTTGGCTTGTGACTTGGCTTGGCTTGGAATCAATTTGGAATTATAACACTAGTTTCTTGAAGATTTTTTGAACCAATCTTGCATTATAACTTTGTACTAATTAAACTTAGAAATGATGTTGTGAGGCCTCCTATTAATAGATTTATTGATTTGATCAGAGTCAACCTCAATCATCCATCTCAATATTGAGATGTGTGGTTGAGGATTAATTCAATTTCTAGAATTAATTTTATAATTATCCTCATCATGGCATTGGAATAATGGGAAATTAAGAGGCATGGAGGGCATCATGGAAGGCATTAATGAGGCATGGAGGGCATGACTCTTGATATTTGTGGCATTTATGGCCTAGGGATGTCTTCCCATGAAATGAGGTCACTTGATGATGAAAATATTTAATATTCATTTATAAAAACATTTATTCAACAATTTTCCATGTATTTATTACATAGGCCTTGATTTGGGTTAATTAGCTCTTAAGCATGATTAAGCACTTTATGCACAAATTACTCAGATTGATTAGAATGCCTTGTTACTGGTCCTAAATTTGAATAGATTTGAATTGGAATTCCATGTCAGATGTGTTGGATGTGTATTCACATTTAGAATGTTTCTAACAACAAATAACAAAGGCATAATTCTTGTGCAAAATATTTGATAGGAAAGAGCAGTCCAGAGCACACAATTGCAAATTTGGCATTTTGACTCAAAATAGACTGATCAAAGTTAGTTGGCCCATAAATTTTATTGCCCCATTTAGGGATATCCTAGCCAAAATAGGCACTTGAATATGTCATTTTTACATCATTTTGCTTGTTTTAGTGTTTTTAGGCCAAATTGTGCATTTTAGATGGAAACTAGCCAAAAGCCTGATTGGAGGTTATCAATGGCCAATTGTAGGTGTCTACAGTTGAACCCTATTTGGGAAGGCATTGAAAGTTATAATAATAGTAACATATTCTCAAATAATGAAAATTTATTTTATTCCTACAACTGTAATAATGATAAACTAACTATATGATGCCCCCTCGGGGGAACGGTTGGCATAAGGGGATCTGTAAATGGTCCCTCAAAAAGAAAGAAGTGAAATGATGGGACCAAAGAAAGGAAAGATGATGGGGTGAAAACACATTGATAGCAAAAAAGTAGTCAAAATCATTTATAATGCAAGTGGGATGCTGTACAATAGTTTGCCCAAAGGTAGTTATAAGCATTATATCCTGATAGTGGCAACATGGTATGATAACACAATGATATGCCCAAAGTTAGTTATAATCATAAAGAAGATGGAACTACCCCAGTTAGGATAGACAAACAAGATAATAGCATGCCCTTGTATAGGTATAAAGAGTAAAGTGATGATAACATAATGATTTTTCCAAAGGTGGTTATAATCATTAAGAAATGTAGGTGGGGTGGTGTGCAATGATTTACGCATAGGTGGTTATAATCATTGGACCCTGATTATGGAAAACATGATAAAATTGGTCAAGGATGATGATAACTTAATACAAAGGGTAATAATGAATTGGAACAACCTACTAGTAGGGAGATGCTCATCCTGAACTAATAAAGATTGAATTTTTTTCGTGTTTAATTACTCTATTTGGAATATGATTGGGATGAAATCAAGATGTCGGTGCCAAAGATATGTTGCCATTGATAAATAGAATTTTTAAATTTGAGGCTTATTATATCATGTAATGGTAGGCTTCATGATATAACACCATAAGGATTTGCCAAAATATGCATAAGAACTTACTCATGTAATCCAATATTCAAATAGAAAACAATGCACCAATGATAGAAACCATGAAGACAAGGTAAACATATGAATATGGATGGATTAAAGTGTAAGTGTGGGAAAGGAATCACCCAATGAACACACATAAATTGAATCAAGTAAATAGTGCTAAAATCAAATAAACAGGTAGACAAACAAACAAAAATAAGTAGAAACAAACAAACAAAGTAATAAAAATCCTATAAACATTACCCCTAAAAAATAGGCAATAACTTAATAAGGAACTAAATGGGCGAATAGAAGAAAAGAAAGGGGGTGGTCAAGCTATCTCCATATGCACTAGGCAAGTGGACACTACCTACATATTTCCATAGATGTAATATCCTATAAAAAACTTCAAGCCAAATGTAGTTCTCCCAGGGAATGGGAAGAATGTGATAACTAATGAAAAAATAGAAAGGATGTGATAGAAGAATAAGAATGGTCTTACAAAATGGCAAGTGAGTGAGGGAAAAAATGTCAAAAAGGATGGGGAAACTAAATGACAAGTGATTTTCTTATAACTTAGTAAGGGTTCCCAAAATCCTTAAGGCAAACAAGTGGTCAATGTTTTTGTGATTTTATAATAATTTTCAAATGTTTTTGGAAGTGTTATGGAGTGTCATAACTCAATCAAGAATGACAAGACACTAAATGGTTCAAGATCACAAAATTTTGAGAGATTTCATACTTAGGTTACTTGCAAAATTATGAGAGCATTCAAACTTAGGTTTTTCACAAAATGGTGAGAGTGTGGCTTAGGTTACTCATAAAATGTTGAGAGTGTGTGTAAAAGGGGTGATTGAGCTATCCTCAACAAGTATTGAGAATTGCTTACATAGTCCCAGAGTAGGACCTCAAGTCATTTTAGTTCTACCCTTACAAAAGAGGAATTTGACTAGTGCAACAACCAATTTAAACAAAGTAGGCACAGTTGGTAAAAAGACATAATATGGCATAGGAAGTGGCAAGTTGGTACATCAAGGCTTATTATTTCCCCTAGTTTGCCCATAGGTGGTTATAACTAAGTCACACTGACATACATCAATGGTACTAATTTTACTAAAGGTAGTTATAATTAGTTACTAGACTGGTGGTAAGAAAGGACTAACAAATGAAGGATGCAATTGTTGAAAATTCTATTACACTATCCTAAAATACAATCTCTATCTAAAGTTCTTAAACAAACTGATGAACTGATTAGATACCTTGATGCTAAAACTATGTAATGAATGACAAAAACCAAGGTTAAATTGGCTAGATTTTAGAACACACTGGGTCGATAGGTCAAAAGTGGAAAGTGGATATGGCAAAGAGGATTGATAAGAATAGTATGTGTATAAAGAATAATAGTAATAAAATGGAATAACTATAATAATCCTTATAGACAATACACCTTAGCATTCAAGTATAGTACCACTTGAGATGAATATTATTCATTGGCTCTAAAATTTTATCACCATCTAGTGTGGCAAGCCTATATGCTCCTAATCCATAATCTGCAGTGATGATGAAAGGCCCTATCCAATTTAGTTTGAATTTACCTTTATGTTTCTTCTCAACCATGATATTATTTTGGTTTTATTTAAGAAAAATATCACCAAGTTTAAATGTTTTATACTTCACACACTAATTATAGTGGCCTTTGAGTCGATTCTAATATGCTTGAAGATTGTTGAGCATGACTAAATTTTTCATCAACTAGATCTAGCTTTTATAGATGAGCTACTTGATATTCATGATCATCCAAGACATGCTTGAAAGATATGCATAGTGAAGGATATTTGACCTCGATGGGAAGGATGGCTTCAGTACCATAAATAAGTATGGGGTAGCTCCTATGGGGGTATGATGATTGGTATGGTATGCCCAAAGGGAGGGAAATATCTATAGGTGTCAATCATGACCAACATCATTGACAATCATTTTGAGAATGTTGACAATGGTTTTGTTGGATGCCTCAGCTTGGCCATCACCTTGAGGGTAATATGTTTTAGAAAAGTCTTATGTGATGTTGTATTCAATACATAACTGGTCTACATGTTTGTTCTTGAATGATCCTCCATTATCAAATATAATTTTAGAGGGGGCACCATAATGACAAATGAGATGGTTGAAGATGAATTTGGAAATGTACTTTCTAATCACATAAGTGAGGGGTATAGCTTCAACCCACTTAGTGAAATATTTAGTGGTAGTAAGGATATGTTTATGGCCATCAGATGAAGTGGGGTTAATCTTCCCAATGAGGTCAAGTCCCCATGTAGTAAATATCCATGGTGTCAACATTAGTTTTAGAGTTTTTTCTGGGGCATGAATCAAATTAACATGTCATTGACATTTGTCACATTTATTTACATATGCAGTGGCATCTGCGTCTATTATAGGCCAATAATAACTAGTACACAAGATATTTTTGGATAGGACTACCCCACTAGAATGGGATCCACATAATCCTTCATGAACTTCTCTTAACACTAATGTAGACTCTGTTGAAGTTAAATAACGACATAGAGTTCCATCAAAACTATGATGGTAAAGGGTGGATCCAAGTAAAGTATAATGAGTGGGATGATGAATGAAGTCTCTGGTTTGTTGTCAAGATAGGTTAGATGTAAAAAATTGATCATGAAGGTAGTTGTAAAGGTCTAAGTACCAGATAGAATTAGGACCAACAATATCTTAAATCATGGAAATGGTTGAAGGTTTATGAGCCAATGCTGACAAATTCTCGACAAGGAACTGATACTCTCTAGCTTTATCTATTTGTTGAATCATAGAGTCGATAGTATCCATGTAATCTATAGTTCTATTACTATCCCTTGGTATATGCTCAACCTAAATGTTGGCAATTTGCCTTTGAAGAGTGTCAACCATGGCTTTATATGGAACTAGCTTATCATCTTTGGTCTAAATATTATTTGTGACATGATTGATAATTAACATAGAATCACCATAAATGTGAAGATGAGATATATTCTAATGCACTACTTATCAAAGTCCTACAAGAAGTGCTTCATACTCAACCCTGTTGTTTGTATAAAGAAAGTTGATTCTAAATGATTTATGAAGTAGATTCTCCTATGGTGTAATAAATAATAAGTCCACCCCCAATCCATGTATATTGAATGAACCATCAAAATACAAATTCCAAGGCTACCCCTCAAGGGGTGCATCAATAATGGTCATGATGGATTCATCAGGAAAAGGAAACTTGAGTGGTTGTGTGTCTATGAGAGGTGCTTCAACAAGTTGATCTGTAAGAACTTGTCCTTTGATTACTTTTTG
This sequence comes from Torreya grandis, assembly GCA_037957365.1. Taxonomy (NCBI): domain Eukaryota; kingdom Viridiplantae; phylum Streptophyta; class Pinopsida; order Cupressales; family Taxaceae; genus Torreya; species Torreya grandis. The sequence continues at coordinate 2,965,592 of JARHVA010001842.1, forward strand.
ATTGACATACTCTATGTAAAACTCACTACAAAACATGATCCATTTAGCCATTCTACCATGAAATTTTTTTTTAGATAGTAGATACTTGAGTAGATCTACTTTTGAAATGACCATGGTTTTATTATTCAACATGTAATGACATAATTTTTTAGCTACAAAAACCATGGCAAGACAAGATTTTTCAATAGGTGCATAGTTATGTTCATATGTAACCAAGGTATGGATTAAGTAATAAACAACATGCTCATTTCCATTGTCATCATGTTGAGCCAAGATTTTCCCTAGAGCATGACCGGTAGCTGATAGGTTGAACAAGAATGGCTTTCATGGCATAGAGGGTAATAAAATAGGTTGATTAACAAGATAGTCCTTGATTTGTTGAAAATTTGTTTGGCAGTGATCATCCTAGTGAAATGCAAATCCCTTCTTAAAAATATGTGTAAATGGATGGAACTTGTATACTTACTAAGAGATGAAGCATCAAATGGGCTAGATCTTACCCTACAACTATAGATTGGCTTCAAATTGGTTAGTGGTGACATCTTAGTTATAGCATGGACTTTAGTTGGATTGACTTTAATACCTCTACGAGACACTATGAAGCCAAGTAGTTTGCCTAAAGTTACACCAAAATCACATTTATTCAGATTTAGTCTAACTTTATACTCTCATAGTCTTTCAAATATCTTATGCAACATTGCTAGATGGTCGTCTCTAGTCTTGGATTTTCCCAATATGTCATCGATATAGTCTTCAACAATATTATGCATCATATCATGGAATATGATAGTCATGGATCTTTGATATGTATCTCTCACATTATTAAGGCCAAAATGCATCACTTGATCATAAAATTTTCCCCATGGAGTGGTGAATTCTATTTTATGCTGATCTTTTAGCACTATTCTGATCTGATTATATCCTGAAAAGCTATCCATGAGTGAAAGAATTTCATAACTTACCATGGAGTTAATGATCATGTTGATATTAGGCAATATAAAATCATCTTTAGGACAAGATTTGTTTATGTCTCAAAAATTGGTATAAATTATGATTCCTTCAGACTTTTTGCTAATAGGTACAACATTAGAGATCCATTCAGAGTAGTCAATGGATCAGATACATCCTATTTTTAAGAGTTTTTATAACTCTTTATTGACTAATATAGCAATAAAATGATGCATCTTATGGAGATTTTGTTTTACTAGTTTTACATCAGGATTAACCATAAGGTGGTGCAGAACCAAGGCAGGTTCTAATCCTAGCATGCTAGAATAGGCCCATGCAAATATATCCACACTCTTTCAACATAGCTATAATATGTCGCATTCATCCTCAATGAGAGATACTCCTAATTTTATCCATTTCAGGTCTGATAGAGTCTCAATGTTTACCTCTATTGTATCTTCAACTAGGAGGGTCGAACTATCTTCTAGGATAGTAGGTAGTGACTTGAACTATTAGACTATGTCAGGGTCCTCTATCAGGACTTGCTCTTTAACTTTTCCTAGGCATGATGAATCTAAGTCTCCTAATGGGATATTTGGCCATGTAAAAAAAATAGTTGGAAATTCTTGGAGAATTTGATCAAATACTTGTTGTTGCTCAAAATTAAACTCAAATCTACAAGCAAGTTCATCGTTGGTGGTCTCTTGGTCTAAATTTGAAGAAGAATGAACACCCCCATCTCATAGTGCCTAAAATAGGTTTTCACCACTAAACTGGCCTTTATCATTACCTTTTCCATAATTAAAAAGTTCCTCAAAGAGGTTTTCACTTTGAGACCTCATTATTTTATTTATTTGTTTTTGGCTATGGGTGTTCACTTGCTCCCCAAAAATAGGCTGCAGGATCTAATGTGATTGAGAAACCTGATTTGTGATCTCCGAACGGGACATTATCTCTAAGGCATAATAAATCATAGAATGTCTCATCATTCTATAACTAATCAATTGATAGACTAGATTTTTTTTTCCTAATCTATCAGTTGGGGATAATACAATGGAAATGGATTACGATAAATGGCTTGGATAAGGGTATTAATGGAATTGTTATCAAATAGGTTGGTTTCAGCTAGGTTATCAAAGGTAAGGCTATGATCAAACTCTACTTCATTTTTGACATCATCATCACTAGTCACTGGTGATGGAGTTTGAATAAAATATGTGGGGTCACCCCTAGGTGGTTTAAATCTATGTCCATAAGGTTTTTCATACTTAGTCATGGAAATTGGCTTGATTGTTTGTTACTAATTTGATCTGAGGCATCTTCCTTCATATTCATGATGCTCCATGATCCTATTGGGAATAGGATACTTTGCACTTTTATAATAATCAGCCTAGTCATCATTGTATAACCATGATTTATTCCCTTTAAGAGGGTTAGGTCCTAGGCCAAATGCTGGTATAAATGTGATAGGTCCCTTATCTTTGTTCTTTCATTACCAATAAATATAATGGATGACCTTAGGTCATCGAAAGGTTTTCAAATTCTGAGGAATATTGGCAATATGAAAAATATCATGGGTCACATATTCTCTTTTTCCATTACCTAAAATGGTTAAATGATTGGAAGCTTTAGGAGGTGGCATGTGGGAAAGGGAATCCAAGGTATTAGGATCTATGCAATTATTTGGTGAAGGATCAATAAGTATAGCCTTTCCTTTATCCTAATTGGAGCTAAGATTCATATAGTACTGATAATTATATCTTTAAAATTCAAATTCAAGATGCTTGCAGTGTTCATATGGGTGTAAATCTCTTGAAATATTCACTTCCATCCCTAAGTGGGAAATCTTAATACATTGGTGCAGTGTTGATGGGACTGTATGAATCTCATGTAACCAAGGCTTGCCTAGAAGTATGTTGTATGATAACTCAAGATCCAACACATGGAAAAGTGTATCATGGGTCAAAATCCCAATGATAACTAGAAAATTTATGGTGCCCTATGATTTTATTTCCTAATTATCATAAGCTTTGATAGTTATTTTTTATGGCTAGAGATCTATCATTGTGTACCCAAGAATCTTGATGAGCTGAGAGACACTATGTTGAGGCTAGATCCATTGTCAATAAGGACAAATTTCACTTTATGCCATCTAATACAAACTTCTATGTACAATGGGTTATTATGGAGTGGTCCAAGGGAAGACATATCACTTTGGTTGAATGTGACTTGTTGGGCTGGAGCTAAGTGTCCAACTAAAGCTTGAAATTTATCAGGGGATATGTCACTAGAAATAGTGGATTGGGTCAAAAACACATTCAAGATGTTTTTGTGGATTATTAATGTCCAAAACAAATCTAAAATAGAAGTTTATGCTAGTGTCTTCTATAATTATTCCACAATATCAAACTTTTTATCTTGGTCAATAGTGAATGGTTTATTTTGAGTCTAAATGGTTGGTTGGATGATAGGAAAAGTGTCAGATGGTTGTGGGCCTAAGTAATATTTGACCTCTAAGTTATGATTTCATAATTAAGATTAAATACTAGACCATTACTTTGAACCAATGTTGGGAATGGTGTGGGACCAGACAAGACAAGTCTCATTTGCCAGTGGACTTGCATGTGGTCACATGGTAAGAATGAGTTGTCACTATAACATCCAAAAGAGGAAGTCCTAGTTTGTCGGTTTACCTTTATGCACTCCCAGGTCAAAGAAGGACTATCCATGTGATTTGGTTGAATATTGTTGTTTAGCAATAGTTTAGGTTGATTAGTGCTTGGCCTAGGATTAACGAAGATGGTATTAATGCTACCCCCTATAATGTAACCTACAACCTTGTTGTATTCATGTGCAATTGCATGGTAGGTTTGTTGGTTGTTATCATTCTGACCTTGGTTTTGTCCATTGTTTTATCATTGTGGATTATGCTATTGATTTTGTTGATTCTGTTGGTTCAGCCTTTGATTTTGATACTGCACTAGCCATTATTGTTGTTTTTGATTATTCCATTTTTGTTGATTATTATGTTAGGGAAAGGGTTTTTGATAGATCCCAAGAGTTTAATTCGAATTGGAAGCACCATTATCCAATTTTATCTCCCCATTCTCTAACATATTCTTGATTAAATGCTTGATTTGGATACATCTTCACAGATTATGTACATTAACCTAATGATAGTCACAAAATTCATTCTCATGGTACCAATCAAGGTAAGGAATGCCTTATAGATAATGCTTTGGTAATCTTGTGAAATACAAATTCAATAGGTTTTCCTACGTCACTATAAACACGACATGTAGGCACAGTTCTCCTAAGAGGAGGGGTTTACAATGGTAAAGACTATTATATTTAATGTGCAAGGCTTGGTTGTTATGCTTACAGCATTAGTTGGAGAGATTTTTGGGTAGGAGTAAGCTAAAAATGTGGTGTAGATGATGTCTGAACAATTTGGACATGACAAGATTTGGTTACTCTATTTCCTATAACATTCTTATTGTGGTTGAATTTCTTTAGTTTTCATGATTATTGGCATGTGTTAGTTGTGATGCTTGTGCTTGATTAGGATGATACTATTGGATATTTTCCTGATTGGTAGAATTAATTTTGATGACTCCTTTATTGATGAGCACTCACTTGATCAACAAACCTTTATCAATGATATCTTTAAACGTATGTGCACATTGTAGTTCCAGATGATAGGCTATCTCACTTTGCAAATTTTTAGTAAACATAATAGCTAATTGTTTATCTATTAAAATATGGATGAAATGACTTACAAGGGCTCTCCACCACTGTAAATAACTTGTAAAACTCTTCCCAACTTTCTATTTTTCTTGTGTTGGGTCCACTAATGAAATCTCATGCTTAAGATTATAAGAAAAGTGTTATATAAATTTATCATAAACGTCATAAAAATCTATTACAAAATTATTGGGCAAATTTAAAAACCACTCCAAGACTTGTCTAGCTAGGCTCCTTGGAAACAATAACAAAAGGTATATGTCATTGGTTGACATGCGATAAATAATTTGGTAAAATGGGCCTTAGGGTCACCTTTCCCTTTGTACTTATCAAATTTGGGTGGTTTGTATCCTAGAGGAAATGGTATCTGTAAATACTCCATATTGAATGGATAGGAACATACGTCATCTAATTTTAAATTTTTAGTTTGCTTCCCTGCCTGAATATCAATAATTGAATCCTTCATCTGTTGTAATTCTTCGGATAGGAAACTAGAAGGGATATTGGTTTGAGGGAAAATTTGGGTTTGGATAGATGGTTGGGAGGTTATAAGTTGGACACTTTGACTAGGGTATGATGGAGACACCTGTTGGGGTACATTGGCTTTGTTGGGGAATGGACTAGGAATACACATATGTGGATTGGGATGTACTTGAAATTATGCATTTGGCTACTTGATGTTTTGGTTTGGGTTGATGATAAAGGTTTGACCTAGGGGTTTTCTTGGTTAGGATGAGGGGCTATAACTATACTATGCCTAATGTGTTTGAAAAGGGACATGTTTCCAACTATTCAAACCTTATTTTTTAGTGGGAACTTGTAGACCAAGACCCTGCCTCTAGATTTGTGGCACATTTTGAACCAATTATTGTCTAGTAGGTACTTGAGAAACATGGGGACCTCCTTATTTCATGAATCCTTATGAAGAAATGAAAGCATGTTGCAGATTCAACATCTATTGTAGACCAATATTTGTATGTTGTTGACTAGTCATTGCTTGGTTTTGAATTGGCATATTAGTCTACAATTAAAGAGATATGTTCATCATTACCTAGCAAGGTGGAATATTAGTTATCCTCGATTAAGGTGGAAATGTACTCATCCTCTATTATGTTGATACACTAGACTGTGTCTGTTGTTGTGTAATACCACTCACTACTTGTTAAGGAGTAAGATTCATCATATTCTATCATTGAGGTGTAACATTAGACATTGTTTGATTATCTAATCCTATAAGTTGTACAATTGAGGAAGTAGCTGGTTGAGGCTAGGGTATATAAACTCCTATTCCTTCGTATGATGATTTTCTCATGGGATTAACTATAGGCACATGTTGTTGGCTGGTTATGTGTGCATTAGTACCACTTTGATCAAGATTGGACATTTTTTACACATTGTCTACTACATTTGGCTCACTATTCAGTGTAGAAGCTGAAGACACTTCTTTAATAATTAGCATATGTATCAAGTTATCTATCAAATAATTTTATACAAATGGGTCAGAACTCAGATTCTCTTATCCAATTAATTCCATCAACACTCTTGTTGAAGGTACTAGGTCAATGAGGAGCTTACTCACCATGTTCATCTAATTGAAATCATGTGCTAAATTCAGGTAGGTTTTCTATGTTGTTTACAATTGGTTAAAGTGATCTTCTATGATTTTTTTACCTTGATTGGATATATTAGGGTCTTGGTATGTTGCTTGGACTAGAGCCATAGGATTGCTAGAATAATCATGTTGATCGTAAATGATATTGTGGGGTACTCTTATTAGACTTGATAAATTTTCATGGGGGAAGTCTACTAGAAAATTAGCCCCTACCTCTATGGCATTCACCAAAATTTCATCTTTATTCTCTAACAAATGTCACTCAAACAAAAATGGATCACACATAGAAGTTAAATTAGTAGAATATAGTTGTTGAAGTACTGGCTCATCCTCAATGGGTATTGTAGCTAAGTATTGTGAATATTTTTCTTGGTCCTATTCTATGTAAGGTGGTGTGTTAACCAAATAGTTAGCCAATGGATCTTGGCTTTATGCCCCTAATTGAGTATTATAAGATGGATAAGAATCCATCTCATAAGCAATGTTATCTATATAGGGGTGTTGCACCATTTATTCTTGTGTAACTACATTACTAATCCCTATATTATACATGAGTCCAATATGAGTGTAGGAATACATGTTGGGATCCATAGTCAATGCCTGGTGATAAAAGGTCAAAGAGTTCTACAGACTCTAAAAATGATAGAATTTAAAATAAATGATGCCTTCAACTTGTTCTAGATTTGTCAAAAGGATCAAAAGGTTTATGTAAATATTTATGAGGAAACAATATAGAGTGAAGTATCTAACATTTCACTATTCACACAAAGGTGAGCAAGTAAATGGACCAAAAAATTGAAATGCCAAACTCTAAGGTCGAAGTGTTTCAAATCAGTTTAATCTAGGAAATTAAAAGTCACTTGGTCTTTTGGCCAAATGCAACATCAAAATATAGGCTCAAACAAGGCATGTTCTAGGACTCTTGGCCAAATGGCATCAAAATCTAGACTTTGAAAATAGATGAAAGTTTTAATCTTATAGATTTGAAACACTTCTAACAAACACTAGGGATTTGAACCTTGGACATGAACTTGGTCAACTAGGTATAAGGTATGAAACAAAAGGAACTTTAGCAATAGTTTATTTTCTCATAAATAATGGTATAAAACTTGGTTTTTTTTAACAAACAAGCTAGAGAAAGGTGAACAATATAACTATGCTTTAGACAAAGGATCAGAAGTACACTTAGATCAGTCTAAATATGTAGGAAAAAAACTAGAATTTTATGTAAGAAGGTCCATGAAATAATGTTTGAAATTATTTACGCAACGTAATGATGTTATACTACACAAAAAATTTGACAAAAAGGGTTTGCTTCAAAGACTCTCTAAGGCAAAGACATTTTTCCATAATTTTTATATCATAACAATACCCTTCTTAACTCAAAATGTTGTGGAATATAGACTTAAAGTGCAAGTGTTTAGAACAAAATGACTTAAGTCTATCAAGTGAGGACAATGATTATGAGTCTTAAATGGATTTCAACCCAAATTGGAAATTAAACCTAAGTCCCCTCAAGTTTATTGCAAATGATGAACCCACTTAACACATCAACCCTATGAACTTGTAAAGGTGTAATTCTAAATTTAGAACAAGTGAAGGACTTAAACAACTTTAGTCAAGGTCTAGACTCAATTTGGTAGCATAACTATGCCAAAGTAGATGATATGACTCTTAAGCTTTTGATGAACTTTGAATAAGGAAAATTGATGATCTTAGATAGGAAACATAACCCTTCTTTGTTCAAAAAAAATGAGGACCATGTGTTTGGTTTGCGATTGTTTGTTTACACCATGTTCTAACTCCAAACAAGACTTTAATCTAGGACAAGACCAACTAATTCATCACCCTTAGATCCTAAACTGGCAAGGTTGCTTGGTACTATTGGAATCTATCAATATATTTCATTTGAGAGGATTTTAAGTGTTCATCAAAAAGTAAATGTACATTATATAGTAGGGTTTTTACAACCCCCCCCCTTCCCTCAAATAAAAGTACTACGACATGGACCTTGAGGCACAACTTGCACCAATAATACTTTCACGACAAGTGGGGATTTGTCTAAAATATAACAAGTTTCTAAATGATCTAGGGGATTCAATTTCATAATGACTTTCATGCCAAACAATGTAAAATAAAAGCATGGATTTTGGGTCTGTATCACTTAGCTTGTTTCAAAAAGGTCTAGTCCTTTTTTCAACCACTACATCCTAATATTCACTCAGTGTAGTAAGATGTCCAAAGTGCCACTACATCTTGTGTATAACTCTAATAGATTCAAATGAAGTCAATGTCAGGAGATGAAACCCCAGGTCAAAGCTTCCCTAAAGAACTTGTGGGAGGTGATTAAGTCCCCCTTACAAGCCAAGATGCATAAAAATAAATATAGCATGAAAGTAGAAAGACTTTAGGGTCATTTTCAAGGTCACCCAAACATTGATGAGTTTTTGGGGAGTGATTTAGATGAATTTATTTCTAAGCCTTGGACTAGGCTACTTGCAATAATAATGGTTCTTTTGATTCCAAGGGTTCCCTATAGGGGACAAATGGAAGAGCATACATGCAACATTCCTCTTTTTACCAAACAAGATTAATCTAATCATCTATTGTAAAAAATAATTAATAAGTGTGTTCAATTTTAAACCCAAATAACATGTTTACTAGTGCTCATTTAACCCCTTGGTCTTAGTTGTAAACTTTGAAAACATTCACCAAAAACACTTAAATTCTATGTTGATCACCAAAAAAAGGTTCCTAATATATTTTTAATCATGGAAAGGTGATTTAAACATGTATCAATCAAATTTTGAACTTGATCCTGCAACAAAATTGTTAGCATGTCTTTTAGTTTTGAAGCCCTTTTGAATTTGAAATATGCAACTTTGGAAAAGTAGGTCTCAATTCTGTGTTTTTTCAAAAACACAGTGATTGATGTCAGTCAATACCACTGATGTTGATTATGTCCACTCAAGATCTGATCGATGTTAGTTCTGCTGACTGATGTCGGTTGAGCCAAGTAACTAATGTCGGTATTCGTGTCAATGTCGGTTACTGTGTAAAAACTGTGGCAACCAAAAATGGCAAAAAAAGTCAAAAAACCAATTTTCAAGAGTTTTAAAATCTCAAATAAATTTTTTTTAAAGATCAAAAATGATATTCTTCATGTGTGGGATGCATCTAGTCCCACCGGACGTGCCATAATGTGATCTAGGAACTTGACTCAAGAGAGGATAGTTAGTATGGTGTTAGTTTAAAAATGAAAACAAAATGAAATAAGCACACTAATAGCAAAACATATATAGGCCTAAACACTAGGGAGAGCTTAGTTAACAATCATGAATGAAACACACAACTAAAATGTAAAATAAAACTCTTTTACTTTCCTTAGATGCTCCAAAATTCTTGTTATAGTAGCTTACTCAGCTTGTGCTCATGAAGTCCTTAGGAAACCTCCACCTCTCCTTAACACCTTTGGCTTGTGGCTTGGCCTAGATTGGAAACAATTTTTCATTATAACACTAGTTGCTTAAAGCTTTTTGGAACCAATCCTTCTTTATAACTTTGCACTAATAAAGCTTAGAAATGATGTTGTGCAACCTCCTATGTATATATTCATCGATTTGATCAGAATCAACCTCAACTATCCATCTCAATATTGAGATGTGTGGTTGAGGATTAATTCAATTTTTGGAATTAAGTTTTTAATTATCCTCATTATGGTATTGGAAGAAGGGTCAATTAAGAGGCATGGATGGCATGAATCTTGATATTTGTGGCATTTATGACCTAGGGATGTCTTCCCAGGAAATGAGGTCACTTGATGATTCATATATTCAATATTCATTTCTAAAAACAATTATTCAACAAGTTTCCATGGATTTATTACTTAGGCCTTGATTTGGGTTAATTAGCTCTTAAACATGATTAAGTACTTTATGCACAAATTACTCAGATTGATTATAATGCCTTATTATTAGTCCTAAATTTAATTGGATTAGAATTAGAATTCCATGTCAGATGTGTATTCTCATTTAGAATGTTTCCAACAACAAATAACAAAGTCACAAGTCTTGTGCAAAATATTTGATAGGAAAGAACAGTCTAGAGCATGTGGGTGCAAATTTGGCATTTTGAATCGAAATGGACTGATCAAAGTTAGCTAACCCATGAATTACATTGCCCAATTTAGGGATACCCTGGCCAAAATTGGCACTTAAATATGTCATTTTCACATCGTTTTGCTTGTTTTAGTGTTTTTAGGCCAAATTGTGTATTTTAGATGGAAACTAGCCAAAAGCCTGATTAGAGGTTATCGACGGCCAGTTTTAGGTGTCTAAAGTTATCAACAATTTCTCTTATAACATATATTATAAAATGATGGTAATAGATTTGTGCAATACCAAGAACTGAGTAGGAGAAATTTTTTCAACATACTTACAAATGTGGAGTTCTCTAGCTAGATAATTTTCATAGATAAATAGTTAGTATGCATTTTCACAAAAAACCTAAATGCTAAAATATTTGATAATATGAGACTCCATTGTGCAAACACATTTGAATAAATAATTTACAAAGGGATAAAAATTAAAAAATCACTAATTGAAAAAGGTATTTTAAGGATATACTATCAAACCCAAGTGCTAAACTGAAATCAAGAACCAATTCAAGTGAACATTATTGAAAAATAAAATACCATTGTCAAGAATAAAAACATGGTCAAAAATGGGGTCATATAGGAAAGACATGTAAAAATAGTGCATCCACCACCTACACTAATTAACCCACCTAACCCTCAGATCACATTGTAAAGAGCCCCACTTTGATGAGGACACTACACAAATAGAGTTTTCAGTGACCTCAGGGAGCTTATTGAGTTAGTATTTCCAAAATTGGTAGTATTTAATACGATCGCTTGGTCTGTTCCAAAACCCTTTCTAAAGGATCAACCCAAGATAACATGGTATCAACATAATGAGTATTTTGATTACCATCACTCAGTTGCTCATATAATTTATAACTCTATGCAAATGGGGCATATTGTCTAGTATTTTCTTAAAAATGAGGAAATTAAGTTAGAGAAAAGAGCACCTAATACCAACCAAGATATGGATATTTATAATAACCCTTTTCCCAAGCATAATAATCAGTAGTGATAAAATAATCATAATCAAGGGAAAGGACAAAATTCAAACCAAGGACAAGGTTATAATTAACATATAGCACAAGAGAAAAACTATAACTAAGACAATCATAATCAAGATCCTGAAACCCAATTTGGTTGTTCAAGTGTATCATATGATTATAATAAATCCATAGGGCACATTATAAATAACTACATCACTACTATCAAAGTCATTCCTCATACATTATCTAGCACTTGTCAGAGTCTTATCCCTTCTATCTTAAGACCACCCTTTTTTATTAAAGGTAATTCCAAAATAGGTCAGATCAATTCAATTACACGTCAATTGCCAAGAATTATTATTCTTAGATCCCTGCCTAATTTATTTTATTCACTTAACTTGTTCCCAACTTGAAATTGTGAATTTGTAATGAGATATATAAGAGTTACTCTCTAAGGCCATTTTATACTGTCTCATGCCAATATTAATTCCAATTAGAAACTACACATCTGAAATCCAACTACCTCACCTTCTACTAAGAAATTGTATAATATTGGTGAATAACTAAGCAAAACACCTACACAAATTTCTATACCAAACCTCTTGCATATATCTTAATTTTATAGAATAATATTAAATGGTGTTCTCTAATAGTCCAAAGTACCCAATGACATTGATCCATCCCAATTCTAATCCCTTATGGGCCATTTGTCCCCAAGTCAATAACTCACATTTGATAAAACAGATATGTCATCCCTTGGACCCCTTCACAATAATCCATTATATATCGAAGCCATCATTTCTTTCTGAAACTTCAAGGGGTTATCATAGATAATGGTTCATATTTGGACATAGTTATTTTGAAGCTAATACAACATTTAAGATACACAACATCGGATATGCAATCAAATACTATTATAATCAAATCCTATGATAATGGAGAGAGATAATTTGTAGGTACTATTTGTTTGCCTTTCATTATTGGTTTTGTAACTCATGACACCCTTTTCCATGTGATTGACATAGATATGCCCTATAATATACCTCTTTATTGTATTTTGATCCATGAAGTACAATGATTCCCTTCCACCTTTCACCAATGCATTAAATTCCCTCATTCTGTAATATATGTCATTATTCCTAATGATCTACATCCATACCTATACTCCAAAAGCTTGGAAATCGAGTATGTGAGCTGCAATTATTATCTTAGCACTAAATATTTAGGCAAGAAGAATAAAGTAAAAGTTATTAAATCTCCAAATTCTAATTACATTGACCCTAGTGATCTCATGTACACTTCCTCTAATCCACATCTAGAATCAATTTATGCCCGCTTTACCATTGAAGAGACCATCATTTCCACATATCACATTTAAGATATTTTCCATGTCAATAATTTTCCCAAATCTTCTAAATCCTATGAAAATCCAAAATATAATCCTTATAGGCCCAACATTATATGTCAAAATAAGTTCATGTTTGATCTACAACAACCACTCATATTTGTGAAAGACACATCAAAAAACCAATATTGGCCCACTAGTTATAAAGGTGATTGGTTCTATTTTGATTACGTTTATACTTAACATCAAAATAATACCCCATTTCCAATAGAATTATGGATAATTTAGAATATAAGGTAAAAGGTATGGGGGAAAAATCACAAGGAATTATTGAACCAATACTCGCAATAACACATGTAGGAAATTGAATTACTTGATTCAAATAACTTAGGGGTGACCCCATATATTTTAAGAGTGATATTATGGTGTCGACTGATGAAAAGAATCATATCACTGATACAATGTCCCATTATAACATATACAATGAGCTAGTCAATATCAATGCCATTCTTACCATCACTACCCATTATACTCTTTCCCTCCATCATCACATCCTAATTGATTGGGACTAACAAGATTTAATTATACCATTGGATGAATTTTAAAATGAAAATTTCATCACCAAATTCATGTGCCTTAGACATAGATTGCCAACTAGTGATCATAAAAAGGCTTCAGTTCACGTTGGACCCTACTACCTCCTTTGGAGATCAAACAAAATTTCTTGGTCATAAATAAAGTAAAACATTGAGATCCTTTGGTGAAAACCTCTTTGAGGTACCTTTGGATCAGGTGAAAATTAAAGAGAAAGACAAGTCCATGGGTGAAATCATTTTTCACTAAGCCTTGGTTGGATAAGTTCACTCACCTCCTCTAAAAGCTCAATGTCTTCCAAGTCCAAGCATTATAGTTGGGTCAAACATCATTCAAGAACATAAAATCCTTGAACAATTGGTACATGACTTTTCAGAGCAATTCATCAATTGGACCCTACCAAACATGGTTGATTCTGATTCTTATTACATGGGTGAGAGTTGTGGCTCATAAGTAGTTAAATAAGATCAATTTCCATCCTTGACTACTATTATTGAATGTGGTTCTACACTAATTATAGAAGATACCATATACATGAACATTAACACTTATGATGACCCCAAAATAATTTACGTAGGCATGTCCTTCATTACTGAGGATCTTGAGTTCATTGTTTTTATATAAAGGACTTCATCGACATCTTTAATTATTCTTATGGAGACATGCCAATTTTACACCCATATTTAGTTGTACATAGGATCATTTTACATCTAGATTCCAAGCCAATTAAATAAAAAATATAAAAAATACATTTGTACATTACCATTTTGGTTAAGAAAGAATTAGAGAAACCATTGGGAGCTAGTTTCATTCAACCACTGGATTACTCAAAATGGATTCAAATTTCATTATAGTTATCAAAAATCCTTAGGGAATTCACTTGTGTAATGAATTAAATAATATTAACAAGGCATGCCAAAAAGATGATGTCCCTTTGCTAAACATTGGCATGATAGTCGACTCAATAATAGGATACAAGATGTTGTCCCTCATAGATGGATTATTAGGATATAACCATATAAATATTTCACCTAAAGACTAGCATTAAATTTCATTCACCACTATATAGGGGCCATTTTATTTTCAATTCATGCCATTTGGCTTTAAGAATGCTAGGCCAACTTATCAGCATGCCATGAATGTCATATTCCATGACATGATGCATGACATTATTGAGGACTACATGGATGACATCTTAGCTAATCTAAGACATTTACAAGACATCCCAAACTTCTATGAAGAATCTTTTATAGACTTCACGAACAACAAGTATGCATCAATACTAAGAAGTGCATCTTCGGCATCACTACTAGAAAATTATTGGGATTTATTGTGTAGCATAAAGGCATTTAAGTTTATCTTTCTAGAGTCAAGGACATTATGTAAATTCCTCCTCCTTCTAATCTAAAATATATCTATAGCCTACACAAAAAAAATTAGTCCATTCATCGGTTCATTTCTTAAGTGTCAGATAGATTCTATCCTTTTACTCACCTTTTGAAGAAAGGTGTAGCATTTTAGTGGGATAACATTTATCACTAGGCCTTTGAATAATTGAATACTTATTTGGCCAACCCAACAATATTGATTCCACCTACACCAAGAAGACCATTACTACTTTACATATCTATAATAGATCATGTCCTGGGGGAACTTTTGGTTTAGCATGATGAGCATGGTAAGGAACATGTAGTTTATTATTTGAGTAGGATACTTGTTACATATGAGAAAAACTACACACTAATTGAAAATGCTTGTTTGTCAATGTTGTTCACTTCCTTGAATTTATTTCAATACATGATAAATAACAATGCCATTATTATATACAAGATTGATCTGCTTAAATATTTATTATCTAAGGGAACTCTGACATGGTTAATGTTGTTGAGTGAATTTGATGTTGAATATCTAAACCAAAACACCATTAAGGGATAAGTACTTATAGATAGCTTATTGAATACCCCATATTATATATGCAACCACTAAACTTTGATTTCATAGACAAGTCAATTTTGACTCTAGAAGCAGCTATTAAATACAAATAGTAGGCATTATACTTTAATGGCTCATTCACATCTTGTGGATCTATAGTAGGTATCTTTTTCATCACACCATAGGGGGATCTAATTCCCAAAGTTATTCATATTGTCTTCCACTACATAAACAACATGGTCAAGTACAAATCACTCATTATAGGAATTCATCTTGTTATACTTATAATATTTAGTAGATAATGGTATATTTAGAATACAAGTTGGTCACTGATCAAGTTATAGACCACTACCAAACTAGAGATTAAAAAATTTACCCTAAAAAGTATGGTTGACAAACTCAAACCTCATTTTGACATTATTTAGTTCTAAAAAATCCCTATGGCCAATAATCAATCAATAAATGCCATGGTGACCATTGGGTCTAAGCTAGTAGTGGCTACCAATTTTAGAGAGTATTAGTATCTTATTTATAACCTAATTTAACCAGATCACATACACCCAAATTTTGAGATGGTATGTGATATTTCTAGTCCTAATATCCTTTGGTACCAAGACCTATACACCTACCTCCATGACTAAATTCTTAATCTAGATCTATCACGAGCCCAACATAAAGCCTTCATTCATAAAGCTACATGATATACCTTACTCAAAACTATGATCTATCTTAGAGGCTATGATGGAATGTTACTTTGTTATTTAACTTCAGGAGAATAAAAATTAACACTGAAAGATGTAAATGAAGGAACTTGTGGGGACCACATAAACATCTTGGTCCTTGCCAAGAATTTATTTTGAATTGGGTCTTATTTTCCAATAATTGAGACAAATAGTTGTTAACATGTTAAATAGTGTGATGCTTATCAATGACATAATGATTTGATTCATGTTCCTTCTTTACTTATCTATCCAATCACTACACCATAGTCATTTTCTACTTGGGGACTCGATCTCATAGGTAAAATAAACCCAACTTCCTCTAATGACCATAAGAATATGCTAACTACTACATAATGTTTCACTAAGTGGATAGAATCCATTCTCCTCACTTATATTACTAGCAATAAGATTTATAAGTTTATTTATTATCACCTTATCTTCCACTATGACATTTCCTCCATTATTATATTTGATAATGGTGGCCCATTCAAAACAAATTGTAAAATCCCTCTATAGCAAAATCCAAATTAAACACATAAGCTCCATGGTGTTTTATCCACAAGGTATTGGCCAAACTGAGGCATAAAAAAAACCATTATTAAATTTTTGAAAATTATTATCAATGACACTGGTTACAATTGGCATTTAAAATTATTCCTTTTCTTGTGGGCTTACTATATCAATACCATCACACCTACAGGAGCCACCCCATACTCCTTAGCCTTTGGATATGAGTCATTATACCTATCAAGATTGAGTTTCCATCTCTACGTATTCATCTAAAAACTATCATTGATGATAAGTGTAGACACAAAAATTACATCACACACACACACGTGTGTAACTCCTTGTGTTAAAACCCCTTTTAATTAATTTTTTAAATAATAACAATTAACCTCCCTAACCCATGCTTTTACCCCTCACACATTTAATTAATTTAAAATACTTAATTAAGATAATTAAAAACCCATTTTGCCACCTTACCTGGCCACCTCTCCCTATGACTAATTCTCACCTGATGAATCACCTCAAGACCTAGTCCCCTCATTCTAACTACCCAAGACTTATTCTCACTTCCAAACTAAATTCCTAATCAACTACCTCCTTCTTAACCTCTTATTTATACCATTTGTAATGGGTACCACACTTGGCACGAAGAGCAACAAAAAATATACTAACAATAGTAAGATTTACCTTTTCTAGGGCCACTGATGTCAGTCAACCCATGGCTAACATCAGTAGGATCACTGACATCAGTTATATAAGCTAAATTCTAACCTAAAGTTTAGGTCAATAAAAATAAAGAAAAATCATTTTTACCTACATTCAAGCTCTTAGCATTCAACTTTTGACATCTTAGCTTACTATCATCTTGCATAAGTCAATCATGATCAGGAACTAAGCTCTTGAGGACCAGCAATACCCACTTGTTCTCTCTATTTAGGCCATCAGTTTGGGCTACCTAATAGGGACCATAAATCTGGAACTTATCATTTAGTAACCACTGTAGCTAAGCACATCAATTATTTTTTAGGTCTTTTAAGTATTTACTTTTCTATCACTTCATATCTCCTATTTATTATTTTATACACTCTTGATTGAACCCCTATGAGATAGTTACAAAGCTTCCTTGTTTATTTCCCCTTGACGTGACACACCAGACATCAAACTAGATCTACCCAAACCATACTCTCTCTCTCTCTCTCTCTCTCTCTCTCTCTCTCTCTCTCTCTCTCTCTCTCTCTCTCTCTCTCTCTCTCTCTCTCTCTCTCTCTCTCTCTCTCTCTCTCTCTCTCTCTCTCTCTCTCTCTCTCTCTCTCTCTCTCACATAACACTCCCCAACCTATTAGACCTAATTAAAACCATTTCCCAGACCTGAAAAAGCCTTATGTAAGCCCCTAGGCAATTATTTCCCCTATCGACCTTGGCAGCCTAACCAACATCAATCACCTTCACCACTGACCTTGATAGTATAACTAATATTGTTCACTCCCCTACCAACATTGGTGCCTACGGCTTCCCTAACCTTTCCAAAACCTACCCAAATAACTTCTAAAATACAAACAAAATAAACCACCTACACCCTGTTACTCTCTACTACAATTAGGTTGTGAATAATGGTGATATTATCTCTCTTTCACTCTCTCTTTACCTCTCTTTTATTTATTTATTACTATTTTATCTCTCAAAAGTGGAATTCCATCTCTAAGTAAGTTTCACACTTCCTAGAACAAGTGCATAGCTTGGCAACCGACTCATTTATCTACTAACAAACATCTTGTGGTAGTGTTTTCTTACTTGTAGGTAGTCCTCCCCAGCCAAAGAGGAGTGCTCACAACATCTAGATATGACGTGTAAACCAATTCAAGTTACTTCTAATCACTTATCTCCATCATTCTTTTTTGTTTTTCCTTTAGAATCAAAATAGACAAAATTTAGAGAAACATTTTTGGCACATTCGGTGGGACTGTAGAGTTTTCCTTGGGTTAATTTATTGTTTTAAGCATTCATACAGGTGAATTATAGTGAAAACTTCATTTCTTGCACTTTCTCCTTCTCTTCTCTCTTAAAATGAAAAATTCAACATTTTATTTTCTATTTAAAAGCATTAAACTAATTTTTTCTTTCTTTTCTCTTTGCCTTTAAAAGAAATTTATCATTTTATTTTACAAGTAAAAAGGAGTCTCTTTTTTACTTCTTATTGCATGCACATTAGGATAGTGAATTCCATTCTCTACTCCTATTTCATCTTTGTTTTCATTTGAATCTAAAAATTTTAGATATGGGTTTAAAACTTAATGCATTTCATTATTTACTTATTGCATATTAACTCACCTAGTTAATTACAAGCATTTTGAATAAATTTTAGTGCACCTATGTTACACGACCAAATCAAATTCACACAAAAAAACATATAAATTTAATTGTCAAAAGGCCCATTAGGATTTCATCACCTGGTGGATCACCTTACCCTACTCGACTATCTTTCTTGGATTTCACCACCAAGGGGAGAATCGAATCTATTCTCTGGTAGAGTATAAACTCTAGACAAAAGGTATATTTTGGCTAAGCAGCCTGGCTTGGCTCCAGGTCCATGAAGTGTAGAAAGCAAGCTCCTATAACAAGCCACATACTTGGTCTAACACATATTTCCTTGTGAGCACTAAAACTAACCTGAAACCAACTCTAGATTGCTTTCTAGTACCTTCGATAACAAAATTCTCTTTTCATTAACTGATTAAGGCATAAGCCAATAGAAGACTAAAAATCAATCTCTAGGACTTGATAGTTGTTGGTTGTATGTTATTTTTCTGCTTTTTTGTTGCCTTTTATATTTTGGAGTTGGTAAGGACATTTTCCTATTGATTCATAAAATCAATACTATTTCTAATACTTAGTTTGAATAACCTATTATCTTAGTTTTTCTAAATGTTCTTTCCTTTTTACATAGACCTCTTACATCCACTATTTTACCTAGTTTCTTAAAACATTAGATTTTTCATTTCCCAAGATATCACAATGACTAACATCGATTAACCCTAATGACATTAGTTTATTTTACCTATCAACATTGGTTAGTCCATTGACGTCGACAAAAATTTTCTACTGACATTAGTCAAGTGATCGACATTAGTGACTATGTTATTTTCATCTGCTCAAAATAACAAGCTAAAATAACCCATTTACCTGCACTCAAACCTATGTTTTTCTTATTTTGTCACTAATATAGGGTAGTAAGACTATTTATACTTCCTCTTGCATGGTATTGACGTGATCTCAAGCCAAAATTCTTGCTAATTACGCAATTTGAAAAACACTTCCACCTTTCCCTCTCACTTTTGATTCTACCATGGAGCATACTTTAGATATAGAGCATACTCCTAACTCCAACCAAATTTCCATTATGCCTAAAAGAGATCAATATTTTGTTAAATTTCTTCATCATAATGTGGCAGCCCTTCAGTATACCTTGCTATGAGCCAAACTCATAATTCTTTGAGTGACCCAATCTATGCTATGCCAACCTCTTTAATGGAGAAAACATCAGTTTCAATTACCTCCACTATTTTCCCCATGGTTACCCAAACCACCACTTCAATGAGTAACCCAACTATAAATAATGTCCAAAGTTTAGCATCTCCAACTTTCCAATCCCACCTAAACCTGGTATGACTTCCCTACTTTCACAACCACAACTAGTTCAATCAAGTCACAACCCATTTCAAATTTAGTGGTACCTAATCCATCTACCCTCATGTCTATAATTACCCAAGTTATGACTCACCTTTCATCCAGTCTAACCATGCCAATAATTCAACTTTCAATAACAACAACCAACCAAAGCATAGTCTCTAACCCAAGGAGACAAGCCCATTTTCTTTTCATACCCCAACCTATGATTCATTATCCTTATGTTGCCCAACACAACCTCAGAAAACTATGCCATATGTTCCCTCTTCTTCCAATCAAATTCCCTATAATTTAGGAGGTATCCCCCAAACTAATCCCCCTCTAGACCTCATTAAGATCTTGATGGACATGATGTCTAATCTAAAAACATATGTTTTTGGTTCAAAGAATGTGGTATTTTATGATCAAATATGAAATTAACCCATCTATCCTTATGTTCCTATTCTCCCTTATCCAAGCCAATGGGAACTCCCTAAATTTACTCATTTCTAAAGTAAAGAGGACCCACACCAACACTTGTGAACATTTAGACATGCTTGTTATTTAATAAGGCATGATGATGTGTTACTACTTCGCACTTTCCCTATGTCCCTTTCAAGTGCTACCTTGGATTGGTATAGCTCTATACCTCAACACTTTCTTTTCTCATTTACCCAACTCACACAAATATTCTTGGACCATTTCTCTATTAACATTTCAAAGAAGGTTTCTATAACAGACCTTTATTCTATCATACAATATGATGATGAGTCTATTATAGATTTTGTCACTCACTAGAGAAGCCTGATCAATCAACTCGCCTTCTCCTTAGCCCAACCTAAGCTTATTTATCTCTTCTCAAGGGCATGTGTTAAGCACATCTCATCCACACTCCAGGAATAAACTTTTTGCACATTTGATGAGGCCTTTACAATCAAATGGAAACTCAAGGTTCAAACTATAGATGAAGGCAAATTCAAGTTGTGCAGTAAGAATCCCAATTCTAAATCAAATGAGTCCTCTTCTAAAACTTCTCCTTCTAAAAAAAAATCTAAAGGCTCCACCAACATGGTGGTCATTAAGTCAGCCTCTTCCACAACCACAAACCAATTGAATTCCTTGACTTCCCAAAATCTGACCAAACAATTCAAACAATGGTATGAACAAAGACAATACACTCCCATTGGGGAGTCATACACATCCATTTTTGAAAAACTATTACAACAAGGTGTCATAACCCTTCCTTAGATCAAACCTCCTATACAATTTAACCCCTAATATCCTATCCCAACTTGGTATAAGGAAGATGAGTTTTCCAGTTACCATAAGGTTAAAGGCCACAATTCTAATAGCAGTAAGACACTCAAGAAGATTTTTCAAGACATGCTTGACAGAGGTGATCTCATTTTGGATAATCCTAATGTACCCCCTAATCAAAGTATGGATGTGTTCAAACACCCTTTCCTAACCATTCATCGAATCAAAATACTTTTTAGACCATAACTAAATCATGTGATCATAATATCCATACGGTTAATATGGTTTTTCATTTAGCTCTAGTTCAACCTCCCCTTTAATAAGAGACACCCATTTCATTGACTTGTCCCCCACATTCAGTGGCATTTATTTTTCCCATTCTTCCTCCTCAGGTATAAAAACCTATTTCACTCGTTCCACTCCTTCATGAGGAAGAGTCTCCTTTATCACATTTTTTTCCACTTGAGGAGCATATAATACCCATTTCTTTTGCACCAATATTACCTATCCTCTTACCACTTGAATACCACACCCTACTCATTCCTCAATCACAAGTTGAAGGGAACATCATTCCTGTATTATACCCTCTTGAGGAACCTTCTTCACCTACCTCTCCTCCACCTATAGAGAGTAGTACCCCATTCACTTCACCTTTGCACCTTGAAGAGTCAATTTTATCCACTCTTACATTAGATGAAAGACCTATTGTGCCTACTCTAATTATACCACTCTTACCCCTTGTTTTACCTATGGAGGATCATACTTTACCTATGCCTCACACACATGTTGAGGTAACCATAATACCTATGATTTACCCTCTTGAGGAACCTTCTTCACCTACCTCTCTTCCACTCATGACAGACCATGTCTCTTCTCCCATTTTTGTTGAAGAGGACCCCATTGTGGTTCTTTCTTGTCTTTGGCCCAAAGTAGCAAAAACTAACAATTTACCTCTTTCCCAAACACCGCAACCTTCTAAAGACACAACCGTAAGGCCTACATCAACTTCATCTAAACCCTTCTCACATTTGGTGAAAAGTTTATAATTTCTTGACTCTATGAAGCTATATCATGTGGTATTTTAGGACTAGATTAAAACTCCTTATCCAACACAATGAATGTCAAACTTTACCACCAACCATTTACCCCGAGGTATTTGACAAAGCTAGAGCTTCTTCACCAAAATCACCTGAATTTTAACCATCTATGTCAGAATCCTCACCCTCATAGGAATCTACCACATTAGAGTAGATCAGGACCTTAGGCATATACTTTGTCTCTAATTTAATTCATCCATAAGTGAAATTAGATTCAACTCCTCAACCACAAGTTGGACTTTCATGGCCCGAATTATATAAAAAAATTTAGCTTCTTAGATCTTATCGATCCCTTCTTGAACCCTCAACTTTACCATCCATTTTAGGACCACACCCCTCTACTTTAGTAATAATGTTACTGACCCAAGAAAAACAAAAGGTTAAGTTACCTCCACTCCTACCTTTTCCATATGGTAGGCCTCTCATGTCTGACACTAAGAAAGTGACAACAAAACACGTAACTCTACCCTCACCAAAAAAGTCACCATGTAAAATTAACTTTTCAACATTGAAATAAAATAAGGTGTCCACTCCTATTAGCACAACAAGTGTGAGCCCACTTGCAGGCTCTTAGAGTATTTTCCTATGTTAGGTATTACAATATTCTATAATAAATCTTCCTCCCATTAATTCTTATAGTCCTCTTGGAATGAAGCCATCTAGGTTTAATAATACACAAGTGTGTTTATATCATCATTCCCTTAGACATGATACTGAGAGTTGTAAAGTCTTCACAATAGTCATTCAGCAACACTTTAATATCGACACTCTATTTGATGATACTCCCATTAACCTTCTTGTTATTCTACCTTTGTCATCCATAGTGCCTCCTACTATTCCACCTAAATACAAACCCAAAGATTTAGTCATAACCCCTTTACCACCTCCTTCACCTACATTTCAAATCAACATAGTTAATGTGGCCACACAATCACAAAACCAAAAAGATAAAGCTAAGGAGATACCTGTGGCTCCTTAGGCTCATCCCTTTTATAAAAATACTCCTCCTAATCCCAATATTTCCATCTTGGGCCTCCCTAAACTAACATCTTTAGAGGTTATTCAAAGCTCAATGGTAAAATAGCTTCACCAAACTCTTGTGAAAATGTCCTTGTATGAGTTAATTAAAAAATCATCCCAACACCATCAAGCTTTGATGAGTGCCTTGAAAGTGATTGAGATATAATTGGATAATCCCCAACCTCTTATAGCTTTGGTCAGCTCCCTTAATTCCATCTCCTTAATTTCTTTAGTGACTCAAAAATTCCACTTCAATACCCTGAAGTTCAAGATTTTGCCCTTTTTATTATTTCATATATAGATAAAACTTGTGTCAAGAGAGTCATGATCTATGGGGGAGCTAGTATTAATATTATTTCCACCCATGCCTATAAATAGCTAGCCCTTCCTAATAATTACATGTCTCAAACTAACACGATACTCCACTCTTTTAATGATACCACAACTACTACGGTGGGCACTATTGTCTTACATATTTGTATAGGCCCCCGCACTATTTCTAAGTTCTTATATGTTGTGGAAGGAGAGTTATAATATAACATATTACTTAGATGACCTTAGATACATGATATGGCATGTGTCCCCTCAACTTTTCACCGATGTGTCAACTTTGAATATGATGGATAAGTACATGTTATACCCACTGACCCACCTCTGTTTAAAACATGCAACATGACTTATAGTCCCAATGATGTTCTCATTTTATTGAAAACATCATCTTCCCTAAATGATACTTTTGAAGCTTCCACAAGATCCACTCCCCTGGCTACATAGATACCAACAACACAAATTCTTGACAAGGATCCCATGGAGGAAACTTTTCAATGTTTATCACTTGGCCAATATCATTTGTTGACACTCAACATGTTCTATACTACATAAGAGTATGGAAGCCTTCACATGCACCTAAATTATGATCTTTGTGCTAGGATAGTCATCCCTTATGGGTCCCCTAACCTTGAAATTAATTTCACATATGGGATAATTGATCAGGCTCCCATTGTCAGCAATCCATCTTCTTCACCACAACTATTTACCTATGACTTCTCTTTCCTGAGTAACCCTATATTTTCTCACACCTATCTCTATCGGTGTGCCTAGAAAGGATTTGGTTTGTGCCATTATGAATAAGGTGTCCATATGCCTATTAAATATCCCACTAGCCAAACCATTTAAAATGCCAAAAAGAGGCATGGAGTGGGATATGACAAACCAACTAAACTCATTAAAACTTCTCATCTACCAATTATCAAAAAACTAGTCTCTCCTTCTCCACCTTCTTCCCCACCATCACCTATCTAATCGGAGGTATCTATACCTCCTAATTTATTTTCAATAAATGCAATCCATTTGGGGCCTTTTAACTATCACCAAGGTAAGGAAACAAAGTCCCTTCCTTTCGTTCATCCTAAAATAATTGATGAAGACTCTCCCACTATTAACACTATCCAATGTCAAGATGATGATGTAATTCTCACATATATGGGTGCAGATGATTCTTATATCTAATGATCATTCCCATTCAAAACATAATATATGTTAAATGAATCAACCATTAACATCAACCTTCCCTCTCATGGAAACCCCCACATCCTCAAGATTGGCCAATCGTTAGATTCCTCTAAGAAAGTTGATTATACCACATTTATTAATAACCATATCAAACCCTTTACTTGGTCTTATAATGACATGCCTGGTATTGACCCCTCTATCATCACCCATAACATTATCACCAATGAAGATGTTAAACTTGTTAAGCAAAAGCTTCACAAGATGCATCCTCATATTTCTCTCCTTATCAAAGAAGAGCTCCAACGCCTCCTTTCTATTAACTTTATCCAACCTATAGACTACCCAAAATAGATTTCCAATATTGTTCCTGTCACAAAAGTGACCAGGGGAATCTACATTTGTACTGACTATCATGATTTAAACCTCACTTGCCCAAAAGATGAGTTCCCATTACCAAGTATTGACCAACTTGTTGATCTAACAACTGACCATGATATGTTATCACTTATGGATGGGTTCTCTAGATATAATCAAATCTTGGTCACTCCTGAAGATCAACATAAGATAACCTTCATTACTCCATGGATAACTTTCTGCTATTAGGTTATGCCTTTTGGCTTGAATAACGTTAGTGTGACCTACCAATGGGATATGACCTACATCTTTCATGATCTCCTACACAAAATTATGGAAGATTACATGGATGACTTATTCAACAAGTCTAAACTTTGCCAAGATCACTTGATAATTCTCAAAATTATATTTTTTCATTTCCTCCAATATAATGTTTGACTAAACCCAATGAAATGTGTCTTTGGTGTCCTTTCTAGTAAGCTCTTAGGTTTTATCATTTCTCTCTGTGGTATTGAAGTTAATCCTACTAAGGTTAGAGAAATCCTAGAGATACCTCTACCTACTAATATCAAACAACTGCGTAGCCTACAAGGCAAAGTTTAGTCAATCCACTAATTTATTTCCTAGTTGTCAAATCCTTACCAACCCTTTCACTATCTCCTCAAAAAAGATGTCTCCTTCCATTGGAATATAGATTTTCAGGAAGCTTTTGACAAACTTAAAAGATATCTCCTTTCCCCACTAGTTATCATTCCACCCAAGGAAAATCAGCCTTTATACCTATACATCTTTATCTTAAATTGGTGTTTTCTACCTTCAAGCTTTGCCATTATCTCCTAAATCATAAAACCTATATGGTCACTCATATTGATCCCCTCAAATACATGCATTCCAAGCCATATCACAACCAATGTGTAGCTTGGTGGCTCATGCTTCTTTCTAAATTCAACTTAGAATTCATTTAGGAAAATTCTATTAAGGGTCAAATAATCATTGACCAATTAGTTGTTGCCCCTTTACCTGATAATCAACCTTAAAACCTCAAATTCCTTGATGAATCCATAGTAACACTCTCCATCAATTACATCTCTTATCAAATGATGATGTTATTCGATGGATCTAAATGTCAATACGGTGGGGGTGTGGGGATCATTCTTATTCCTCTAGATGGTGAGCCTATGCCTTTGTAATTTAAACTAGATTTTGCATGCAATTACAATATGGCTAAATATGAGGCTTTGATTCTATGACTTCAAACAACTCTCTTCTTGGGTATCAAATCCATAACTATTTTCAGTTATTTTTAGCTAGTGGTTAACTAGGTCAATGGTTCTTATGTAAAAATGAGATTCTACAGTGGTATAAACATCATGTAGATATGTTATTAGAGCCATTTGACTCTTATCTCTTACAAACTAATCTTAGATCTACAAACAAGTTTTCTAACATGATGGCTTCACTTACTTCAGACATACCCTCTGCATCCTCTTCCTCAAGAATCTATGTCACCATGCATCGCATAACATTACCCTCCTATGTATTAACTAACATCCTCTTTATTAGAAATGTAAAATCCAACCAACATGACTTATGGTACAAGAAACTCATGGATTATCTTTCCTTCTCTATTACCCCTTCTGATCTCTCTAATAATGGGAAGCATGCCTTCATAAAACATGCCACTCATTACACTATGCTAGGGGGACTTCTCTACAAGCGAGGTTTTGATGGTATTTTCCTTAGATGCCTCACTATTACTGAGACTTCCTTTGCTATTAAGGAAGTCCATGATGGGATTTGTGGTGGGTATTTCAATGGTCATGTAGCTACCAAGCATATCCTTCAACTTGGCTATTATTGGCCCATACTACATCAAGACTATGATGATTACGTTTGATATTTCATTAAGTGTCAACAACACGCTAACATCCTTCATGTTCCAAGTCATGCATTATAAGTTTCCAAAGACTTTTGGACTTTCTCTCAATGGGGCTTAGATCTAATTAGGGATATTAACCCTCATTCCTCCCTTTGTCATCATTTTATCATTACTACCACTGAATACTTCACCAAGTGGGTCAAGGCCATCCCTCTCATATCCACTAAAGTTAATAAAATTGTTGACCTCATCAACCATCACATCATCTATCATTTTGGTGTCCCTCATAAAATTATAATAGATAATGGTAAATCTTTCAAAAATAAGACTATTTAAAGTCTTTATGATACATTTGGAATCAAATTAAGCTTCTCATCACTATACTGTCCATAAGCTAATGGATAGGTAGAAGCTTCTAACAAAACATTGACCAAAATTTTCATAAAGGTAGCCAACGATACAAGAAAGGAATGGCACACACACACTCCTTTTGCTTTATGGGCTTATCACACTATAATTTGAACCCCTACAGGTGCTACACCTTTTTCCTTGGTATATGGCATAGAGGCTATTTTGCCTCTTGAAGTCCAAATTCCTTCTCTCTGCATTTATCTACAAGACATACTTACTAATGATGACTTTTTCTAAGAATTTTTGGGTCAACTTGAATTATTTGATGAGTGCCATCTCATAGCCCTCAACCACCTCCAAATTATCAAGAGTGTATCAAACATGCTTATAAAAAAGCCTCAATGAATAAGAGTTCAATATAGGAGATCTCATTTTAAAATAAAATCAACATGTGATGAATATGGAGAAAAAAATGGGGTAAGTTTGATTCTAATTGGCTTGGACCTTATATCATAATTCACAATAATGGCTTAGGAAGTTATCTCTTTTCTTCTCTTGAAGGAAGGCCAGAATCTGAGCCTTTAAATGCCTTACACCTACGACCATTCTTTTGTTAAAAAAGCATCACTTCACCTCATGTTTAACTTGAGCTCGTCCCTTGAGCAACCCTATTACATTCATTTCCCTTCCTCTTCACCCTTATTTCTATACACTTAGTTAACTTATGCAGTGGTACAATTCCCCTCAAAGTGGAAAACTTCTAAGCCTCTATAGTCTTGTCCATGACTAAAAGCCTAAAAAAAATATATTAAATAAAAAAATGGGATATGTGATAAATCATAAATTCTAAAGTCATGCTTCTCCATGTAGACCACTCCTTTGAAGATAACTATGTAGCTTACGTTTGATACTATCAATAGATTTTTCCCTTGAAGGATAGATATTTAAACTTAAATACAAACACTTAGATCACTCCCTTGAAGGATGGCTAAGCCAAGCTTTATTCTCAAAGGAAAATATAAATAAAAAAGGTTTCTCACATTGATCAACATTATATAACCTTAACCCATAAAAAATCCCATTATAGGCTTCTCGCATTGATCAACGCAGAAACACAAAAAAAAATTAAGTCATGGACCTGCCTATAGTAGCTCTCGAGTCACCCATAAAAAGGGCATATCATCCCCACTTTGTAGGTTATGCTACCCAAATATTTTCCCTCACTTTACCCTTTTTTCATACTCTTTCAAGGGATTATGAAGCTCACTTAATATAAGGTAAACATAATGTTTCTCTAACAAACATAATGTTTCAAGGATATAAGGCATGAAAGAGGCTCATTTCATTGAGCTTATTTATGTTCTGATTACGGTCTTTATCATTGCATGAGTATTTTACCTCTTTAGTTTTCCATCTAAACCACATTTTGATTTCTTTATTGAGGTGAAAAACAATGTCATACCAACACTATCCAATCCTACTCAATTTATTTTATGCATACACCATCACAAATATGGAAAAATGCTGAAATAAACTAACATAATGAATTAATTCATTTTAAGCATACACCATCACAAAATATAGAAAAGTGATAAGATGAAACTAACAAACCAACTATGCATATACCATCACATGTATGGGAAAGGCTAGTCTAATTCAACTAACATAATCAGCATTAACATCAAAATTAACATGGCATTAAATAATCATCATCAATGCCAATATCCTCATCACAAATCCCAAATAAATAAACATCTCATACATATATATATATATATATATATATATATATATATATATATATATATATAGGATCAATAACATGTCCATCAATACATCATCATAATATCATCTCTCTCTCAAAATATATATCTCATATCTTCAGCTCACAAGCTAGTGTACATATAATAAATATAATAAAAAATGAGAAAATATATCACTCAAGATCATCGAGGCTCTCCATGTGGTCATGATGAAGTAGTGTCATCACCACTCTCTACCTATCTACATCTGCATGAGCTAGAAGCTATGACACGTGACATAGATCTCTCATGCTCTCTAAACTCTAAATATCTCTGAATCTATGGAAACTCCTTGATGGTCCTCTCATAATATGCAATCTCATCTAAGGTGGTCACATATGTCACTAGAGATATATTCTTTGGTGGACCCATAGCACCTACTAACATCCCAGCTTGTACTGGTCCCTATGGAGGAGGAGGAGGAGGATCAACCTGATTTTATACTCTCAGACTATACTTCTTTTCTATCATTGTAGTCACATGAACCTATAAGACTCTGAATTGGCCTTGTAGTGCTACAACCTAGCCCTATAGTGCATAAACCTATCCCTACAACGTCACCACCTACCCCTATAAAGCTAATACATATTCTTATGCTATATCTCTAGCTTGCACTACTACATCTTGTGCTTGTACCACTATATCCCTCTCTCTCACCAACACTTATAAATCTGGTGGTGACCTCCTAACCTCTACCATGAGATGTAAACCTATGCACCAAGATGTATAAGTTGTTGTGCACCCTAGATCTCCAACACTTGGCCCTATTGGCAGCTCCTCAAAATATGACCCATCTATCTCTTAGGGCAATAGTAGGGGTGCCTCTATGTCATCCCTCCTATATCAAGGGAAAGCAGGTAGAATATCCTATAGTAGACCAAACTACCTCCTAACTCATGCCATGGGTACCATCTCCAACTCACCAACTCATCTCCCCTTAACCCATAGTGAGATTTGTAAACTAACAAGTTATTGTGCCTATCCTATGAATATAGAATTTGTCAGGTAGGGTCTCCAAAAAATATCTATAGGGATAAAACCATCAATCATGTACCTATAATATGCAATGTCATGCACTATTCCATCCATTTAGGTCTATGCCATGCTATCTCTCCATCATCTAAAACCAACCCTAAAGCTGACTATGATCATGATAGGTAATCTCAATGGTCATGTCACCATGATGTGCTCATATGCCCAATAATGTATTATATGGTTGACACAAACTGTATCACCATTACAGTCTCAAACCCCATAGCTCACTATATAACTATGTTAAAAATACTAGACCCCGTGCAAAAATAGTTTATTGCTCAACCATCTATGTAAGCACACCTGTCAATGCAATAAAAAATCTACCACTTTCTATATCTGGTAATGCATACACCATGATCCTAAGCATCATCAGGATGCTTAGTCAATGCTTCTCTTCATCATCCAAATACAGTGGCTCATAGGTAAAACTCATAAAATGATAAGTCAGCTCACTAACATCGTCACCATATAAAGCCAACATGTGGATATCATGCTCCTCTCTCAAGCATGCAAAGAGCTCCTCACCCTGGAGTGGTAGTTTTAAAATCCTATAGACATCCTCGTGAATCACTATCAACTCTTTGATGAGTAGATGGAAAGTGTTGGTCGTGTGATCCCACCTCTCAATCAATGATATCATAAGGCTCACATCTCAGGTGACTTGACAATATCATCACACTCATCCTAACCCCACTACTACCACGTGCTCCCATTCATCTGGAGTGACATCCCTCCTCATACATGTCAAAAGCCTTGGTAGATGATCTTATAATGTTAACTCCATCCTCGTCTGCATCCATACATACACAACTCAAGTCACATACCTTTTATTATAACCTACCACCACCTTTTTCCCTTCTCTTTGGGAGAACTACATTAGTCTGAGGCCCTAAACTAGGCTATGTAGGTAATACTCAGTCGACAAAGATTCTTTTAAGGTTAGCTCAGCCATATACCCCCCTAACGAACTTACTCTTTTCTCTCTACCCTAGGCTTCACTGCCTCTCTCTCTCTCTCTTTACCCTGGGCTTTACTGCCTCTTCTCTCTACCCACCTTAGGACTACTTGCCTACCACAACTCTAGGCCTCATGGCCTATATCTCTGACCCTTGACCTCTTGACCTATCTCAACCTCCCTTTTTACCCATTTCCCCTAACACAGCTTTTATATCATACCTTAGATCTTTTTCCCAGGATTTGGGAGAACTACATTAACTTGAGGACCTAAAATGGGCTATGTAGGAAGCACTCAATTGACATAGGGTCTTCTAAGGCTACCTCAACCATTAAGCTAGTCTTCTACTTCCACTAGGGATCCAAACTGGGCCTTTCTCATATTTTGCTAGTTCTTCACAGTCACTAATGTCAGCATTAATACTAACATCGGTGATTTGTAGGCCTAAATGTTCACTGACATTGGCAGACACCTATTGGCCTTGATACTGTGTTGACTAATGTTGATGGACCTCATTGATGTCAGTGATTGGTTCAACCCTAGGGTCGAACGACCTAAACCCAAAACTACAAATTTAACCTAAAAACCTACCCCAAATTCCCTCCAACTTATCTTAAAATAACCCTAACATATTTTTTACCCCAATACTTACATTTTTGTACCACCACCTCTAAATTAGCCTAAAAACTACAAATACCCAAGTCAAATTTCAAAATAACTAGCAGAGACTCTTACCTCATCTCTTCATCTCCTCCTGGCTAGCACAACTAGCTCTTGTGGTGGCATGCCTCCCACTGGATCCCCTCCTTTGTCTACCATCTTATTCACTCTCGCAACTCTATTTTTCTCCAATCACAAGTTTTAAATGAGTTTGGTCAGCTGCCAAACCCCCTTTTATAGGGTTTGGTCAGCCATTAACATCAACATGCTTGACCTAATATATTGATGTCAGTGCTTATGCCTAAGGACATTGGCAATGTTTCCCTAATGTGTTGACATTGGCCTTGTTTATTACTAATATTGGCAATATCACCAATGTCAACACCATTGCAATAATGTTTTCCAAAAAAAAACCCAACTTTTTAGACTTTACCCATACTCTGGGGCAATTTGGAGATCACATATATCTCCCCAACCATGACAAACACCATCGAAGATCACCTAAATCTTTAACCATGATGGATTTTCTTGAAGATCACAAATATCTCCTCACTCATTGACCCTATACACCAACCTTCCATTGTTTATCTTTATTGCTTATGTTATTTCTCTATAGTTAGCTATTGTACACACACATGTATATTAGGTGTTTTGGATGGAAACCAAGCTCATCCTATCACCTTAAACCCTTTTTTGTTTCCCAAGGTAACTTCCTACCTCAGATACCTGGGACACATCAACCAATGAAGCTACAACTTTGATTGTTATAACCTATCAATTATCACTTACAAGCAGTGATTTGGTTATTTCTATGCGAGTCCTCGTCAACCTTACCTATTCTTGACTTTCTCAACTATAGCTCTTATTAGTAAATGTATATGAAGTGATACTCAATTCTCCACCACTCACCCAACTACCTTTATATCAAACTAGTACCTGATTTTGGTTTGTCCTCTATTGATTCTTATTTTGAGGGGGTGATACCTCATCCAATACTTGGAGCATCTAACTCCTATTTTTGTCTTGTGAACCTGTTAGTATAAATTACAAGACAAAAAGGGGAAAATGTAGACACCAAAATTATGTCACACACATGTGTGTAACTCCCTATGTTGAAACCCTTTTTAGCCTATTTTTTAAATAATAACAATTAACCTCCCTAATCCATATTTTTACCCCTCACACATTTAATTAATTTAAAATACTTAATTAAGTTAAATAAGAACCCCTTTTTGCACCATACCTGGCTACCTTGCTCTATGACTAATTCTCACTTGATGAGTCACCTCAAGACATGATCCCCTCATCCTAACTACCCAAGACTTATTCTCACTACCAAACTAAATTCATAATCAACTACCTCTTTCTTAACCTCTTATTTTTACCAATTTGTAATAGGTGCCACATTTGGCATGATGAGAAATAGTAAATAGGCCAAAAAGTGTAAGCTCTACCTATTATATGGCCACCAATGTTGGTCAATCCACGACCAACATCAATGAGATCACTAACATCAGTGATATAAGCCAAATTCCAACTTGAAGTTGAGGTCAGCAAAAATCAAGAAATTTCATTCTTACTTGCATTCAAGATCTCAACCTTTAACTTTTGACATGTTGGCTTACTCTCGTCTTGCTTAAGTCAATCATGATCAGAAACTAATCTCTTGAGGACCAACAATACCCACTTGTTCTCCTTATTCAGACCATCAGTTCAGACTACCTAATAGGGACCATCAATTTGGCACTTATCATTTAGTGACCACTACAACTAAGTACATCACTTATTCTATAGGTCTTTTAAGTATTTACTTTGTTATCACTTCATATCTTCTATTCATTACTCTATACACTCCTGATTGAACCCCCATGAGGGAGATACAAAGCATCCTTATTTGTTTCCCCTTGACCTAACACACTAAACCTTAGACCAAATCTACCCAAACCATACTCTCTCTCTAAGAACACTCAACAACCTCTCAGACCTAATCAAAACCATTTCCTAGACCTAGAAAATCCTTTTGCAAGCCTTTAGGCAATTACTGCCCCTACCAACCTCGATAGCCTAACTGACATCAGTCACCTTCACCATTGACCTCAACAGTATAACCAATATCAGTCACTCCCCTATCGATGTCGGTGACTGTGGATTCCCTAACCTTTCTAAAACCTACCCAAACAACTTCTAAAATATAAACAAAATACACCTCTTGTACCCTTCCAATCTCTGTTGCACTTAGGTTGTGAATAACAGTAATATTATCTCTCTTTCACTCTCTCCTTACCTCTTTTTTAGTTATTTATTACTCTTTTATCTCTCAAAAGTGGACTGTCATCTCTAAATAAGTTTCACACTTCCTAAAACAAGCACGTAGCTTGGTAGCCGACTCATTTATCTACTAACAAACATCTTGTGGTAGTGATTTCTTACTTGTAGGTAGTCCTCCCTAGCCAAATAAGAGTGCTCACAACATCTAGATATGCCATGCAAACCAATTTGGGTTCATTCTAATCACTTATCCCCATCATTATTTTCTATTTTTCCTTTAGACTTGAAATAGAAAAAATTTAGAGAAATAATAAGGAATATAGAGTGGCTAGATTGAAAGAGATATACCTCTTGGATGAGAAATTATAAGTACTATTTGACCATTTTTGAGTCTATAAAAATCAGCTATGCCACAAATATAAACAACATATTCTCCCCAGATAATTTGAAATTGGTGATTTGGTTCTAAAAAAAATCAAATGAACACAAATGCAAAACCTTAAGAACAAAGGCAAGTTTGAGGCCAACTAGCTTGGTCCATTTATTATTACTACAAACTATTCTTTTGATGCATATGGGTTGGATATATGATATGGACAAGAGCTCAAGGAACCTATAAATATCATGCATCTCAAATGTGTCTATGCTTAACTGATTTTAAACCATTATCTATGATGGCCCTCATTTAGGGGTACCCATTTTGTCTTTGTCCATTTCCCTTACCATTATCCAAGTCATTATTATTCTTTCTCTTATTTCAATTTACTATCACGATCTTGATTATGACCAACCGATATTACATGTAGATTTTAGTGACTTTTTTCAAAATCACTCTAAATTGATTAGCATCAATAACTTTTTGTAGACAAGTATTTCAAAGTATGTCAACAAGGGTGTTACCTACATGATAATTCCTTGATAGTTTCTCTAATTATTTATCCTCGTGTTATTTTCCCCATCACATGTTTTTATTATTTTAATCTTGTTGTTTTATGGTATTCCCCAATGCCTCAAATTTTGTGATTCATTTGTGGTAGTTACCATTGTAACTAGTTTAGCTATTTTTTGAACCCTACCTAAGGGAGATTGTCCTTTGCTAGGTTTTTTTTTGTACATTTGTGCATATTACCTTACTTTATTTATTCCAAAAAATCCAAAAATATTTCTTAGTAGGAACCTCTTATCTAGTTCACTTCATTTCTAATCATCATTACCATATATTTCATTATCCTCCCATTTTGGGGAGAACTACATCATCTTGAGGGCCAAATGGACATTGTAGGTAGCACTTAGATTCATGGGGCATATCGGGTTATATTGACCACTCATCATTCTTCATTTTTCATTTCTACTTATATGCCTATATCTTTCAAACCATTGCCTTTACACTCACCATTTTGTGATTAACTATTTCTTTACGCTCTCACCATTTTGAGTGTCTTTGATATTCTTCCTCTATAATAAAATACCTACTTGTCATCATTTTTATAATATCCTAAATCCTATGAGAACTACATTTGTCCTAAAGTCCATAGGACTGTAGGCAACATCCACTTGCATGGGGTCAACTTATTATAGTGGCACACAAAAATCCAAGCATAATACCTTATTAATTGCATGTATAAATTGTTCATAAATTAATTGGGGTTTTTCATTTGATTGCATTAGGTTTTTGATTTTTTTTGTTTGCTTGTTTGTTTGTATGATATTTTTTTATATTATTTGTCTTTATTTAATACATTTTATTTTCCATTTAAAGGTATTGATTTTTCATATCTTGACTTTCAGTTGTTTACATTTTTTACTTAAAATATTTTTTTCTTGTTTATGTTTGACACATTTTGTTAAACTTAAGTCTTGATATTTCATATCTTACATTTAAGTTGTTTACATTTTTATTTATATATATTTTTTAAATCTCAAATGTGTTTTTTTCCTAAACTTAGGGTTTGATGTTTTATATCATTATCTTGAGTTATAAATATTCACATTTCAACTGGTCCATTTACAATTGACATACAATGTTATAATAGGCTATGTATACTTATGATGCATAATCTCATTTGTAAAATTAAAAATCAAGTGATCAAATATTATATAGTAGTGTTGTGCCAAAAGCATCTCTCCAAGCACAACCTATATATGCATGATTGAGATGACATATCCACACCACATGACAAACATTTGCAATGAACATGGCTATCACTATGTTAACTAAGGATGTGCATCTCCTTTAATGCAATCATCTACCATATAGTCATACCACATGATACATCCTTGATATCAACAAAAATGTATTAAATAACAAATTTGACCAAAAATATTTGTACTTAATGATATCCTCCTCCTTGCTGACTGCTTGCACTCTCTCATGCATTCACCAAAGTGTCTATGGTATAGGATATTGGCCATTTTCTTTGTGTCTCTCATGCACAATACTAGAGATCCTGAATTCTATAGGCTGAGGATGAAAATGAATAATTCGCACCTCTCGAGTGTAAATTATATAGATCAAATTTTGAATTTCCCCTCTAGACCTATTTGTGATGCATTTTTCTTTCCAAATGGCTTTTTTTGCTTCATTTGGTTATTTTTCATCCTCTTTTCTTCTGATTGCTTCATTTTTCATCCTCTATTGTTGAGTCCAATGTCATTTTATTTAGTTTGAGGGCTCATCCATCAAAATTATTTTTTCCACCCCATCCTCAAAGGGGTATTTTGGGCATCTTAAACATTTCTTAGGGCATTTTCATGAACCCTTTTCTTCATAAGTCAATTAACAAAAGCATAAGCAAAATTTTTTATTCTATTTGTGATCATTTTAATTAACATTTTAATTCTCTGAAAAGTCATTGCTTCATCTGAATGTCTCCTCGCGTCTTTGAAAATACGGGTAAAATATATACCTCAAATTCTTACCAATATCATGTCGATATTACAATTTGGAATGACTTATTGTAATAATACATAAATTGGATCAAGCACCACTAAACTACTCTAATTCAACTGTATATATAACATGTAGTTTCGTATGTGTCTTGATACATCTCTAATTGGGGCATGGCACTATAACCAACTACTAGTTTTGATTAGTTCAACAAGAATCAAATTACGGCTATCTACATAACATTTAGAAGAATTTAACTAAAGTCAAATAAACAAATTTTGACATTGCAAAAGGCACATAAAAGCTAATTAGGATTAAATAGCAAAGCAAAGCAAATCATTTGATAAAACTAAAAATCCATGAAAATGATCTGATTATCTAGTTATGACATATTCAAAGTTCAAAAAATATTTGAATTATAATCTCATTGTGACATCATCTAAAAGTTGTCATGCACTAGATATTTATGAAGATAAATATCTGAAAGAAGGCAATCCATGTCTTATGAATGTGGCTCTTTCCAAAATAATCAATACTTTTGCCTCACAATTTGAATCCATTTGTGGCCACATATCTTGATCTGGATCCTAGGGTCACACTTAATTTAAAAAATCTATAAATATCAAGGCCATTACACACTTTCAACAAAATTTCTAGTATAAAGAAACCATGCAAAAATCCATCCAAAAGCTTCATCAATTCTTCCAATCCATTCAAAAATCAATGGAATAGAGTTTTAGGATATGTTGGAAGTGTTAGTTCTAATACATTGCTAAATATTTTGAGTTTTATCTCTGGGTACAATCACGATTGTGAACCGACTTTGATGGTAAAGTCCATGGGGAAGGTATAGCTTGTCTTATTTATGTTTTCTTCATTACTTCTTTATCAAATAGACCTTGCCTAAACGATAAAGTAGGCTTAGCATGTTAGTTCTTGTTGTTTGTTCTAAATTTTATTCACTAAAGAACAAACTAATCTAACTTGTAATCTTATTATACACTCCCCACATATCTCATTCCCATATCATATGAAGTTACACAACACCTTCTTTTCTACCATCATCTCTATTAGAAATATCCTATTGTTATTTCATATGTTAAAAAGGTGAAACAAATTTAAGTGTTAAAAGTTTCGTGTATGGTGTGATTGTCAATTTACACTCTCTTACTTTACCAAAATAGAATATTACATCCCTTCCAACATACTTGCACATTTAAAATAACAAGTGATAAAATAACATTAATAAATACCATTGAACCATTTTTAATCTCTACAATTATATATATTTCTTGTTGTCCTATAATTGCAATAGAAGGAAAATAAGTTACCCTGAATTAGTAGGGCTTATGGTCGCACCTTCGGATACAGCGAGGGATTTACTTAGTAAGCTACTTCGATTAAAATAAAAATTTATTATACTGACTACGATGATGCAGATTTGGACTATGAACAACCATGCCAACCATCAGTTTTGCAACGCCATTTTAATGTTTCTATTATACTTGCCACGGAGTATGTATATATGTAATCCATCCCTGCGAAGCAACTTAATTTTCAAAAAAATCTTTATTATTGAATAATAATATTTCTCAAAAATATGAGACAACTTAATTTTCGTATAGTGAATGCAATAAGAGGCGGGATGACATCAAAAAGAATTTGAAGAATTCCTAATGGTCTTGACACTTGATTTCATGGACTGTTTGGTCTCGTGGATGTTATTAAAACTCATTTATTCATTCAATAATGAACTCTTATTGCCGGTGTCTTTTATTTTTGTCCACAAAATAACATAAATGCATTTTACCCGTAACACGTGGCACCTCCATACTTTCAATGAGAACATGAAATGAATGCCACTAAAGAAAGAAATTGATTTCCAAGTAGAAAATTATAGTTCCCCTTTCCATAAAATGCCCGTTAGTGGCAGTACCACAAGTAAAAGGATTGCATGAAACATGACTCGCTAGAGATCATGGCTATGAATATAAACACTCCAACTTCCCTGTTAAGTCAAATTTATGCCTCCATGCTACTAGATGCCTCCGCTGATTTCGAGATTTTGACTGATGTAAACCATTCTACAATCTTGGAATCCGACGAACTTTATTTTATATTTATAAAAAAAATATGAAAAATAAAAATAAAAAATAACTTTTATATTAATATAGGGTATTTTTTAAATTAATGTAAAATATCATTTATGTTAGCCTCTAACGTTTCTTCTAAATGAAGCATTCAATTTGAACCTTATAATATATTTTGGTACTTGTTCTAGCAGGATATTATATGAATCCATTTTTGTTAAGTAACCATTAAAATATTTTGAGAAGGATTTTGAAACAGTTATGGTTTTATTTGAAGTAAAGTGATTATATTATTTTTTTATAAAATGAAATTTATATTATTAATATATATAAATTAATGTATAAGATTATTCACAAAAAAAAGTAGGTGGTAGAAGGTACATCCTAAAAATAATAGAAGTCATGTTTAAGAATAGAAAGCATAATATTACATAAGCAATAATTTAACTAAGTCTAGTTTAGAGGAAGCATAATAAGCAAAAGACATTATTCAACTTTAGAAAAACACTGGGTTATCAAATCTTAAAATTTATTTTAATGAGTTAAATCTGTAACTTTAAAATTTTAAAGGTTTTGTTTAAAAATTTATTTTAAAAGAATGTACTAATTTATTAAGAACCTTTAAACTGGAACAAAACTGTCGAATAAATAGAAATTATATAAAACAAATGATTCCATAATCTAAAAAGTGTTTAATTTTTATCATTATTTTTTTTTAATTAAAAATATAAAAAATATGCAAAGATGAAAATGAATCGATATAACTAAAAGTGAATTAAAAAATTAAAAAATAATATAATAATAAATAAAAATAAAAATTTAAAACAAACCAACACTCGTAAAGTGACACTAAATAATCGTCGAGGAACCATTTACAAGTCTACATTTATATCTCCCCGGAATAGAAGGAAAGCAAGTTACTCTGAATTACAAGGGTTTATAGTCGCACCTCTGGATATGACGAGGGATTGACTCAGTAAGCTACTTCGATTTAAAAATATATATTATAGTAACTACGATGTAGCAGATTTGGACTTTGAACAACCATGTCAGCCATCAGTCTTGCAATGCTATTTTAATGTTTGTATTCTACTTTCCAAGAAGTATGTATATAAAATCTATCCCTATCTGTATCATTGAATAAAAGTATGAACCAACTTAATTTACGTATTGTAGAATGCAATAATGCAACTTTTATTGTCTCTGTCTTTTGTTTCTGTCTACAAAATAACATAGATGTATTATCCCCGCAACACGTGGCACATTCATGCTTTGTATTTTTTAATTAATGGTAAATATCATTTGGGATGGTGTCTAACTCTTCTCCAATTGATGCAGTCACCTTGGATATTATAGCATATTTTAGTACATGTTATAGCAGGATATGATAGGAATCGGTTTTTGCTACAGAGACGATCAATGTTTTGTATTTTTTATATTGATTTATTTGTAATGTGTAAATGATCAAATTTGTTAATTTTTAAATAAATTTTATTTTAAAAATCAATTTTCTATGTATTGATTGGTGGATAATTGGTGGAAAGTTTTAAAGATTTTTTAACCAATCTAAAATAATTGATATCATTTAATCTTATATAAAATTATTATTTTTTTAATATAAAATTTATTGTTGTCAACACAATTAAATATTAAAGTAACAAGACATATATAATATAAATAAATTAATACATTATATTTTATCACTTGCTCAATAACATGTTCATTGAACGATGATAAGGCCCCATATATTATAATTGGGAATTGTCCCAAAGGTGTAAGTTACATTGAAATGGATATAATTTTCTATTTTACTAAAACATGGTTTTATAATGCATATAAGTTTAAATTAGTGTAAATCTAAAAAAAATTTATCCAATCTAAAATAACTGACGCCATCTAGTACTTTACAAAATAAAAAATTACCTAATAAAAAATTTATATTAGCATAATTAAATGTCAAAGTAACAATACATATATAATATAAATAAACTAATACACCATATTGTATTGCTTTCCCATTAATACATTCACCTAACGATGACAAGGCCATATTTATTATAACTAACAATTGCCACAAAGTTGTAAGTTGTGCCAAAATGAATGTAATTTTCTAATTTATTAAAGCAGGGTGTTATAATGTGAATAAGTGTAAATCGATACAAATCTAAAGCTAAAATTTTGGTAATGAATTTGTTATGTAACTAGGGATATGATATGATATGATAATGCATATGGGTTGATGGAGCTGTTGACATGTGGCACCTTACCCTTAATCAATTGTGTGAGTCAAATATATTGAGTCACATAAGTAACTTGTGAAATTAGTTGCATTAGGTAATGAGTATGCCTACATTGAGATTAGGCTTGTACCCATCCATTATTATAAAGAGAAGTCTATATAGAGGAGATGAACATCACTATAAATGATATCAAGTAACTTTTGAATTTTTTATTGGTCACAAGGATATTAGAGGTGTCCCCCTCAAAGTGGAATTGCATAGTTATTCCTTCATTAAGGAGTATTGTATGGTATTTACCTACCTCAAGCGTATTGTTCTACTTTGAAAAATAAATAGAAACATGGTTATTTCAAAAGTGTTGTGATTGATTTGTATGGACTATGAAAGCATAAAATTATCAACCATGTTAATCTTTGTACAATACATCTTAAGTGTAACCTAATCAAAACTTGGCTAAGTGATGGATATTTCACAAAGGGCTATTAATAACTATGAAATAAATTGCATTATATTCTCATATCATTAGGATACTATCCTAATATATTTTAATTAAATTTGACCTAATTTATTTGTATGAATATATGATTGAAAAGTGCCTATTGAGTATATTTGAAAATTGAAAAGACAGAGAAAATCATTAAGTTAAAAAATATAGTAGAAGCTAGTTTTGATTGTTGTGAATTTTTCAAGTGAAAAAATATTTTAAGTAATTTTCACATTGCATTCTCCTCACAATTAAATACCATCATGAAATATTTAAAATAAAATTGAATTCATTTGGTGGTTCAAAAATAGGGTTTAAAATTGCTTACTAGGTAGATTTGAAAATTGGAAAGACAAAACAAATGACTAAGTAAAACATCAGTGCAGAAGCTAGTTTTTATTGTTGCATTTTTTCATGTGAAAAATAAATTTTGTGAGAATGGTTTTACCATTGAGTTATTATCAAATTTAACTACCATCAAACAATATTTTAAGAGAATTAGATGTGATTTGACTTCAAAAATCCTCCTTAAAAGTGTTCACCCACTAAATTTGATATATATAAATACTTCAAGAGAAATGACCAAGTAAAAATCAGTGCAAAATCCAGTTTTGATTGTTGCAAATTTATCACCAAAAAAAAAATTCACATGATTTTTTTACCATTTCATTATTTTCACATTCTACTAGCATCAAAAAACATTTTTAGATAATTATATGTGACTTGATTGTGCACAAGCAACCTTAAAAAGTGTATTCTATTAAAAAATAAGAAACTACACTGCACACTCAAAACACTTTAAAATTGTATCTGAAAGTATAACCAAATTTCAAAAAATAAAAGAATGAGTACGTTGATTTCTCAGTGTGAAATTAGGACATGGTTGTAAAAAAAGCATGCTCATCATCGAGGATAGAAAATAACCAAATAATAAAAATGGATAGAAACTAACAAAATCCAAGTCAAAATCCAGTATTACAGCAAAACCCTATCTTTGAATTAGCAACTTACTTAACATGGATGTATCTCTGTAGACTTTGAATAAGTGGTTAAGTCCAACTAGACAATTGTTTAACCCTAAATTGAGATGGGTGTAGAAATAAATAATCAAAAGGGTGATAAATAGATCTATAGTAGGCCAATTAATTTGTAAACTTATATATATATATATATATATATATATATATATTCAAAATTTATAATACTAAGATATTATAAAAATAGAAAGTACATGTATTGATTGATGTTGAAATGTATTAGAAACAATAGTACTTACTTGATTTATTTTATACATGAAGATATGATATAGAACATTTATTGAAAGTAGAATAGATCTATATTATGGAACAATTGTCAAATTTTAAAAATTTACATTTTGTGACATTGGATGCTTGGATTAGATCTAGATAGTTGTGTTGATGATGGTGTCTGAGTTGAATGCAGGTGTTTAATATAGAATATCAACTTGATTTGAGTGTGACCACCTATAACCTTTTGGTCACAAGGATATTAGAGGTGTTTCCTTAAATGTAGAATTGCACAGTTATTCCTTCATTAAGGAGTATTGTATGGTATTTCCCTATCTCAAGGGTATTTTTTACTTTGAATATATTATCTATTTGGGCATCATAGCCACCAATATATTTTTTTTTATGTTTATATATATTATATTTTGTATGATTCTATTATTATATGTGTGGATCTTATCAAATGGTATTAATTCAGAGATTTGGGCAAACTAAGAGATTTCTTATTTTTAATGATTTATTTTAAAAGAAGACAAATAGATTGAAA
Source organism: Torreya grandis (assembly GCA_037957365.1). Taxonomy (NCBI): domain Eukaryota; kingdom Viridiplantae; phylum Streptophyta; class Pinopsida; order Cupressales; family Taxaceae; genus Torreya; species Torreya grandis. The sequence goes on from JARHVA010001842.1 coordinate 3,009,468, forward strand.
AATGTCGTTATACTCACACAAAAATTTAATTCAATTAGTTCTTATGGATAAAAAGAGGACTTGGAGAGATTTCCAAAAACTATTCACACTAAGGATTCTGAGAAGTTTCAAGGTAGATATGGCGATCTGAAGTTGACACTATGAACCTCATTTTTGATGATTTTGTTTATGCACAACCTATAAAAAGAATTAATATCATTTATCTTGGGTGAATAAATATGGTATATTTTAGTGCAACTGAAGTAGATATTCAAAATTATTTTCATACATAAATTAATTACAACACTTTTGGAATAACTATGTTTCTATTTATTGGTTAACCTAGTTGTTATATTTACCATATTTAATGAGTGCTAGAGTTTTTTTTACGCCATTATTCCTTTTATCCTGATGAAGGATCACATGTAATGATCCTAAACATTAAGTAATAAATAAAAACATAGTTATTACAGAAGTGGTGTAATTGATTTGTATGGACTGTGAGATCATAAAATCATTAACAAGGTTAATTTTTGGCAATACCTCTTAAGTGCCACTTGATTAAAAGTTGGAGAAATGCTAAATATTTTGGAAAGGGTTATTTTCAAATCATTTTTTTTCACTGGAAAAATTAATAAGTATGAAATAAATTGCATTATATTATCATATCTTTAAGATATTATCATAAAATATTTTAATTAAAAATGACCTCATTTATTTGTATGAATATATGATTGAAAAGTCCCTACTGATTAGAAATTGAAAAATGTATAAAATCACTAAGTAAAAAAAATATTTTAGAATCTAGGTTTGATTGTTACGAATTTTTCATGTGGGAAATTATTTTAAGCAATTTTTCACATTGCATTCTCCTCACAATTAGATACCATCATGAAAGATTTAAAATAAAATTCAATTCATTCGGTAGTGTGAAAATAGGTATTAAAAGTGCTTATTAGGTAGATTTGAAAATTGGAAAGATCCCAAAAAAAAAAAAAATGGCTAAGTAAAACGTCAATGTAGAAGCTAGCTTTTATTATCATGTATTTTTCATGTTGAAAATAAATTTTGTGCGAATTGTTTTACCATTAAATTCAAAATACTTTGAGATAATTGGATGTGATTTGACTTTAAAAAACCTCCTAAAAATTTTCACCCTCTAAATTTGAAATCTATAAATACGTAAAAAAAATTACCAAGTAAAAATATGTGTAGAATCTAGTTTTGAATTGTTGCGAATTTATCATATAAGAAAGTATATCATGTGATTTATTTACCATTTAATTATTTTAAAATTTTAATACCATCAAAAATTATTTTTACATAATTAGATGTGATTTGACTATGTACAAGAAACCTTGAAAATTGATTCTCTAAAAAAAAAAAAAAAAACAAACTACACTACGCACCCAAAACACTTAAAAACTATATTTGAAAGCATAACCATATTTAAAAAAATAAAAGAATGGGTACCATGATTTATAAATGTGAAATTAGGACATGGTTTCAAATAAAAACATTTTCATCATTGAGGATATAAAATAAATGAAGAATAAAAATGGATATAAAATTACAAAATCCATTACTATGGTAAAAGCCTATCTTTGAGTGAGTAAATCACTCAATATGGGTGTATCTCTTTACACTTAGAAGATGTAGTTATGTCCATATAAACAAATTATTAACCCTAAATTGAGATGGGTCAATAGTATAGAGTTAAGAATATAGACATAGATAATCACAAGGGTGATAATTAGATCTGAATAGGCCAATTATTTTGTTAACTTAGATAAACAATATTTTGAATTTATAATACTGAGATATAATAAAAATAGAAAGTATGTGTATTGATTGATATTTCAATGAATTATAAATAAGGTTACTTAGTTGGTTTACTATATACATGCAAATCTTATATGGAACATATTGAAAGTAGACTAGATTTGATTATGGATCAATCATCAAATTCTAGAAATTGTCATTTTTTGGCATTGGATAATGCTGTTGGATCTAGATATTTATGTTGATGTTGGTGTCTAATTTAGATGAAGGTGTTTAGTATATAATATTGATTTGATCTGAGTGTGACCACCTAAAACCTAATGGGTTTTATATTGCCTTTACTCTAGTGTGTTTAGATCTATTGAATAGGCTATCACTCTTTGTCAAATAATCAAACTCTAGCTTCCTCACTCTTGGAGTGATTGTGGGAAAAGTACGTTAGTGGACAAGAAATGTCAAACTATGCAAAAGACCCCTCTATCAATGGGGCCTATCCACATAGACAATACTATGAAAATGTCATAATACTTATGTAGTTCTCCCCTACATGTTGGCTTGTGTGTGTATCAATATGCAACATGTGATAACCAATTATATACACTGACTTAGCTTCTAAATTGACAAATGTGGCTCATGGAATGCTCCTTCAATACATCAGACCTATAGATGGGATATCCTTATGACTGATATTGAAAATAGGAAAGCTTTGCTTACTTTAATGCTTGATTATATGATTTTGGTAAGTTTTTTTGTGAGTTGTTAGGTGTATGTTAGGTAAATAATGAATGAGGATATATATATATATATATATATATATATATATATATATATATATATATATATATATATATATATATATATATATATATATATATATATATATATATATATATATATAATCACTTAGTTTGACCTTTATGATAAACTTCATTTGAAAATTTGATGACTTTAGGGTACTAGACACTTATTTTGACATGACACTAGTGTCGACATGGGCAGCTAGTTAATATGCTAGTGTCTAGGAAGCTAGAAAATAGGTACAGATCTAAATTTTATAGAGGATGTTGATAAATAATTTGATATCATTTTGAGCATAATATAAGACTTGGTCATCAAATTAACATGTGATCAAACAAACAAAAAACAAATGACTCAAGAGATAATGGATGTGAGCCTTTTGGTAGTAGTAAGATCTTATGAATTGAAGGTTAAAAACCATGAAAAACACTTTCTAAGTATACAAGACTAAGGTGATATATAATTTAGATTTAGTGTCTACATTCCCCCACCCCCATTAATCTAGTAATGAAATTGATATTATAAAGGAAAAGTAATGTGTACTTGGGTGTTTATAACATATATTCTTTTTGTAAGAGTACAACTTGAGTACTTTTCTAGTGACTGACATTAAACCAAGAGCATATTATATTATATAATCAGTTCATTAAATATGAAGTTGAAATTTTTTGAAATGATTGAAAGTAAATAAAGCAAGGTTCGGAGTATACCTATATATCAATGAAACCATCTTGAATTTCTATAATTTGATTTGAAGAGATGATTTATTGTGAATTTTTGAAGCTAATATTAAGACATATATAACACTTATATGTGTAAATATATATAAATATTTATATGAAAATTATCTTCAACCTTGGAGAAAAGGTGCATTTACACCTGACAATTGAGATTAGCTCAATCATGCAACCCAATCAATATTAAAACCCAGTGAGCATGAGTGATGCAAGACAATTCATACTATAAACATGATGAGGGTGGAAGATTTGATCACTCTATCCTATAAAATTCATCAGATTGAGTGATGTAATCATCTCAACCTTGCCAAAAGTAAACCAGCTACTATCATAGATTGACTCAATAACAGTCCATAAAAGTCCATCCCGATGTATGTTAAACTCCATATAGTATTTAAAATATGAAAGATGATTTAATTTTATAAGTTATGATGTTATTTTACATGGAATATGCACCTCATATATGTCTCAAGCTAAAACCTCGATATAATTTTGATACTAATGTATATAATGCTTCCACAAATGTATATCTAAATCATATTGATATACAATTTGGCCAGTTTAAAAAATGAGTAAGTGTGAAAGACATGTCCCCATTAAAATATGAAATTATGAATGTGTGAAATAAATTTACCTAGGACATTTCTCCATTGATATATGCCCCCCTCCCCCTTTTGAGGTGAGGGAAAGTATAAACTAGTAGTTAACTTAACTCAAAAGGATAAATTAACTATATAATTTAAGGATCATGTAGAATATATGAGTGACATGTCTAGGTAGGTATAGGAATGAGGTACATATTATGTGATCACATCAAATCATAAGATTCAAGATATGAATCATGGCAATGTTTAGATAGTAACAATACAATCTCAACAAGAAATCAAATCAAAATATAATGATCCAATGAGACCTCAAACAAAGGGCATGTTCAAATGTTGTACAATCAAAGGGACACAACTTAGTCAAAATATCCATAAGGTAATAAATGACATATTCAAAAGTCTAGATATAACAAACTATAACATGTACAAATGTCACACAAAAGATAAATGTAGGAATGGGGGCCACAATCAATGGAGCATATTTAAATGCTCAAACAAGTAATAGAATGCATGAAAATAAGAAGCAAATAAGAAAGGAACATAGTCAAGTAAGTGAAAAAATAGAAGCATGGAATCATAAGCAACCAACATAAGCATATCATACTAGTCATTGGATATATGTGCTAGAAAAACTCATCAAGTACATAACATATCAAATACATTATGAAAGATATAAACATGGACAAGGGAATGTGTAAGTATATAATCTCAAACATTATAATGGAAAATTATCATAGAATGATATACCTAGGTGTATCAAAATCAAATAAGTGGATGCTGCCAATGTCTATATGACATGACTAGAGGGAAGGCCCAACATATAAAATTATATAGATCATGTGCTTGGGTATGCCTATATCACACTCAAAATATGTGTAAAATTCATGTGTATATATAAATAGATGATATTATATATACCAACATGAAACTAATAACATATATGCCAAGGAGCTAATAGAACATGTAAAAGATGAAATATTTTTGAATTTAAAAAAAAATGGGGTATTTTAAGAATATTTGAAAAGAAATGACTATCCTATGATCTCATCCATAGGATTATCAAATGTATCTCCCCACTATAAACATGGTGTAATAAACTAGTGGTATTTCCAAGGAACATGTATAAGTGTAATATCTAACACTATATAATATATAATATGTTGTGTGTGTTTAATAGGACTCTATTATTTCTTTAGAGTAGTAGTAATTGTAACATGTTTAGTTTCACTTTAGGTGTTTAAAAAAGCATACTCTATAGATTGATCTCAAGAAGAGTATGAAAATCTAAGAGGAGAAGTAAATGAATAACATATCCTAAACCAGATGTTCCATATGTTTCCATAGTGGAATCAGAAAGTATATCATACTCTTTTGGTAAGTTTTTACTTTGTGCCTTTGGTTTTCTATTATTTGTATTTGGTTTCACATCTGTTGGTGATGTATTCAACCGATATGTACTAGGTCCTAAATGTATGAGTAGATTATGTAGTAAGTTATCAAATATAGATTAAAACATGGTTTTTTGAACTATTCACCTATATATTTCTCACCATCTATATGAGTAGTGATAGTAACAAAAAATTGATATGAGGAAGAACTTGTAGTTTCCCCATATGTAACCACATTTGGAACTTTAGGTTTTTCATGTATCTCTTTCCTTTTGACCTCTTTTATTAGAAATCTTATTTTAAACACTTGATGTTCCCCTTGATATTTTTTAATGTTACATTTTATATTTATAATTTATTCTTTGACTTGTTCTCATTTGTAGGGTCTTACTCCTTTTCATTGACAAATGTATCTTTGAATGATATGCATGTATCTTTGAATGATATGCATCAGTATTTCCACTATATCCAAAGCCTTGCCAATCATTATTATTAGATGTGGAGATAGGATTAGTTATTCCTTGGGAATGTTCTCCCAATCTTTAACAATGATAGCCAAAGTATAATAAATATTTTTATCCAAAACCATATCATTTTGAAAGATCAATCTCATTATGGAGAGGTAGTTTTGTATTCTTTTGTTGGTATACCTATTTCATTTTCAGCTAATTCTGCGCTAAATTATCTTTTGGTACGCATAAATTTTGTTTTTTAACTTGTACTATTGGAGAGTTAATAATAATGTGAATGGTTTTATTGGTCAATATAACAATGATATGATCACTACTACCTTCATGACTTTATATTTTCTACTTTAAAGCCAATCAATAATCTATATGATTACCATGCATTCTATGATATGCACAATAGTATTTGTATTTCCTTATGGGATGTAAATGATGTAATTAGATCACTTTATTTTGAATAATTAATATTAAGATTTCACTTATAATCTTAGTAGCCTTTTGGTCATTTATTGAATCACTTATTTTATATGAATTATGTTTTAGCTTTTCATTTGAACATGAAACTTTGATGGGTGTAATATTGATAGAGGAAGATGCAAACACATGGTTAACACTATCATATTATGGATTATGCATGTATCTAATCTAAATTTTTAATTATTTTATTGACTTTATTCTACTAGTGATTTTATCTTGTAGAGATTCATAAGCACAGCCCTTAGGTACCTCAAATTGAATATGTATGCATACACCATTTACCTCACCCCTTAAAGGAGTGATAGCATGGACCTAGTTATAGGGATGTAGCTATCACAGTCCTTAAGGTTAGGAGGAATAGGTTTTATATTATTGTAATAATATTGGTAAAGAGAAGATTGTTTTTTATCTTTATTAGGATCATTATCTAGTTTTGTGGTTTTGATATTTCTCACAATGTAGACTAGACTACAAGTAAAGACTAAAATGAGATAGTGGAAGAGAAAGTGATCATAATACATATCCATATTTAGTGTGATTTTAAATTTAAAAAGTATAATTTTTTAAGTTTTAGATTTGAAAATCGATCCTAGTGAGTTGAAACCCCATGAGCCTAGAAACCCTAAATGAGGCTAGGTTTGTAAAGGAAGTCCTAGAGTTTAAGATCATCACATTGTTAACCCTAAATTGAATTTGGTAAATGTATTATAGGGTTAAGAAAATAGAAATTAATAAGCACAAGGGTGATAAATGTATCTATAACAAGATAATTAATTTGAAAACTCAGCTAAACAATGTTCTAAATTATAATATTTATATATGCTAAAAATAAAAAGTACATTTATTTATTGATATTGTAATGAATTAGAAATAAGAGTACTTATCTATTTTACTATGTACATGAAGATATGATAAGGAATAGGTTGGAATTAGAATAGATATGGATTCCAAATCAATCATGAGATTCTGGATATTTTCATTTTATGGCCTTGGACTTTTGTGTCAAATCTGAACATTTACATTGAGGTTGGTGTCTAATTTGGATATAGGTTTCCAGTATAAAATATCAACTAGATCTAAGTGTGACCACCTAAAACCTTCTAGGTTTCATTTTTGTAATGCCCTGCCCTATGATATAAGGCTTTTATGGGATATTGTCCTTATCCTCAACTTGTCATGTGTGTGTGCATGTTGAAGAATCAACCATATAGACCTAACTATGGCATAGCAGAAGGGATAGTGTAATATACATTTTTTTATCATGAAAACATGCTTAACATTTTGTGGTTACGTGGTGTTTTCTAAGAGGGTCAATGACATGAGTTTCAAACTTCACTTCTGATAAATAAAAATGTTTTATCTTTTCTCCCATCCTCTAAAATAATCAAAATTATGAGAGACTTATGCTTGATAATTACAGCCTATTATTTGAAAGACAAAAATATTTTTTCATGATGATCTAACCTTACATAACTTCTCATCTCCAACTTAAGATTTGATGTGTGAGATTATGTATATAGTGAAATAAAATAATGTTGTCCTGATTTAATAATAATCTTACATAGTAAATGATGATGATGATGATGATGATGATGATGATGATGATGATGATGATGATGATGATGATGATGATGACGACGACAATGATGACGACGATGATGATGGTGATGGTGATGATGATGATGATGATGATGATGATGATGATGATGATGATGATGATGATGATGATGATGATGATGATGATGATGATGATGATGATGATGATGATGATGATGATGATGAAATTTTCTTGGTAAATGTTGTGGAGTGGTGGGCACATTTCTTGAAAAGAGAGGGAATTCAGTAAGAAACCATAATATTTAAATGGGTTTAAATAAGTTATCTCAGACATAAAAAAAATTATGGGTAGAGTGCATCTTCAAGGGAGGTTAATTAATTGGAAAGATTTTCATTTATGGGAGTTGGGTAAAAAATTAATATTACTACTTTTTCATCATGCCTCGGTTAGAATAATTAAAAAATAGTAATTTAATATTTTTTCTAAGCCTTGAGAGAGGATCATTTTGATTAAGTTTTGGGGGAGAGTACCATTATCTTGGTACTCAAAACTTTATAATAAAAATATATATTTATTTAAAACCTCAAAATGGGTGCAATTATTAGATTTTGGCCCAAAGAAACACTTTCTTGTATAATTATTCCTCCCCTTCCTGATAAGTACAATAGGGATATATAGATTTTATTTATAGATAAGATCAAAATGGGGATATAATATTTTAGACCTATGTTTGTAGAAGGTAGCCATGGCATTAATTAAGGAGGAGTTGTGAAGGAGGATGCCCTGTCTGAGGGAAGAAAGGAGGCCAACTAAGGATAATGGTGAGCTATAGAAATATTCAGGCATGTTATCCTTGTCATTTTCAAAATCCTTATGTTCAAATCAATTTTTTTACCTTGGTAACTTTGTGTGTCCCATGTTAATGCATAGGTAGTGTTGGTAAAGGATTAGGTTGTCTATTATTAATATATATACATATATAATGGGGTTAGTCAAATGTATCCCATATGTGTTTTACTATAGCATTGACATGAATAATTTAAAAAATAAAATCCCTTAAACTACTGAGGTTAGCCCTAACACTTTGTAAAATATCCAATTTATAAGGCCACACTTGGTGCATTGACAATTGTAGAAAATATATTATTTTATAATATTTTATAAGTGTTGTAGAGCTTTACCATAGGAATTTTATTGAAAAAGTTAATTGATACAATGGAATGTAAAATATGTAAAATATCTTACCAAATTTATTTATATTGTTTTTACTAAATAAATAATAATTACACTAGTAAATAGTCTTTGTTTATAAGATGCCTTAGAAATTCATAACCCTTATCAATTTTAAATTTTATTTTATACTAGCCATGGAGATGGAAAGTCTTTTAAATTTTGATTTTTACTATAGTGGAATCATGAATGGTTAGGGTAGTGTAAAATGGGTAGAACCCAATGCTAATATAGTTATTTCATCTAATATGATTGTTTTAGTAAAAATAAAATAATCTTTAATTTTTATTATTATTTATTGAACTGCTTCCTATTTTATTTTCTTTCTAAGAAAATTATGTCTTGATAATCTTCTTTTGTTGATTAGTGATGTTTCTTTTAGACATGGATGTGTGTAGGTCAATTACAACACCTTTATGTTTTTGATGTGTGAATGTATCTTATTTTTTTTAAAAGGGCTTTAATATCTTATGATGTATGTGTTTATTTTTTAACCATAGTGTTAATTCCTAGTTGTACATGGTTTTGTATTTAATAGCTCTTGAATTATTTAACTATTTTAAATGTTAATTACTTAGTTATTTTAAATGTTGTAAGTAGATACTTGTAGTTTATAATGGAAAAACCTTTTTATATAAGATAAAGAGTATGTATAATTGATGGGTGAATTGTAATTTTGGTTATGATAATTATATTCACTTTTAATAAAAGAATTTAGTTGTTTAATTACCACCATGCTAAAAAATTTGGTGGGTGAATTACAATTTTGGTTATGACAATTTTATTTACTTTTAAATAAAATAATTTGGTTATTTAATTACCATGTTAGAATACATGACGGGTGAGTTATAAGTTTATTGTGGTAATCTTATTTACTTCTAAATAAAATAATTTAGTAATTTAATTACTATGTTGGAAAATTTGGTGGGTGAATAATAATTTATGTTGTGATAATTTTATTTACTTATAAATAAAAGAATTTATTTATTTAATTATCATGTTAGAATATTTGATAGGTGAATTATAATTTTATTGTGGTAATCTTGATGAGTGAATTGTAATTTTATTGTAGTAATTTTATTTACCTTTAAATAAAATAATTTAGTTATTTAATTACCATGTTGGAATATTTGGTTGTAATTTTATTCATTTAGTTATGAAATTGATTGTTTTTGTTTTGTTTTTGGAAGTAGAAATTAATTACTTCATAAATCTTGTTAATAGCTAGATTCAGGGTAGGTTGAATGAGTTTGATAATCTTCCCACTTGTCTACCTTAGTAATGATTTAAACATTAGGAGGTTGTTTATGACAAGTATAACATGCCAACTCTACCCTATTTATGTTGACATTTTAATGTAGGGTTCAGCATGGGACCTAATCATTTGATTAAAATAATAGGGCTTTACTTATGATTTTATTGAAAAAGTCTTTGTATCTTTATGTATTGTTTACATAATTGAATTAAATTATATTAAACAATGTAAATGACATAAGTTACCCTAGAATACCATGTAGTCATTATGTTGGAATTAGATAATGATGTTGGGTTTCTAAACACTATTTTTACCTTTTAGATATGAATGATATAAAATAAGGGTAAAATTTATTGTTTTGTTCACCTTAAGTTTTTTTTTTTTAAAGATGTTTTAATGGGAGGTGTGCATCAATAGTAATGGAGAAAATAAATGAAAAAATAAATACTAATGCTTAGTAAATTATTAGGATTGGTGAGAGAAAGGATTGTAATGTTTATAACATTATATGGGTAAAATATAATGTAATTTGGATGTAATAAATATATGTGGTGAAAAGATGGATAATATGTGCACATGTTAAATATATATATAAATATTTATATATAATTTATTTAACATATAAATGAAGTGCAGTTGGTATTATGAAATGGTAGTTTAAGAGTAAAGTTGTTTATTAAATGATTCTATATATGTTAAGCTCGCAAGAGTTTTACTTTTACCATTTTGCTAAAGAGTTAAGGTGTTTGTAGGATGATTTGATTAACTTAATAAGTTGTCCCATCTCTATGAGACACCCCATATTATTTATTAACAAAGAGTCTTCACTTAATGATTAATGCCTTTATTCTTACTTATCAATAATTGTGATTTATTATTTAATTATGCTTGGAAAGAAGCCCTTGAAAGGTAATTAAAATGATAAACTTGTCTTAGAGTGTCAAAAATATTATTATCTTGATAAGTTTGGACCTCTTAAATTCAATTATAATGATCTATTCAATGGCTTACTCTATGGAAGAATATAACCCTTCTTAATGTATATAAGCATGCTTGGACTAGTGGATAGGTTGTGCTAGAAGAATAATCCTTGAAAGGAAATATAATATTAAGGATTTTACAAACCTGCATTAGTGCTCTTACCTTTTCCCAATTGAAAATTTTTGTACCTTTCCACACACCTGCTTACTTCTGCTTGTATTCTAGGCAAATAGTAGTACCTAGTGAGCAACTCCAATGTCTTGTCAAGATCAAAATGGCCTACCATGCTTCCATTGTGCTTCTCTTGGATCATATTTCCTCTTATAGAGATTTTTGGCACACATAATTTTACTCCTTTGAACAATAATCCATCTTGAAGTACAAAATCTAACCATGGATCCTTGTTGAGTGTACTTCGGTGCTTGCAGGCATGGTATGCTTCCTTGAAGTCTCCATATTCCTCATACAAATATTTGAGTGCCTCAATTCCAACACTTTATAACTAAATCTCATGCGCCAATAAGACTCTCCTACTCAATGCATCTGCAACCTTGTTAATTTATGCTTGTTTATGCTTGATGGTGAAGGTAAAATTTTACATGTACTCCACCCATTTCACATGTATTTGGTTCAAATTGGTCTGATGAGAAATAAATCGATGTGCATGATTATCTGTGTATGCTATGAATTCCTTTGGCATGAGATAATGCCTCCATTTTTTCAATGCTTACACAATTGTAAAAAACTCCAAGTCATAGGATAAGTACTTCTTGTCATCATTCAAATTCTCACTAAAATAAGTTATAGTTCTTCCCTCTTGGCTTAGGACATCCCCTATGGATACACCACTTGCATCACACTCTATTTGGAACACCTTGTTGAAGTCTAGCAATGCTAGTATGGGTTGTTCCTTGATTCTTTACTTCAAGTATTGGAAAATCTTCTTTGGATTCTTAGTCCACACAAAGTTTTTCTTGTCTCTCATGATGGTTTCAATGATGGGAGCACATATTCTACTAAAATTCCTTATGAACTTCCTATATAAACTTGTAAGACCATGAAAAATTCTTACCTCTCTTGTTGTCCTAGGTGTTGGCCACTCCATGATTTCCTTCACCTTGTTCTTATCCATTTTCATCATGCCTTGTGATATGAAAAAACCAAGGTACATTAGCTCTGATTTCATTATATCACACTTCTTGAGGTTGATCAAGGACCTCTCTTCTTTTAGCCTTCTCATAACCAACTCCAAATGGTGAAGATGTTCCTCCTTGATTTGGCTATAGATTAGTATGTCATCCAAATATAATACTAAAAACTTTCCTATGAAATGTTGTAGTACCTCATTCAGTAATCTCATAAAAGTGCTTGGTGCATTGGTCAAACTAAATAGCATGACTCGCCACTAATACAAACTTTCATTTGTCTTGAAAGTAGTCTTTCACTCATCACCTTTCCTGATTCTTATCTGATAATATCTATTCTTTAGGTAAATATTGGAAAAGTAACTTAATCCACTAAAGAAATATATAAAAACCTCCATCTTAGGAAGTGTAAATCTATATCTTATGCTTTTTATGGACCTAGAATCAGTACACATTCTCCACTCACCTTCCTTGTTTGGCACCAACACTCTAGGCACTGTACAAGGATTCAAGTTGTCTTTGATTAGACCTTTGTCAAGTAAATATTGCACTTGTATTTTGATCTCAACATTATATTTTGGGTTCATCTTTTATACTTCCTTTTTTGGTAGACTTGCTCCAGGTATAAAGTCTATATGGTGTGCTATGTTCCTCATAGGTGGTAATGTGTTGGGTAGCTCATCAAAAACTATATATGTATACTTCTCCAACATTTCTTGGATCTCTTGGGTAAGATCATTGATCTTAGTGTCTATCATAATAGTCATAGTCTTGATAACCAAAGTAAATCCTATCTCTTCTTCATGTATAACATTCAAAAACTCCTTACCACTTACTAGCATCACATGTGGTCCAACTTGTTGATCACTCTCCTCATCCTTCAGGGGCATCAAAGTGTGACTAAATCCATCATTCATAAAAATTTACATGTTCCTTCTTCCATCATGAGTGGTTTTTATATCTTATTTCTAAGGCCTCCCAATAATCACATGGCACACATCTATTGGGATGACATCACAAATCACCTTGTCTTAATAGCTTCCAATTTGGAACTCTACCCAAATTTTCTCACTCACTAGGACTTTTGGTACCTTATTAAACCATGGGACATTTTATGAAGTGGGGTGAGGTAGTTTATTCATCTAAATTTTGTTAACCATTTCTACTAAAATAATATTACCCATACTTCCTAAATCAATGACCATTTTTTAACACTTACCTTGGCATTTGTAAGATGTCTTAAAGAGATTATTATTTTGTGTTGGCTCCTTCTCCTTGGGTGGATTGATAAACACCCTCCTCACAAGAAATGATTCTCCCACTTTAGGATCTTCCATGTGTGATGGAGAGAAAATACTCTCTTCCTCATCTCCTTATGCATTCTAATTTTTCCCTTCATTTCTTCAGATTCTTACTAGTTAATCCTCTGGGCACTCTCATGACTTACTACCAACAAACTTATTGAACTTTAAACACTTTCCTATAAATCCACTTAATCCTCCACCCCTTGATTAATAACAACCTTGATTAAAAGGTCTCCTGCATCTAAATCCACCTCTTGAACTAGTGAACTATTCTTGTGAATTACTTGACTCACCTTGATGACTTCTTTGTGATAAATTTATGCCCCTTACTATCCTCTACCTCTAAAATTTATTCCCCTTCCTCTATTCTACTGATTATGTTTCTTATTCAACTTATCTTCAGCCTTGAGTGAAAATTGGTAGCACTCCTCTAGTGTTCTTGGGATAACACGTGTTATTTTATCTTGTAGGTTGTACCTTAGGTCATTTGAATACCTTGTAATCTTCTCTTTATCTTCCTCAACATCTATTGATGTGATGGTTAGGTTATAGAACTCTTTTGTATATGCCTTCATAGTCATTTCCTTTTGCTTAAAAATTTTCAATTGTCTAAATAAGTTTTTTTCATAGTCACTTGGCAAGAATTTGCCTTTGAGATTGGCATACATTCTATCCCAAGAAGTTATCTTATTTTTCCATTTTTTTATTCTTTAATCTTGTGTGAATTCCCACCATAATTAATCATGCCCTTTTAGTTTAGTTCTTGCAAACTTGACCTTCTTCTCATTAGGTACCTTTTCATAGTAGAAATACCTCTCTAACTCATTCACCCTATCCATAAGTTTGTATCCATCAAGACTAATTGCAGAGGTGGTAAATTCCACCTTTGGTTTGGATCCTTGGCCCATGATCACCTTCATAAGTTTGTATATACCCTACTCTTTGGGTCATTTAATTATTTCTTCTCCCTCTTTTACCTCATGATCTTGTGGTTCATCTTTCTTGTTACTCAAGTCCCCTATTAAGAATCATATTCTTTGGTTTCATTTTACATAAGTCAACCTATCATCTAAGATGAATCTAAGGTCCCTCATCTCTAACAACACATCTTGGTTCCCTTGGTTCCTTAGAGCACCTCCTCTATTTTTCCTAGGTGGAATTTTGATCCTTGTTCAAGGAATTTGTCAAAAAAGTATTTGTTGTTCTCTTTTCCAAAGTATCTTCTCTCTCCCACTTGTTCTTAGGTATCTAATCCTGGCTTTGATACCAAAATGATGTAGAGGTTCCTTGGGTTTAATCTCAACCTTTTCCTTTTGATCATATTCTCTAGTTTCTTGACTCTTCTTAGTAGCCCTATTTTCCCTATTGTCTTGATTGTATAGAAAAATTTAAATGAATTTGGACAAACCAAAAGTATTTTTGGATACCCTTTATTGAGACACACCTGTAGACCCACTTTCAAGTCACTAACCTTCCCCAATTAGGCCTCCTCAAGCCTAAACACAAGACAGTCAAAAAATGTTTTTACCAATGAGTATATACATACTTAGAACCATTTGAATCAGTTTTATCATCCCAAAATGGATTAGACTACCAAAAAAATTTAATTTTGGATTGTTGGAAATGGAGTTATGCAAGAGACCCTAGTTTAGGGTTTTTAGGAGCCTGTCACCAGCTGAGAGTGAACAATATTAAATTACATATGTTTAAAGGTGTTTCAAGGATATATAAAAGAATTATTAGGTATTTTTTTACCTATTTTAACCTATCCAATAAATGTTTCTTACCTCCCAATTCTTTGTTAAGGGTTTCTAGCCCAATTTGTAGATGACTATGTAAGAAGATAATGTAATGACAGGCCTATGTTACTTTAGAATAATAAAAACATAAATTAATGTAAAATAGGGTTTCAATAAGCCTCTAAAAACCCTCAATAAAATTACCTCAACATACCAAATCTCTTTTAATTCTATCGAAAGATCATTTCCTATATAGAACAAACACATAGTCTATGTGAACAAAATAAGATACAGGAAAACATAGAGTTTATTCATCTATCCTGTATGATTCTTGGAGATTATTTAAATTCCTTATTTATATTCACCCACTAAAAAATAAAATTAATATTTAGACAAATTTATAAATATAAGTTCAAAATCCTTTATTCCTTATCAACACAACATAGTCTACACACAAAGACCAACTTCAAAACAGGGGTATGTTCATGAAAATGTCTAAATACTAGATGATTTAAAAACTATTAATTTAAACATATGGTCTCAAAATAAATTATAAAGTCCTTAAATTATGTTTATAAAAACTATCCAATTCCATTTGATCATCAATCTTGAAAATACAGTCTTCAAACTAAGATAAAATACTCAAGATAGGGGTCTGTATGATGAATCTAAAAAAACAAGGGTTATTCCTTATATTTATTTGAAGTATACCATAAAAATAAACATGAATAACTATATTCCATTTTAAAATTCTCACTTTTTTATGGAAGATAACTAGTGTAAGTAACTTGGAGAAATCTTGGCAATGGTTACCGTACAATTTTAAAAAGGTGATAAGGCACCAATGTTGCTTTCATAGTTACATGTCACTTTTTACCCTTTTAAATGATTCAATTGGTATATAATAAAATTTATACCCTGCTAATAAATATTATTCAAGCCTTCTATATACCCTTACAGGTCCTGAAATAAACCAAAAATTCAAATTTTGCATACAACTAGTTTTGGTGAGAAAATCTTAAATTTGAAATGTAGACTACCTAGATGCATTCTTAGAATATAAATTTGAATTATAAGCATGATTTGGGCCTCCTTAATATATCCAAACCAACATAAAACATACATCAAATCAAAAAATCATAATTTTTTTAAAAAGGTTCCCTAAGAGTGATGTTCCTCCATCATCAAGTTATGTAAAGTGAGATATATAAGTGTCTTAAATAGTAAAAAAAGTTGGGAAGTTATTATATTTGGAATGTGAATAATGATAAATTTAAGTTATTAATCTCCTCATACTATTAATATTGACAACATTATCATCATTAATGAGAGAACTATAATTGATAGAAGTTTCAACAACATTGTAAGTGAGATGTTGAGTAGTACTTGATTGATGATTAGGAAGAGGATACTTATAAATAGTGAGATAAGTGTTAGATTGATTAAGGGATTCATACTTAAGTTTGGTTTCATAATCCTTAGTTTATACTTCATAAGCTTGCTTTCACTCACTAATCAAGTTTACATGATCAAAATTAAGGCCAAGAATATATTAAATAGAAAATTTTATAAGTTGTCAAAAAGTCTCTTGAGAATGACCCAAACTTGCATGATACCAATAAAAAAAATTGGAGCATACCAATTTTTGGTAGGGTGAGTAAGGTCAATATCTCATGTTGAAGGCCTATGAAGACACTTTTGAATTTTTTTCATGGAAAATGGTGTGTGATAATATACATGATTGAAAAAGGTAAAATGTAGAACTAGGTTATGGGAAAGGATTAGTGAAAATTGGTTTTTAAAGAGGAACATCATTAAAATAACTCAGGAGGATAACATTAATAAGGTGTGTGGAATTATAGGTATCTGTAACACCATTATTGGTAGCATATCAATTTTTAAATTTCATAAGAATTTAAGTTTAGGATAGAGGGTGGGAAGGCTCAAATTTTATTATGAGAAAATATTTATGTTTAACATGGGCTATGGATTCTTACAAATATTTTGAAGAGAGCATCCTAACACGATATTATAGTTTAGGATGAATATCATTACTAAACAACTGGAAGAGATTATCTTCTAACATGTTATGTTTGACTTCATTGGATAATGATTTCCATATCTTAATGAACACTTAGGTTGTTTCATATTTTGATTGTTTATAGTTGATAAAGTCAGCTAAGATATTTTTAGGAAGATCTCTATTTTGGAATTCTTGTACCAATGCATTAACTAAGTCTTATAAATTGGATATATTATGATACTTGAGTTGATTATACCAATCCAAAGTGTAACATGAAAAGTTTTTATCTAAAATATTGGTGGAGGAAAAGGTATTGAAATTAACCTAATATTTATACAAGTTTCTAAATGATTTCAAATGAAATCTAGGATCAGTGGATTAATTATAAGTGATAGTAGGAACACTGCCACCTATGTCCATATTTGCAATTGGAAGAACTAAGGGTTCATTTTGTAAGTATATGATAGGATTTTCAAGAAATGGAGGTTGAGTTATAAGGTTACCTTTTTAATATATAGGAGGGTTAGGGGGTTATGATTTTCAAAACCCCATTGAGTGGGTTGAGGTTGATTTTGTAATTACAAAAGTTGGTTTTGCATTCGAATCATTTGATTTACAATATTACTTTGAAAATTAGCCATTTAATTCATGGCTTGTAACAAAAATTGATTAATATTAATAGTGTATTGACTAGTAAAATTAGAGTGAGATAGACTAGTGGTAGCATTGACTTGAGTATTAACATGGACATTTTGAGTAGGCACACTAGAGGAGAGACTTACTATAGTATTTGATGTACCAGGTAAGGTAAAAGAAGAAGTAGTAGATAAATTTGAATTCATGGAAGAAGAAGAAGAAGAAGAAGAAGAAGAAGAAGACATGGAAGACAATAATCTCATGTAATAATTCATAAGGTGGTTTTACCTAATACTTTTAGAAAATATAGGCATTGGTGAAGGGACACACTTAAGGTGAGGTCCCATCATGAGATTATATATTATCATGTAACCTTACCGTAATGATGGGTATTTTTGTTGATTAAAAGGATCATTTTGATAATTTATTCAAGATCACTCTCATCCTCAACAATAGACATGCATGGAGGATAGTTAAGTAGATCAAAAAATTTATAAGGGGGTGATCCATAGTTTTTTGTTATATTTGTCATGTTAACATTGATTACATATAATTTTTTATGAAAGTATAAAGAATTCAAGAATAATGAACTTTAAGAGGGTTATTTAATTTCATCATATCATTTTTATTTTTTAATTTAACTTCATTAAAAATGTAATGTATGGTGAAAGTCAAACATATGACTAGGAGTTAAGAGGCTAGGAAACCTACTACATTGAGCTAGTCAACTTAGTTGGGAAGATAGATAAAAACAATAGTCTTAAACCCTATTAAATTGAGTTATTTGACCTAATTAGATAGGCAGGTAAAAAAAGAGTCTAAAAACCTATTGTATTGAGGTGGTCAACTAAGTTTGATAGATAAGTAAAAATACCTATCTAAAAAAGTACTAGTTGTGTTGGTCGACTTAGTTATAGAGATAGGTAAAATTAGTAAGTTGTAAATATAATAGATTAACTTAGTCAACTTAGTTCAACAGATAAGAACAAACAATAGTTTGAAAACCTACTAGGTTGATATGTTCAACCTATTTGGATAGACAAGGAAAAATAATAGTCTAAAAACTTATTGAGTCAAGTTGGTTGGCTTAGTTATATAAACATGTAAAATTAGTAATTTGGAAAGTTAATGGATCAACCTAGTCAACCTAGTTGGATAGATAAGAAGAAATAATAGTCTAAAAGCTGGGTGGAGTTGGTCAAACTAGTTCAATAGACAAGAAAAAATAGCAAGCTAGAAACCTATTGAGTTGAACTAGTTGACTTACTTAGATCTGTAAAAAATGACTGTAAATTAGATGATTTAGTTTAAAAATAAAGGAAAATGAGAAAAATATAAAATATTGTGTAAATCATGGTAGACTTAGTCTGTTTAAACATAATTAAATAGGTCTATGCTAGTCAATATATTTGAGTCACACATTGAATAACTATGTCAATGTTAGTCAACATAGTCTATAATACAAAATAGAAAAGAAACCAACAAATAGAAATAGAAGTGTACAACTATATAACCATTTAAATATTTATCTCTTAAGAATATCAAGAAGATGTACTAAAAGGGTTTGATTGATTTTCAGGTTACCAAAGATTCTTATTTGTCTATTATATAGTGATGATCTAAAGATGTAGACTGTTTGATATGTAAGATTAGACCTTGGCCATAACCCACTAAACCTAGTTTCAAGGGTAAGTTGGAATAAATTCTCGATGCTAACCATTAACCAATGCACCACATAATCAAAGGTATGGATAAATTCCTAATTTTAAATACAAAAGGAAATCTAAGGTGTTTCCTAAATACTAAGTGGTATATGGAAACCAAATATCATGTTTATCTCTGTACTATGGCTATGAGTATTTGGGAAAGCCCCTCATGCCATGATATCTATAAAATATAGACAAGGACCATAAATAGACTATTATGTATAATTTAACATTAATAGCTAAGTAGTTTTAAAATTGTTAGTACATAATTTCTAGGGAAATCAAGACAAAGTGAAAATAAAGGCAAAAATAAAATGGTGAAAATTAATTTGTAATTTCTAAAAGTAAATAAACAGGGAGCCAAATATTTTCAAATAAAAAAAGTGAGATTAATTAATATGAAAATAAAATGAATTACATTACTTATGATGAAATTAAAACACATAAAACAACATCATCTAGGCTGACCTAATTGATAAAATAAAATGAAACAAGGTTGATGTTGGTCAACATAGTCTACTGTAAAAACAAGTAAAATTAAACAAGTTCAACTAGCTCAACTTAATTTGTTGGAAAGACAAGAAGACACAAAACAAAGTTGGCCAGGTTAACTTGTATGATTATGTGATATATTTTTAGTAGAACTAAAAAAATGGCAATAATTAAATTTAAACCTAAAGTATTGAGTAATTTTAGTATAAAATGAAAATAAAAAACTCAGATAATTAACAACATTAAGTTACTAAGATAGTTAAAGGGAACCTAAATAATATAACGAGGTTGACTAGGTTGACTTAATTATCTGAAGATAAAATCTATAAAAATTAGAGAATGAATTGGGTTGACCTACATGACCTAGTTTATTTAGACTTAAAATTGAAATATGTATAAAATGAATTAGGTAAACCAACAAGACCTAGTTAGAAGTTGAAAAATGTGGAAAATAAAATAGGTCAACCAACATAACCTAGTTTGCTAAGAATAAAAAGTGAAATATATATAAAATGAACTAGGTCGACCAACATGACCTAGTTAAATGTATATGAAAACCTTCAAATAGAGAATAAAATTGGGTCAACCAGCACAACTATTTCACTGTAGATCCAAAATCTAAAAATAGATTAAAAACCAATTTGACTAGCATGACCCAATTAATTGTAAATGAAAAAAATAAATTTCAAGGGTTAGATTTATGTCAAGTTCACTATAATGTATGTAAAAAAATAAGACATATCTAAAAATTATCCTACTTATTAAATACAAGTTTAGATAAGGTAATTATATGTAATCATAAATGCAACTAATCTATAAATCATTCCTAGCTCAAAAAAGATAAGTCCTAGTTAACATTTTGATTATGGATACATTAGATATTTGGGATCCTAACCAAGATGTATATGCTAGACAAAGCCAAGGGATCTCTTACCATAATACATTCACTAGGGAGGTTTCCAAATCCTCCATTCAAGCAAAACTATGAAATAACCCTAACTACATCCTATCTTTTAATATTCACTAAACTAATAACAAATAAAGTAAAATTATAATCTAGTGCTCACTAAAAATTGTGGCACAAAGTGGGGTTAATAAGCATTAAAATCAAATATATGCATAGAAGACATATACTCATATCAATGTATACATAATCTTAATACATGGGAAAGAAGTAAAAATGCATATCTATTTACTCTTAGAAAGGAGGAACAAAGTTAGGAATACTTACCTTTGAAGATGAACCCATCAAGCTTCAATCTCTCCTTTGACCAAAGTTCTTTGCAAGAGGTTTTTGTGGTATCTAAGGATGACAAGGATAAATAATCTTTAGGATACACAACCTATCAATGCATCTAAAAGACTTTTCCACAAGATAAGATTTGTATCTCCAAAGAAAGTATGAAACCCTAAGCTATGCTCCTCAAGTATAATGGTGGATATGCAAATTCACAATATGTATCTCTTCTTCGTCTCTTCTCTTATAAATGATGAAAAGGATGTGTTTTCATAGGTGGATCTAACCCTAGTCCTTTTTGAAATTTTAGGCTAATAAGGTTCACCCAATCAACTTTGTATCATTATTGACAAAAATAAATTAGGCCTCAATCTAGGTCAGCCAGGGGATGACCTTAACACTTAATAAGTTTTTTTAGTTAGATTACAAGGTTGATGGGGTTGATAGTGTAACACAAACCATAAAAAAGGATTTTAGGCTAGGGAAGGGCTAATGAAGGTGTAAAATGACTATAGGAGGGTGAAAAATAGGAGGGAAAGCTTAGATAAATATTTTTAGGATATGGTTGTGTAGATAACAAGTGGTAGTAAAGGGATAACAATCCTACAAAACATCAATGGTCTTTCTGCCCTTTTTTTAGTACACCCTTTAAGGTTGGGACTCAATGAGTTCCTACAAGATAGAGAGCATTAGTATTTGATAAATTTTAAAAATATTATGTGTATACATATGCCCCACTCGAATCTCATCACATGTCACATGAGTGTAACAAGGAATGGTACTCTAAGAAAGAACATAGCAACACATAATGGTGAAGTCGAATATAGTGTAGTAAGGAGTAAATAATTTAAATGAAAGGGTAGAATTAAAAAGTTCATACCTTTTCTTACTTTAGTGTTGCATATAAATAAGGAGATGAAAGAAAATGTGAAGATGCCCAATGTAGGTGACATTAGGCGAACCTATAGAGGTTAGCGAAAAAGAGAAAAAAATTAACTTTTTTCAACATAGACATATAATAGGTGAAAGTGTTTTCTATGATGTCATTATTCCATAACATTTTATAGTTTGTAAAAATAACAAGTAAAGACATATATATGATCAAAAAAAGAAATCTAATGATAAATATTTGAAAGGTAAATAATTTTGAATAGGGTGAAAAATAATTCATTTATCAATTTTACTATTTTGAAAAAATAGAGCTCTGAGAGACCTAGTCGAAAATCAAAAAGCCATCATGGTGAGGAGACAATAGTTGAGACTAGGAGGATACATAGCTGTCGCAGTGAGTGCAGTATAGGTAAGTAACTAGAAATTTCAAAATTTTGAATATTTTTATTTGAAATTAAGCTAAAAATAGAAAATTGACTGGTAGGAAAAATATAGGCAACAAAATTAACCCTAAGGAATTTTTAGGTAAACTAGGGGTAAAATGGGGTATTAGGTAGGAAAAAGATAGATTAATAAATGCCTAAAGAATTTATGGTAAATTGGAAAAAAATCATCATTATGGTCAACTTAGTCTATAATGTGAGGGAGAAAAAAAAGGTTGAATCTGTACTAGTGGGCTGATTTAGTTTGTTAAGAGGGGGGATGACTACATAGAAATGGGTTAACTTAGTTGTTTTGAAATGGATGATGTAATATTACTGATAAAGGTTGACTATGTACAATAGGGCCGATATAGTATCTCAAGGTAAGAAGGTGGATAATATAGTATTAGATAGGCCAATTTATTAGGAATTTGATAGGGATAATCTAGTATTAAATACGTTGATTCAGTAAAAAATGGAAAAAATAAACCAAACCATCTAAGTTTTATAAAATTTTAAGAATTTATTTTGATTATGAATGACATGAAGATTTGATACATCCTTTGTCGTTTGATAATTTGTAGAGACATCAGAGGTATTGGTGAATAATAGATGCATCATGGATACTATATATACTGGAGTGGTTGACAAACATGTATAGAACATGATTAGTTGCATCAATCCTAGGAGGTATTATGGAGATAAGGTGCATCCCATTAAGTGTTGATCACATTGTCATGTTCCTTAGAGAATGGGAATAATTGACCAAAACTTTTTGATGGGTGATGGAGGGGATACCATAGAGGTGGGTCTCACACTAGAGCATATCCATGCATTACTTGTACTACACATAGGAGGGACACTTGTGATCATAGGGAACCAAATAATATTGAGGAGAGATGAGCACTATCTAGGTGGATGATGTGCTTAGATAGGATATACTTGGGTTTTTAGGTTAATATTTTTGATGTGTATATTATGAATATTATAGACATCCAAAATACAATTATCAAACTTATGATATCATGAGTGTTATGTCACAATTTGGATGGTAAGGTACTATTAAATGTGATATCTTTGTGGCAGGGCATTTTAGATCAGGGCGTACTATATGACTTTGGGTCTATCATCTAAGTCCAACTCATGCATGGTATGCATGGGATGATAGCTAAAGGGCATAAGACCATGGTGCTAGTGGTTTTTATGAGTGTCTCGATATATGAAAGGTTCCCTACATGTCGACCAGTAGGGTTACCCCATGTGGTGGATGATATGTTACTTTGAGAGACTAGATGACAGTAGGTCTAGTAGCATAGGTCATGCCCCATGTCTCAAATTTACAAACAATCACATGAGGGAAGATCATGTGGTATCCTTACACACACATTACTATTTTTTGGCCTAGTTGGTTGACCATGATGACATGTCTAGTTCAAGTGTAGATCATAAGCCACTATACCTGGTGGGTAAAGCCATAACTAATTGCACACTTGCTAGAGTATTTTGGACTCCTACACCTAAAAACTCCTCGAGTAGGGCCAAATGTTTTGGAATGGCCTACTAGATATCTGAAAGGGAAAGGAGGAGGAGTACCAATCAAGATACCTGAGATCAAGATGTGATGTGTGAGACCATGGAATGGTTAAGCCTAATAGTAGGTAATCAAAAGAGGAGAGGACATGGGTGTTGATACAAGGTAAATAATGTACTATAATAGGCACCATAGTAGGATTATAATATATCATCATGACCACATTATCAATAGAGGCACCATCGTTAATAGTGAGCACAAGCAAGGGTAGTCTCACATGATAACCCAATAACCAGTCCATGATAGAGCTAGTCAATAGAGACACCTCTCATGATAGGATCATAGTATGCATGAGTGGTGACTCATATATTTGCATTGGTAGGGATGTGATTAATATATGAGGTGATTGAGAGATGATCATATGAAGAGTTTGTGTTCTATAGGCAAGTGAATGGGGAGATAGTGGTGTGTGAAGCTAGTACTATCGAGAAATATTGTAATTTGAATGTTTGATATAGAATACTAATTTCATGTATTTTGTAGTAGATAGATATATTTTGAGATATATATGTGATATAATATCTATCTGGTTATGATTTCATAAATATAGAACATAGGAGGTCATATGGGGATCCTTGGTCATGGATGCACACCATGATATTTTGGATGGGGTGTTGGTACCTTGTGACCCCACCATATTAGATGATCTTGTGGTGTGATAACCCCAATGGGTACTAACTAGAAATACGTGATTTTTTAAAAATTAAATACACATACTATAATTAGATTACACCATGAGAATATAAAAATTGATCATATAAAATAATCCAAGTGTAATAACTTTAATACAAGTATATATATAGCCACTTATCACTATCAACATATAGAATACATCATAATACAATGATAGAACGTAAATACAAATAAGCAACCTCTATTAGTATAGTACATAGCCATTGTTGTCAATCCATAGTAAATAAGTAATTACAATTACTCATGATAATGATTTTAATAATAAATA
The DNA here is from genome assembly GCA_037957365.1 of Torreya grandis. Taxonomy (NCBI): domain Eukaryota; kingdom Viridiplantae; phylum Streptophyta; class Pinopsida; order Cupressales; family Taxaceae; genus Torreya; species Torreya grandis. The sequence goes on from JARHVA010001842.1 coordinate 3,034,872, forward strand.
TAATCTATATGAGTTACACAAATAAGATACATGGCTCCCCAGAACATGAGTTCCCTGGACTCTCTAGTATTTATGATAATCCTAGGTGTCATATCCAAGTATTATTGTAGAGAGGGAGAGAATTTTTCCACACCAACCATAGACCAATGATCCTTCACACTAATCTCATGAGGGAATGGCCCTCCCTTCATGATTGAGTGGATAGTGATAGCTTGAGAATCCAAAGAGATAAACAAGTACATGTGTGTTGTATGATTTGTAAAACTAAACATGTAATGTATCATAGAAAACACTTCTATCACAAGATATTACATAAACATGTAAATCATACTCATGAAATGATAATGTCTCCCTAAACATACTTTGGCTAAATTTTTAATAATAATAAATAATAGTGATCTATAAATCAATCAAATAGATACACACCACTTGATTGGATTGCCTTCATCTAGGATATTGATTTTAGTAAGACAATGAAGTCTATCTCACTCTTTACTTAGTATCAACAATGCAAGATTGGTCAAAAATAATTTAACCAAAAGATTCATATAATTTACATCCTAATAGAAATCATTTCACATACATGCTAAATATAGGAGTAATCAAAGCATACATATAATTCCTTCAAATGTATGAATGAATATTACATTATTATCTATTCCATACTAGAAATAATGACTATAGTTTATACCACCTGGGTAAAATACACATTTAACTACAAATTATAACTACCATAATTAGTTTATAAACATGCTACACCCTATGATAACCCATATTACCATAGTCTACTATTCTAAGATATAACTACTATTTTTTCACAATCAGTCATATAAATTAGTCTTAAATACATGAAAACAAAAGATTCTATTCAATCAACTAGATATAATAAACCAAGTTATAGTTTCCATGAAAAACATAATATTCTATCCTAGCATATAGTACACTCTTGAAATTTGTATTCATGCATACATAAAGTTCTACTAACTATCATAAAACATATTATACATAGTAATAACCAACATGCTTACACTAAATCAGTCAAATTTTGGTGTGAGTCTAGACATAACAGTTATAATATATACCATCTGGGTATAACATACATTTAGAATTTAGAATTCTATGGAATTCCATACTATCATAGTTTATTATTTATGATCACAAAAATATAATTATGAATAGCCAATCTTATAGTTCTAAGAAATAATAGACCCAAAATCATAAATAATAATATAAAAAGTAAGGTTTTATACCACTCAATTATAACCTATGGTTAAACTCCTTAATATAATCTCCATAAGTATATCCAAGTATATAGCACCAACATTAACAATACAGTCTATTATTCTATGCACATGCTGCTTAATTATAAGTATTCAGTCATAATATTAGTAGATAAATAGATAACTCATAAACTCATTATAATTTTTAACTTAATCACTTCGTTCTATTTCTAGGTGACTATTTTAATATGGTTATAGTTTTGTATCCCTAAGAAACATCATGTCAAAATTTAACCATCCCTTGTTATAGGTATCTACGGGTACTTTTACCCCACAATATGTACTTACTATACCACTATTCATAAATATTTCTTATCAATAACTCCCTATGATTATAATAATACTTAGAACTTCTATTATCTCAAAATATAAACAACTAGTTACAATAGTAGGAGACATTTTCCATGAAGTCCTAATTTCACATCTTCTTTCTAATTTTATGTCTTTTATTAAGTTTTAGAAACTATGTTCACAATATGTAGCTAGTGTCTTATTCTCTTGAAGTCTAGGCTTAGTTTTAATAATCACTAGATTAATAGATTCACACCATAGAACTCTAGTACCTACTACATAGGTATTTTTATTGATTTATGTTAATACAAAAAGTACCAAACAAACATAATATACATGAATTCATTAAAAAAAATAAGAAATCATAATACACATCATGAACACCTCTCATGAAGAGTTACATTTACTCTAATTTTATTTTATTTTCACCAAGTACCAATATTTAAAAGAGAGAGATTATATCATGTCATAAAAATCCCTCATATGGCCAAAATATATTCTTATAGTTTTTTTACATTTTAGTATGTACCATACATATTTCATTTTATATATACTATAATTATATATCTTTCATATTTATATATCATATATTAATTCATATGATTCTTACTATACTATATAATAGTCTAATTACATTTTCATATGCCACTACCATGCAAATCCTTCATTTTTTAAAAAAGGTATCTGAATCTGCATAGTAAAAGCATTATGTGTATCCACTAATAGTAACTTGTACCTTAGGAAATTCATTTTAGAATAATAAATAATAAATCATTACTTTCCTTTCTGTAATGTAAGAATTTTTAGATCACCCAAGTTAAGTTTGTGACATATAAGACAATAGGGAAATTCCCTTTTCATGTAGCAACTAAAATAAATTATGACAAAGCTATGTAAAGAAGAGTCATTTAGAACCTAATTAGATAATCTAGAGCCTTGGCATGAAAAAATGAATAAATCTATTCTGTTAATATAGTGCTTTGCTTAAACTTCTTTACTAAGGCCACACGATTCAAAGCATAGACATAATTACAAAAAATCACATTCATTATTAAGGCCACATTATTCACTTGCACCCTACTAACAATTTGAAGCTTGCAAGCACAATTTGATTAGCTAATTTAAAAATTCACGTAAGGGGAAAGATGAATAAATATAAAACGGCCACAAAATATAATAAAGTTGCATCCCAATATGAAAATAGATTAAAATTTATATTGCATTTGTACATGCATGATAATAGGTAAACCTGAATGTAGGTCATTAAATCTAGTTGGAAAAAGAATAGCAAGATGTCCTCATTATCACTTATATTATGTTCTGAAATAGCAGAGAGTTATGGTAATTGCCTTTTGATAGCCCTGTAGCCATGAACCTTAAGTCATGATTTTGAGATTAAATCGACTAGTCACTGCATGTATAAATCGATGGTTTTCCTAGTCACTAAGTTTTCTAAATACCATTTTTAATAACAACTATTTTAATTAGTCAATTATTATCAATTCCTTATATTTTTAATAGCTACCCTGATATTGATTCTTTATGTTACCAAAATGGCATAGGGCATTGATTTTTTTCTTTGAGCCTATCATATATGTTTAAATTATTAATACCTATTCTTTTTTTATCTTGTAACTATTTCCACTGAGATATGTGTTATTTGTCATGCCATTAGTTATTATCCATGCCAAATATTATTGTTTTATAGTGCCAACATTAACTAAAAAGAAGATAGGTTGAGTATAGATTCGATTATTTCTACCCAGTTTTCACAGACATAACAGTCTAAAAGGTTTTGTCATTTCCCAATGGTTTCATTAGACTTTTAACCTTTTAAGACCAGCAAACCAGACGTAGAAGGATGATTTTCTATGGCATGATGTTTGTTTGAAATTTATTCCTCATATATATATATATATATATATATATATATATATATATATATATATATATATATATATGGCATGTTTAATAGTTTTGCTTACATCTTATTATTTTATATTTCTTTACCTTTATGAATAACAATGAAACACAAGAAGGATGTGAATTGGGCAATTCATTGGTTATTGATGAACTTATACTCTATTACAATTTCATTTCTAAATTTTACCAACCAATTTAATTTGGTTTTTATTAACATAGAAACTACAATAGTGTCTATCAAGTTTATTTCCAAATTCATTAATATTTTTAGTTTTCTCATTCACAATAAATACCAATAAATTTAAATACAACACCTACTTGGTATTATGCTCTGATGTTTCCTCTATGTCTTCTCTCTCCTATTTCTCTTGTTGTGTCTCACTTCTTCCCCTTTTCTTCTGAATTTTCCTTCTCTTTTTTTTGTCTCTTGCACCCCTTTTCTACTTTTTATTCCTATCATGCTTAAGAATAAAGTGTAGCTTTTGGTTTTAAGAGTTTTACTTTCTTCCTTTATTTTCCAATCTTTGTTTTTTTAATTATTATTTTATTAATTATTTTCTATTTTTCTCTTTTTTTTTAATTCCTTTTTATTTTCTTTTTCTATTTTTTCCCTCTAAACTGTTAATTTCCAATTTTTTTATTTATCTTAATATTAATTATAAAAACCACTAAATTCACTAATTTTATTAGAATCTTCTAATGCCTTGATGGAGTAATTAAATCAACAAATCTAAATTATGTCCAATTACATTAATCTCCAAATCATTAATGGTCATACATGTAATCATATAAGATAAAACCACCTAAGCATAAATCTAGACTAACATGTTAGTCACGTAAAATGAGTAACATAAAACCATTAAACGATGCTAGAAAATCATGAGCAAACAACTATCTGATACAAATGACATCAAAATACATTATGCTAACCATTTATTATGCATCTAACCTGTGTTAGCTATTATGGTGTGTGCAGGGTTCTAGATGGTTTATCTATCATCCTTCGACATCTTGATCTACATCACCCTATCTAATGATATTTTCACTCTGTCATGCTCTAAGAGATGAGTTTTCCTATGTCAACCTCACAATAATCAAGTAGTTAGATCATATCAACATGATATACATACAGCATAAAATATAACTGAAATAACACATCAACATGTTTATAATGTAAACACATACACTACAACTAAATCACAAAAATACAAACATGTAACCTAAGCAATATGCTATTGTCCCATAATAGCATATATCTCAAATCTTATTCTAAAATATCCAAATCAAATGTGTCAACTATAAAATACCCATAGATAATCAAACAATTTCCTTAGCGAAGAATCAAGATGTAACATCTTTCTCCCTAAAGCTAGATATTATCCCAGATGACTCTTATTCAAACATAAGTTCATAATTAAAAAAATTGTTTAGCAAAGAAATAACTTAGTATAAATTATCAAATGAAGCAAATAAATGTAGAATTCACCTATAGATCCCATCATAGTTCTCCCAAGTATGACTATTCTCATAATATTGGTCCCATAACACCTTACTTTTTGACATCTTCCTAATATGCAAACAAGGTTTTCAAGCATCACTTACTCTAAAGGGTTCTATAATGACCACTCCAAAGTCTATAACTAATAATATAAGCTTGCATTCTATAGGACTAACTGTTGGAAATATTGTCATTGATGTCAAAGGTCTAGTATTATTAGTGATAAAGGCCCCATTACATTTAATGTTGTTTGTGATAAGTATATCTTGGCTAATATGAGTTAATATTTATTTAATATTAACAAATATATTTTTGGTTGCATATGAGATAAAAGAAGGGCCCATGGAGAAGTCAAAGAGCCACGGGGTAAAGACAAAAGAAGGATGGGATGTATTTTCCCATGAAGAGTCATCTTGGGGAATACCAAGAGTCACCAAGTGAATACAAAAGAGTAAAGCCGCAATTTCTCATGAAGGGACACTTTGAGGAATATGAAGAGTCACCAAAGATAAGGACAAAAGTGGGAAGGACGTTGTTGGTCATGAAGGGTCACCACATGAATTTTCAAATGCTTGGATATGAAGGGTCATCCAAGATTGGCACCATTTTCCATGAGGATTGAAAGGTCACAAAGGGGGAAGGCAAAAGGTCATTTGGAAAGCTATAAATAAAGTCTTGAGTAGCTATTTGTAATATGAATGAGAGAGGTTGATTTGATATTGTGATATATAGCTTAGAAGATAAATTGTGAGAGATGAATATGATTTGTATTTGTTATATCTAGCTTAGAAGAGCAAAGGTGAGAGAGAGGAAGGAGATGTTGTATTGATCTATCATTTGTTGAGATAGCAACATTGAGAGATAGGTGTGTGGTATACATAAAGGGGTTGGTGCTCCTGTGGGTTGGTGCTCACGAATTTTTGTTGGGTTGGTTCTCGGCAAAGGGGTTGGTGCTCCTGTGGGTTGTTGCTCACGAATAGGTGCTGGATTGGTGCTCAGCAAAGGGGTTTGAAGCTCCTGTGGGTTGGTGCTCACAAATTGTAGCTGAGGTTTGTACTTGGCAAAGGGGTATGGTGCTCTTGTGGGTTTGTTCTCATGAATATATTTGAGATTGATTCTCCATGGTTTTTCCCACATTGGGTTTTCATGTTATATTTGGTGTCTCTCTCTATCTTGTGTGATATTTATTGTTTGAGTTTTATTGCATATCTTCAATGTTTGATTAAGTGGAATTTTATAAAGGAAAAGTTTTATAAGATATATAATATACTGATTCACCCACCCCCTTATTATATTCCATGATTAACAATTGGTAACAGAGCAGGTTCCTTTTTGAAAAATTTTATAGCTTGAAGGTAGATCGGGAAAGCACGATGGCTAGGTCACAGGAAGGATTTCCTACAAATAAGGCACCTTTGTTTGATGGGATGAATTATGCTTTTTGGAGCATGAGAATGAAGGTTTATTTGATGGCCCTTAGATTTGACATATGGAAATTAGTGGTGGAGGAATATGAAGAGCCACAGACATCTACAATTACTCTAGTAGAAAAGAAGGCAAGTGAATGTAATGTTAAAGCTCTAAATTTTGTTTTATGTGGTTTATGTGAATTTGAATTTGTTAAAGTTATGTAATGTAAATCTGCTCATGAAACTTGGGTAAAACTTGAGAATATTTACAAAGGTGATGGAAAGGTTTAGCAAGCTAAGTTGTAGACTTTTAGAAGGCAGTTTGAAAGTTTGAAGATGGAAGAAGAAGAAGATATAGCAAGTTATCTCTTGTGAGTTGATCAAATAGTAAATCAGATTCAGGTTCTTGGAGAAACATTGGAAGAGTCAACGGTGGTGCAAAAGTTTTTGAGATCTCTACCAATGAGATATGATGCAAAGGTTTCAGTAATCAAGGAGATGAAGAATTTAGCCAAACTAAAGATGGATGAGATTCATGGTATTCTCATGGCATATGAGATGCAGACAGAACAAGATAAACCCTCAAAGAGAGAAGCAAATTTCAAGACATCAAAGAAGGAGAAAGCTAAGATTCAAGAATTAAGTGATAGTTCCATTGATGATGAAGATGACAACGAAGCACTTTTCATTCATAAGCTAAAAAGAGGAGCAAGTAAATATCAAGGAAAATTACCTTTTAAATGTTTTAATTGTGGAAAGATTGGACATTTTTCAGCTAGATGCCTAGATAAGGTTAATGATGAAGAAGAATAAAAGCCTACATACAAGAAGAATTTCAAAGGCAAATCCAAGAAGGGATTCAAAAAGAAGAGCCTGTATTCTAAGGATCCTAGCTCAGTTGAAGATAGTGGAGTCAGCGATTCAGAAGAAGAGATTATATTCATGGCCATACATGATAATCAAGAAGAAGAAGAAGAAGAGGAAGCTGAAGTAGATATGGAAGGAGAACTCAATTATGCCTTAGAAGAGTTAGAAGTTGTTTAGAAGAAGAATTAAAGATTAAAGCGCCAGATCAAGAAAAATGAACAAGAGTCAAAGGAAATGATTGAAGATCTACAAGCACACTTTGAATAATCCAAGAAGAATGAAGAAGATCTCAAAGCACAGTTGGAAATAGCAAGAAAAGATTGTGAAAGGTATGTTATTGAAATTGCCTCTTTAAAAGAAGATATTCAGAAAGCAGTCAAAGATAAAGTAGTTAGTGATTCAAAATTTGAGGATAACACTAACATGATGAATAAGATATTGGAAAGTCAAAAAGCATATTCAGATAAGACTGGGATCAGTTTTGAAAAGAAAAAGAGCTGTGTTGAAGCTCTTAAACAAGAAGAAACAAAAAGGGGAGAAGAGAAGAATACAGAGAACATTCCAAGCAGAAAAGGTTGGAAGAAACAAAGCTATAAAATGCAATCAGGTCAGAGATATATAGACAGGTCTTATTTTTATGGCTATTGTTTTTATTGTAATGGATATGGTCACAAGAAATTAGAATGTAGAAAAAGAGCTAACAATTTTAGAAATAAGAAGGAAAGTCAAGAAGAGTCAAGTAGAAGCTACAACTCTTTTGCTCCTCTATCAAGCTTTGATGAAGAGACCATATTATGCTACAAGTGCACCAACTTCAGACACATAAATCGGTATTGCAAAAGCATGTTTGAGTTAGTCAAGAAGGATCAGAATTTCAAAGCTCCATTCATCAAGAAGAAGAATTAGAGTGTCAAAGATCCATTCATCAGGGAGAAGGTTCAAACATGTACATGGCAGAAGAAACAACATGAAGATTTTATGATGGTGCAGACAGCTCTGCATGTGGGAGGTAAAGATCAACCATGATTAATTGATAGCGGATGTTCGAGGCATATGACAAGAGATAAAAGTAAATTCATATCTCTAAAGAAGATCAATGGTGGTACAGTGAGGTTTGGAGATAAAACCACTGCCAAGATAGCTGGAAAAGGTACTTTGAGTTTGGATTATGGTAGAACTAAGACTAAAAATGTTTTGTATGTAAAAGGTCTTAAGCATAATCTATTGAGTGTTAGTCAAATTTGTGATCAAGGATACACATTAAGGTTGCATGCTAAAGGTTGTGAGATTAGAAGAAAATATTCAAATGAGTTGATTGTAGATAGGACAGGGAATAATGTATATGTATTGTCAGATATCTTCTCAAAGGCACGATCAAAGGATACATTCAAAGATCGGCGAGAGGAGTTGGGAGTAATTTCTATTACTTCCTAACATTGATGTTCAGCATCAAGTGAAGGGGAGCCAAGTGTTAGCTCCAGGTAGGCCCTTTGCCATTGATGTCAAAGGGGGAGAATAACAAGTACAAGTACAGGTGCAGCAAATAATTATAGGGAACAGGTACAGGTTGTTATAGTAAGGGGGAGTTACTATATGTTTTTAGATGACGGTATGTGTAGGTGACAAGATGTGGCAGTTTCAGGATTGAGGTTGCCATCAATGAGAAAGGGGGAGATTGTTGGAAATATTGTCATTGATGTCAAAGGTCTAGTATTATTGGTGATAAAGGCCCCATTGCATTTAATGTTGTTTGTAATAAGTATATCTTGGCTAATATGAGTTAATATTTATTTAATATTAATGAATATATTTTTGGTTGCATATGAGATAAAAGAACGGCCCATGGAGAAGTTGAAGAGCCACAGGGTAAAGACAAAAGAAGGATGGGATGCATTTTCCCATGAAGAGTCACCTTGGGGAATACCAAGAGTCACCAAGTGAAGACAAAAGATTAAAGGCAAAATTTCTCATGAAGGGACACTTTGAGGAATACGAAGAGTCACCAAAGATAAGGACAAAAGTGGGAAGGACGTTGTTGGTCATGAAGGGTCACCACATGACTTTTCAAATGCTTGGATATGAAGGGTCATCCAATATTGGCACCATTTTCCATGAGGATTGAAAGGTCACAAAGGGGGAAGGCCAAAGGTCATTTGGAAAGCTATAAATAAAGGCTTGAGTAGCTATTTATAATATGAATGAGAGAGGTTGATTTGATATTGTGATATCTAGCTTAGAAGAGCAATTGTGAGAGATGAATATGATTTGTATTTGTTATATCTAGCTTAGAAGAGCAAAGGTGAGAGAGAGGAAGGAGATGTTGTATTGATTTATCATTTGTTGAGATAGCAACATTGAGAGATAGGTGTGTGGTATACACAAAGGAGTTGGTGCTCCTGTGGGTTGGTGCTCATGAATTGTTGCTGGGTTGGTACTCAGCAAAGGGGTTGGTGCTCTTATGGGTTGGTGCTCACTAATAGGTGCTAGGTTGGTACCCCAAAAAGGGGTTTGAAGCTCCTGTGGGTTGGTGCTCATGAATTGTAGCTGAGGTTTTTACTTGGCAAAGGGGTATGGTGCTCCTGTGGGTTTGTTCTCATGAATATATTTAAGATTGATTCTCTGTGGTTTTTCCCACATTAGGTTTCCATGTTATATCTAGTGTCTCTCTCTCTTGTGTGATGTTTATTGTTTGAGTTTTATTGAGTATCTTGAATGTTTGATCAAGTGGAATTTGATAAAGGGAAAGTTTTATAAGATATACAATATATTGATTCACCCCCCCTCTCTCAGTATATTTCGTGCTTAACACTAACCACCTATAATACCTTTAAGGGTCCCACATACCTCAATAAAAATTCAGTGACTTCCCCAAAAAACAAATGGTTAAGGAGAGTCCCACAAAACCTTATAGTCCCCTCCACACATCTCTCTAACCTAAAGAGTGTGTTTTTCATTTTGAAGAAAAGTATTTAGGGACCCTGATAATAATGATGTGTATAAGTTAATACTATCGCTACTCTATGTAGCTCCTGATAAATATAACATGCCAATACTATATCTACTCCATAGAGCTCCAAAAAAGTATGATGATGAATAAGAACTAGAAATACTACATTTCTAATGTATATAAAATTAAGAAATAAATGTTCCACCTTATACATGCATTTGGTCATATGACTAAATTTGACAAGTCCATCTATCAAATCCTAGATTTGATAAGTTTATCTCTTAGATCCAAACTTAATAACTACTGAGTCAATGTGAGGATAAGTAAGATCCACTCATATCTCTTAGTACTCACATTCCCAATTCATCAATCTTCCCTTAGGTATCCACAACCTAATGATCTCCAAAATCTGCACAATGTTCAATGAATCACATTTCTAAACTAATAAATCATAGAAAT